>OZ023163.1:23318751-23758751 GCA_963678695.2 Diplodus puntazzo
AAAGCTTTTGCACTCACTGTTCTTTGTTGTAACACTTAAATGACACATGACAAGTGATGTATTATGTATTCATTTTTTTCTGAATCCCTACATATGTGTGTAACACATAAAGCAAGAAAAAAAACAGCTCACAACCACACGCAGATTAGAGTGAATCAGGTACTCAGTTTAAACAAACACGTGCCAGTCTCAGAGGAGGGGTCATGTGACTGAGACTGATCTGCAATCCCCAGCCCTAACGTTAGCCGCTATGGCAACGTTGTTTCCACACGGGGGGGGGGCGGGGTAACAAATACCACCTACTTGCAGCACACACACACACACACACACACACACACACAAACACACACACGAAGTCCAGTATCAGTCAGTCCGTGTTGTCTCATATTTCAGTGGTTTTTGGTTCAAACCACTCAGCTGATTTTTTTTAGGATATTTTAACTTAGACTGAAAGTGTTTGTGGTATTTTATTTGCTTAGGGAGTTGCATGACCTTCAAGCTATCAGTGCTTATTTGAAAGTTGGACCACACAAGAAAGTCTAATTCTTTAGTCCCTAAGTGAGTTTCCTGTGTTTTGGCAGATACTTCATGTGTTGTATATTCATGTGAACTGTGCTTCCAAAGTTCAGAAAAATGCACATGAAGGTCTCAAGTTCTGATTTTGTGTCTGCATTGCTTGGTTGATTATGTGATTTTAAAGATCTTGGATGGGCTTCAGTGGACAAAGTTCAACTCTCTTTGGACTGTATTAGACCTGCCTTAACTTAAAGGGTAACTCCATCAATTTCACACATTAAAGTGTGTTTACAAGTCTTGGGGAGTCATACTGCATATGTGAAAAAGTAGCATAGAGTCTTTTGGGATCGCTCAGTGGCTCAATTGCATTGTGGGTAGTGTCTGCACTAGATTTTGAAAAGAATATGTGGAATAAAAAAGGTGATGTCTGGTTCTGCTGTATTGATTACCATTGCAAGTTGCTTTTCAAAGACCTGGCACCTACTTTCCCACAATGCAACTTAACCACTGAGTGACATCGCTGAAGTCGATTTATCACATTATCAGTGTGTCTTCCTGTGGAGCCACAAAAGCCTTTACAGCCAGTTTTCTACCCCGACGTTCCTGTTGTCTGCATTACTTCCCAGTGATTCGGTCTGTAGTGGGGCTTCCCTTTGTGTTTACATTTGAATTACAGATTGTGCTTAAAAGCAATTGACATATTCAAAGCATAAACAGTTAAAGTGGTAAAGAATGAATCACTCCCCATGTTGTTGTCAACAGGCAGGGCTACATATTGTTTCCTGAATCAAACTGCATTGGTAGCAACACAGTGAGGCTTTCATTCGCAAATGACCGAGTTCAGAAAATGTTGTCTCTTCGTCCTCCCAGTTTCCATTGTCTTTCATCATAGGGGAAATATACGCCTGTTGGTCGCATAGCTCTTAGTGTGAACTGGTAGTTTCAGTTGTCTGAGAATAACTCTTCTGAGTGGCTGATTTACAGTAACATGTACAGTACAGTCATTTGTTGTCATGGATTATAGGTCTGTTGTATTTTCACATCATATCAAGTGTGAAGATTGCACATGTAGAGAACAACATGCAGAGACATGCACTTGTGAGAATCATATGTAGAGCAGAACAGAAAATGGAAACTGCAGCATGAACCTCAGTACCACAATATGTCGGCAGCACTTTTCACAGTTAGTTTTTCCTTTGTGGTATAAGAATATCTGCTCTATTCAGGTTATAGCCTCTCAGTTTCTTTTAACGTTGGTGATCTCAAACCTGAAACCTTTTCTTTACTGCTGACATAAAACAGTCCACGTCACACAATATTTTGACATATTTCAGACATACCTGATTAATTATGTACTGTAGTGTCAAGTCAGTAAATTTTTTTTATATGGTTGTTGTATTGTTAATTATGATTGCATATGATGATCTACTGCTGCTTTTCTGTGTCTTTTTTAGGATAAATCAAGAGTGTTTGGGTTTTGGAGAGGTTTGGAGAAGAAATGAAAAGACTTCTAGAAGTTTTTTCGCAGATTGATCGATAATGAAATAAGTGTTAGTTGCAGCCCTAGTATGTGAGAATCATTTTGTGTCTCAGGGAGAAGGAAGGAAAGAGGGATAGCTACAGAAAGTGATCATTGCTTTTGCTAATAGCGTCACTGATCACAATATTAAAAGCTCAAACAATGCTTTGAGTACAAATCAAATGAATGCAAATGAATGTCTCTCCCCAATCACAAAGCACTATGATCGGTTGGCCTGGAATTTAATCAGGCAGCTTGGGTCTATGAAAGTTAGAATAATGATGTCAACAACTTTTGTGGTGTTTTCAGGTTCCAACCAAAAAGCTGAAGAAGTTCGAGAAGGAATATCAGACGCTGAGAGAGAGCCAGCTGCAACAAGAGGACCCCATCGACCGATACCAGGTAGGACGTAACAAGATACAAGTTATGCTACTTTTCTTGCATTTGTAACTTGAAGTTAAATGTAGCCATCCCCTTTTTTGCTACAAATCTGAAAAGCACAGTGTAATCATGTCAGAGTATCCAACATCAGTCTTAGAGAAGGTAAGAAGATGCTTGGCTCTTTGATGTGGTCTAAAGTTTGTGATGAAAGATGGTTCTTCTGTTGCAGTAAGGAAATCAAAACACAAATCGCCTTTTAAGAACAAGTGTTTGTTAAAAATAACCTTGTTTCTAAGATTAGAAATCTCGGTTTGAATAAAATTCTCTTTTGTCAAACTGTACCTCAGTTAATATTTGTGACACTGCTCTCATTTGAAAAGTGACTTTTCACATAGTGCAGGCACTCAGACATCTCTTACATTTATTTTTGGGCACAGCTGCCAGAGTGTTGTCAGAATGACTTTACCTTCAGAGGATAAAACAAGAGAGGTTGGGCAGATATTTAGAGATTCTGACACACTCAAACTGTCAAATGATAGTACCTCTTTCTTTTATTTGCTTTGTTGTATCAGGATTTCTTTCCTTTCCTCTTGGTTTAAATCTAATTTTTGTTTTTCCAAAATCAGCTCAACACAGATTAAGTATTCTCTTCCAAATTGTCTTTGAAATTGTGAGTTGAAATTTACGTAAATAGAGTTGGTCAGATTAAATTTTTTTGTCTAGAGATTGTTTATTACTGTCAGTTCCACTTCAAGTTCCTTAGTCCACAAAACATTTGAGAAACTTCAACATAACCAGCATTGTGGCATTCTCCTGAGGAGCTGGAGTGGATTGGGACTTAAAACAATCAAAACCACAGAAAGAATCAATAATATTGCTCCATACAGCTGGTCCGACGTAATCCAAGTCTCCAGAAGCCCCAAAATCCCAAATGGATTTAAGAAGATATATTACACCCTTTTTAAAAACTTCACCGTAGCTGCTAAGCTAAAAGCATTAGCACACACACCTTTTGAAGTGGGCTTGTTGAAGGTGTAAGTAACATCTTTTCCAAAACGATTTTGGGAAGATGTTACTTGCTTTTTCACCTTCTCACTAGAGATAGTAATGGTGATTTGACGCTATTGATAAGCACCAAATGATACGACGCACAGTTACTTTGTTACGGATTCCTCTCGGTGTGAAAATCAAACATAAAATGTGTTTTTAGTTACTTCATGTGGAAATGCTACATACTACACCTTTAAGCCATAAACTGCAGATTTATACAAATCTGCATCGTCCTCACTTGACTGAGGGAAAAATGTTTGGTGGTCAAGCCAAAACCAAGACAGAGTTTCTTAATTTGTGAAAATTGTGGTCTAGTATAGAGTCTCCTAGTCAGTTGAATCCTTGTAAATAAATGAAGTATTTATAGCAAATTTAAATTAAAGAAACAATTTGTTAAACATTCATGTAAAATCATGAAAAATAGAAAACAAACTCAAAACCAGCTAGGAAATGTTTTGTTTTCTTTATTGTCCTTTGGAAATTCTTTTGTTCAAAGCAAACAGCAATTACAATCAAAGATAGACATGTAACCAACAATAAAGAATACAAATAAACCAAAATGCAAGTTCCACGCCTTAGTTCACAAGGATTTGTTTAACAGATCTGTACTGGAAGGTACAATAGAAAGGCTCTCTGTGCATGAAGGGTCTGCTAAGGTGGTACCCCGAACCTCTGTCCTGATCGTAAGAACTCATATCCACCATAGAGAGGGTGTGATGCATCACTGAGGATTGCCTGAACTTTCCCTGCTACTAACCAACAAACTAACTTTAATAACAGAGAGGGCTGAATTACATGTAGCTGTTTGGCAGGAGTGATGTGTTGGTGTAAACAGCGGTGCTCCATGAGCCGCTGGCTCTGGAGGGAAGGAAGGAAGGACTTTCATTGTCGATAAGATGTTGGATGGGAGCCATCCCTTCTATTACCAGCGGAAACACTTTCTTACGGAACAAAACAGGAATGCTGCTGCTTGTCCACCAGCACGGGGTTAAATCGGACATGTTTTTATTGCAGGAATGACTTGAATTACTTTACTTCAGTTACTTTATGCTTTCTCAAGGTTTTAATTGTACACTCCAGATTTAGGTATGTACTCATTGTTTTGTAATGTTTGTTGCGTTTGTTTGAATTTGTCGTGTTTGCATCATGTGGGGAAAATCCGGGAAAGGAAGGATAGGAGAGCGTGAGGGTGAGGGAGAGTGAATGAGTGTCCGACAGAAGGGAATCCCCTGTCAGGATCATGTGTTTAAGTTTAGTCTGTGCTGTCGGAGGCTCGATATGAAGACGTTGTTGTGACTGTGGACTGGAGCACGGTAAGCTGCCTCTGAGCTACCAAAACTTGTATGAGACATTTCGTGCAGGTTCTTATTGCTTTAAGTAATCTTAAACATTGATGTGTGCCTTTTCTGCATTTTCTGATTTATATGCCATGTTGACTGATGTAGATCTTTTAGAGCATTTAAACTTTAGTGTAAATAGTCTAAGACATGGCATTTGGGCGGCTGCAGCACTAAGACGATGCAGGTCCTTCCCCCAAATTAAACCCGTCACTTCTCCGCTAACAGGAAGTGATTAATCTAATCTGAAGAGCGGCTCACAAACTGTCTCAGAGCATGGGACTGTGTGTGTGTGTGTGTGTGTGTGTGTGTGTGTGTGTCTGTGTATAGAAGTTCAGGTTCACCATTTTTTCACCGGTATTTTTCTCCATACTTTCATTATTATACAAAAGTTGCTCTATGAATTCAGTTTAAACAAAGTTTATTTACATTATTTGTGCGTACACATGTCTGTTAATTTGGGGTATCATTGTGAAAATGACAGAATATCAGGGTCAGGTGACTCTCGCTAGTAACCGTGACAACTCTTTGGTCCCATTGAGGACATCATGTGAGACTGTAAACAGGCACACCAGTAATCATGAGACTCCACTAAAGGGTCTACAATGGGGACCTTAAGATGGTGTGTGTGTGTGTGTGTGTGTGTGTGTGTGTGTGTGTGTGTGTGTGTGTGTGTGTGTGTGTGTGTGTGTGTGTGTGTGTGTGTGTGTGTGTGTGTGTGAGTGTGTGTGTACGCGCGCGTTTGTGTGTGTGACACACTGCTGCTGTCCTGTTCAATGTACTTTTTAAAGTACATTGTCAAGTGGTATTTGTTTTACTTCTGTTATCAGAGTTCGCACTTTGTTGATGCTAAACTGTAACTAGTCCCTTCTCAGATATCCCTGACATTATAATTTTATCAAAATGAGACTTGTTCTGTAAGTGCATCAAACATGGATCACATTACAGGCCTAATGTATTGTCCAATTCTGTGTGTGTTTGTCCAGAGGGAGAACCGCCGTCTTCAGGAGGCCAGTATGCGGCTGGAACAGGAGAATGACGACTTGGCCCACGAGCTGGTCACCAGCAAGATTGCCCTTCGGAACGACCTCGACCAGGTAACACAGCAGCACCACCACAGGATGTTTTCAAAGCCACAGCATGCTCTGCTTACTTTGTGTCGAATAAAAGTTAGTTTGCTTTGTTTTATGTATTTGTTAGGTAAGATTTTATTTGCATTTAGTGTTTGTTCCCAGCTGCTATTATTTGTTGTTGAGCAAAATGAGAAGAAGAATATATTCCAGATGCATATACTTTTGAAAATACTCTGCAATACTGCAACTAGCAACTTTTTTGTCAGAGTAATTTCAGATGTTGAGCTAATTAAAAACGTACTCTGACTAACAGACACATGTAGCTTTGAGCAGAAACACAGTTCCTAGCCTTAGCACTGTGCTACAAATGCAGATAGATTGGTATTAAATGAAGGGCCTCGTGTGTTTGTGTGTTTACGTGCACTCAGGCAGAGGACAAGGCCGATGTTTTGAACAAAGAGCTGCTGAGCACCAAGCAACGTCTGGTGGAGACGGAGGAGGAGAAGAGGCGACAGGAGGAGGAGACAGCACAGGTAACGTCTGCACTCTCTTTACCTTCACTTGGTTAAGCTCAGCCTTTAAGAACTGCAGGTCTTATTGGTCATTTGACTCTATGATGTTTGTAGTCCAAGCTTTGTTTATTCCTTGTTTTGTTACTATAATACAGAAATATCATGAGGCAAAACATTCCCCAAAGGATAGTATTACTTTGAGTCTCCTGTTAAATTAGTAATTAATTACTTAAATCTTCTTAGTGTTTGACGGTGACCAAAGAAAATCATCGGCAGATGTCTTAAAATTACTATAAATCACCTTGCAGAATACAGAATAACCCTTCATTCACTTGTTCCTCGGGTTGTCCTATTTCTCGTTTTGGGAAGTAGTTCTTCCAGTGTGCTCATCTGCTTTTAACATATTTGTATATTGTCCCAGTACATTCCCTTTAAAATCTCAATGATATTCCTTTACTGGACTTGTTATGAGGGTTAAGGATAATAAATAACAATTTTAATTAATAAGGTATCTGTGTGTGTTATTGTTATAACCTCATAAAACGATCATAGAATTACATGTGAGTAGACATTTACTTTCGCTGACATGTATCTGTAAGCATGATGTCAAAGTTGGCACCCGCACTTTTGAGAGTTTCTGAGTTGTTGTTCTGACTTGAGGGTTTGTTCAAATGAATTTTTCCTATTTTCCGTCATTGGAACTCATTTTTCCAATTATTCCAACATCACATGAATGCACTATAACAACACAGGGTAAATAGAACAGTTATGCAACAGACTTGTCTCGAAAATAGGTAACATTTCTCTATTTTAAATAATACCCAATAGTGAAGAAAATTCATGGACTCATAGATATTGGTGTTCATCATTTAAATTGTTGATATTTATAAAAGTTGTTTGGTGGTCTGTAAAGAGAGACTGATGCAACATACACATACCAAGCCGCAGTTGCACAATTATTTTGAGCGTCTGTACAGTGAACATGTGAACGTTTTTATTCTTCCCAAGGCCATTTTATCACCCTGATATCTATGTAAACATTATGTATTATATGTATATCCTGTCAGTGCACCCTCCAGATTAATGTATTGATTTTCTGTTTTTGTTTTGTCTCTCTCAGCTGAAGGAAGTGTTCAGGAGGGAGTTAGAAAAAGCGGAGCTGGAGATCAAGAAAACCACAGCGATCATCGCAGAATACAAACAGGTTGGAACATTTTGATAACCTAAATCCGTCTACTAAAATCGAAATGCTATAATCATGATCAAGAGTAAAAGTAACATCCACGCTCACTTGCTCATTTGTAGTCAGTGAGATGAACATTAGACATTAGATAAAACTATTAACTGCAATGATCTTACATTTAGTTTTTGTAAATTATTCACACTTATTTTTATTCTGTGAGAACTTTGCACCGTTGTTTCTCCAGGTGTTTCGTAAATAAAGTTTGTATTATTAGCCGTGACAGGAATAACTTTATTATTTAAAGTAACATGTCTGTTTCACTCTAACTCTTCAAATCCAACTAGTTCACTAGTGCAGTATCCAAACGGTGTATTGTTGTTTAAAAATCCTTTATTGCTACAGGCAGTTAGCATTTACATGGAGTAACAGGCTAAAAACGACTGAGCTTTAGTTAATGTAAAACCCATATAAGATGGATAAAGATCAAGTTAAGTTTTCCTAGAGAAACGCATGCTAAGAATTCTTCAGTGTCTCTCTTATCTTGTAGTTCAAATGAGGCATCTCATATATAACCTGACTTCCTCTCCGTGTTTCAGATCTGCTCCCAGCTGAGCACCAGGCTGGAAAAACAGCAGGCGGCAACAAAAGAAGAGCTGGACATCGTCAGGGTGAGATTAATGCACAGCAACTGCAAAATGTTGCAGATGCAGGTTAGGTTTTCAATGCTACTAACTCAATCCACAGTATGTTGCATCACAGAACAAATGGCTTTGCAGGACTATTCTGTTGTTCAGTTAAGTAAAGATAAGCCCAGATTGGTACATTATTACAACCGTAAGACCCCGGTTGCACAAATGATCCCACACAGATTAGCCCTTGTCAAACATGTGATGTTGCTCTTGGAGGGTGTGGCAGTGGATCTCTCAGGGCTGGTTAAAGACCATGACATTCTTCCTAATGTAATGTGTTGCCAGTTGAAATATGAAGTTGTAGTTGGGACAGTTAACAGTCAGGATCTAGCAGAAGAGAGACACTCTAAATGTCAGTGTGCTATGATTGACTGCTGTAGCAGGTGAGCTGCAGCTGAACTGTGTATTACTTTTTTGTACTGGCAGAGATTGTTGGGTTGTAGACAGCAGGGTGGAGCTTTGCGTCTAGTGATGATGAAATGGATGGATTGTGAAAATTAAACTTCCCCTTGAGCAATGAGAACATAAGAGATAATCTTTTAACTGTTTTTAATGAGGCTGCTTGTGAGGTCCTGACGACAGTCAGTCCCCATGCATAAAATATCTATCTGCTGTTTTGATCACACATTCTGAATCAGGATTCAGAATGTGTGCTTTTACCCGAACTCACATGTCTATGTACAGTATGTTCAGCCACCATCCTCTTGTGTGCCCCTATAGAGTAAGGTAATGGGCTGTGAGCACTGCAGGGACCTTTTCAGCACCCTGGGGACCCTCCAGACATCATCCCCCGGCAGGGACAAGACATCCACCGAGCCGCTGGATGAGGAGAAGGACGGACTAAAGGAACAGCTGAGGACGCTGGAGCTGGAGCTGGCACAGACCAAACTGCAACTGGTGGAGGCAAAATGTCGCATCCAGGTCAGCAGGGGAGGGACAGTGATATCAGTAATAATAGTAACTGCTACAGAGATGCAGTAGACTAAGTGTAGAGGACAAGAATATAATAAAAACTTTCATAAAGATCTAAGTCAGTACAATGTAGAAGAATGCATTATTATAACTGAGTTTACTGCACATTCAATGCTTTGTTACTTCAATCCTGGATTTCAGATAAGTTTTTAAACTATGCTCATAATGAAATAAAGGTAGAAAGAAGAACACCAAGACCAGTTTCACATAAAAAGACTAAAGTCTACAGCTACAGTCTAAATGCTCATGTCTGAAGTGCCAGTGTAAACATGCTGATGTTTAGCAAGTACATTAAATATTAGCATCTTAACTTGTCTTAGTTTAGCGAGTTAGCATGCTTACATTCGCTGTTGTGGTACACATGAATGTGAATAGTGATATGCTGTCATTGACTTTGTTTTGTCACTACTGAATTTCACAACCATCGACTGGATTTTAAGATGTATGGCATTTATTTTGCCTCTATATTAACAAAAGTGAAAGCTAACTTGTGTATCCCCCCGTGACTCGGTCACTCTAACATTAAGAGGGATACACACAGTCCATTAGATGTATCAGGATTCACATGTGCATTGAAAAGGCTGTAAGCATTTCAGTTCTCAGTCATCATTTAATCCTCATGTATGATTGGGGATATGTTTAGTTGCTTGATGGTCTGAAGCTAAAATACAGGACCACATGATAAATGAACAGTGTGTTAGATTAGTGATTTTCTAAATGTGGTACATGAGCTCCACCTGGTGGCACACAACAGCCTCACTGAAATAACACTCCAAACTGACCATAAGACCAGAAACTGTCAATTGATTTCATTTATTGCAGACAATAGTTATATAAACACACTTGTGTATGCATCACACAAACAGTAGTTGTCATTCGTTTTGAAATAAAACTCTTGTGTGCTGAGCTACATGGGGTGAGTGTGATGTGACGTGATCTAAACGTCCATGGACGGGATGACTTAAACTAGTAAGCAAACCTTACACAGTCAGATTCTGACTTCTCATATTTAAAAGTGGCTACAAAGCCAAAAAAAACAAAACAATTGAGAGGCACGTGACGATGCCGGTCCAGGTTAATGGGACAGGAAGTAGAGTGGGTCATCCAATAATCGTAAGGTTGCTGGTTCAATACCTTGACTCCCCTGGCTGCGTATCGAAGTATCCTTTGGCCAGATACTGAACCTCAAATTGCTCCTCATGAGCATCTCAACCCCTTGCATGGCGGCCTCTGCCATCAGTGTATGAAGGTGTGTTAATGGTTGAATGTGACAAGTGTTTGAGTTGTCAGTAGTCAAGACAAACCTTCCTCTGGACAAATACACGAATCTTGATCCTTGAAAGTGCATTTCAAGTTCATTTCAGTCCATTTACCATTTAGCTATTGCTTTTATACACAAAGTGGCTCTTTGATTGTTTTTGTTGGTATTTGCCATTAGTGGTATTCAGAAATTTGGTTTAGCGGTACATGGTCTCATAGGTTTGATATGTTTGGAAACCTCTTGCTGACCCCTCTGTGCTCCTCTTGTCACTCTGCAGGAGCTCGAGCACCAGCGGGGAGTCCTGATGAACGAGATCCAGGCGGCCAAGAACTCTTGGCTCAGCAAGACTCTGGGCTCCCTGAAGAGCTCGGCTTCCTCCTCTACCAGCTCCACGTCCCAGACCCCATCCTCTCCAAAGGAGGGCCCCGCCTAGACTACCCTCTCTCCATCTCTCTGCCCCCTGCAGGATGCACACTAGAGCTGAGGAACACAAGTTGAAGAAAGAAGCAGAGGAGAAATGCAGTATTCCTTTTTCCAGCCGGTGGCAAAGCAGAGCTTGCCGGCTTCTTGGACTGCAAACAGCTGAAAAGATGAGGGAAGAAACAGGCGGAGGACTGGACCAACCACCTGTGTTTTACTTGATGTTTCATTTGAGTGAACTGAAAAGTGTCTCTGACCTTCAGGTGATGAGACAGGTGATGGTGAATCATCATGGAGGCTCGCAGTTGATTTAAAATTCAGTGTACAATCCTGACACTGGGGTGTTAGAGCTCTAAACTCTCATTATAACAAAGAGGAATTAACATACACAGTGGCTTCCCTCATATAGGTGAGTAATCCGGCTCCACCTTGTGGGCAGACATTGCTACTGCAGCCATTTCAGCTGAGAATTCAACCCGCATTCAGTCCATACCTTGAACAAATTTCAAGAATAGTGACACAGCTACAGCTGCAGAGATATTATACGTTTACTGCATAAAGATATAGTGTTCTATATGAACCATTTTCAGCGCAGCAAAGCCACAGCACTCTGAAAAAGGAATACTGCATTCAGAGTCCAAGAACAACACAGAGTTGTATTTCTTTATAGTAATATAACGTAAACAATGTTGTCATATAAATATGTATAACTAATTATTGATTTTTTTGTAATAATCTTGTACAGTTCTTTAAGAGAAGAGAAAAAACACAAGGAAAAGTTCTTTGTTAATTTTTTTTTTTACTGTTTGGAATTTGAATGTCATCTCTCTCGATGTTGACGTACAGTAAGCACAGTGTGTGATTGATCTGGTCGGGTCCAAACGCTGAAAAGCCAAAGTGACAACCTGCCAATTAACGTGGTTAATGTCCGCCCCCCCCCCCCCCGTTTCTTCAGTCAGGGGTCAAACTGACTCAAGGTGTGTAATATCACTCTAAATGTCACTGATTCGTTCTTTAAATCCTGGTTCCAGCTCGTGCATTTTCTGCAGAGTTAAACTCGCTGTGATCACAACAGAAATAGGCTCGCTTTTCCATTTCTGTGCTGATTCCGTCCTTTTGTCTACTTTTAATGAATCCCTCCAAAATAGTTTAACACAGTGTCACATATCCTCAGTGATGATATGAAGTCTCCAAAATGTTGTTGTTTTTTTAAATGCAGAAGCTAGAGATTGACTTTGGCTGTATATTTTTTGTTACATTTTTTTAAACCACTGTTAATCTTGTTGTTTTAAATTGCACCAACTCTCTGTGGTCTGCAGTCGTTATTGTTGCCTTCCCTGATTTAGACGAAGCCATTTCCTGGATTGTGACGGATAAACCAGCACAGTAATTATGGAGTGTATCCGTCTGTGTTTATGCAGACAACACCCACAGGAAGTGTTGAAAGTCTCTACTCGTTCATACCTGTTGCCGTCACCAAAATTCACTGTGGATACCAGAGACAGCACATTAAGTTAGGTAATTTCATAATGCAGTGTAGGCTCTAAAGTATCTGTCAGAAAGCACAAGTCATCCCTAAATAAATATGGATATTTATTTCCCAATCATTGCCAAACATCATTCTTCAAACACACCTTCTTTGCCTTTGTATTGCAATGAGCAAAGCATGTGCATACCCTAATTCATCTCTGTGTCAGTGGTGGTCTTTTGGCTGTGTTGCTCAGTCACATTTCGGTATAAACTGTGTTAAATCAAACCAACTGATTTGTTGTATCTTAAAAGTTAGGACTTAGATCAATTGACATCTTCATTAATGTGCATGCAAATGTGGCGGTTTCCTCTAAGAAGTTAAATTCACATATTCTTAACAAATTAAGATCTCCCTTTTAGTTACATGGGGTTATCTTTAGCAAGGTCAAGTGTGAACAGAAGGTGCTTCGTGTAAGTAAGCGAAAAAGATCACGAAGATTTATTGTCTGCACTCTACCATATAAAGTAGTTTTAATTCTAAGACTTATTCTAAAGTCTTTTTGATCTAAATACCAATAGCAACCATAAAGAATCTAGGTCATAACCAGTTAAAAGCTCATTTTAGTAAGTTTAAAGTTCTCACACTTATTGCATTATTAGTTGCTAATATCTACAGTAAGTATGAGCATCACAGCCAGTGATCCAAACACACTCAGATGATTTTGTTGAATGTGTACTAAATCGATATTTAACACTCAGTCGAACAGTTGTGCGTTTTGCTTTAAACATGAACATTAGAGCTGTAGTGTAGGTGCCAAATGTCCTACTTGATTCTCCACTCTGGTTGTCACTGAAATCAGCCTTCGGACTCCGACCAAGCCCGTGTATACTAGTTGGTATGTGAGCTTGTGTGTTTTATGGATGTGTGTATGTAGGTGTGTGTTCTGCACTGTAACTCAAGTAGTTGAAGTTGAAACCGTTTCTTCTTCACGTGGCTGCCTTTTCTGTTGATGACTGGAGCCGTTGGCTGGTGAGAAGAAAACCGTCTGACTGCTTGAGATGTCAGAGGAGCGTCAGCTGTGCCATAAGAGCTTCCACTCTTCTCCGTCCCCAAAGGTCTTCCTCCGTACTCCAAACGACCCAAAGCAACTTCGGCAACAACCACATCATCTGAGTTTATAGACCGATCTGCTGAGCATCAATTTCAGCAGGTGGGTCACACATTTTTACCAGGAACCTCAGAGTACAACCACCATCCTCTCACTGGTGGCGGCGGAGCAGCTCCACCGGAGGAAATGCAACAATAATCATAGAAAGGGAGACAAAGGAAGCTGACTGGCTAGATATCATTGAATTCAAGATGCAAGGACATTCCTTCTTCACTACCGTGCATCAGTCCTGTTGGTCACACCTGTGACAGTTACAAAGTCGTACAGTTTAACATAAACTGTGGCCAAGTTGGAGACTGCTCCTCGTCTGTTATGTGCACTAAAGCAACATTAACATTTTAAACACTATTTCAAGATGTGTGTTTGTTTGTTTCAATGTTATCCTGATCACGGAGCATAATTATTTTTTAACTGTTGATTATTGTTTCTGAAGAGAACAGCGGCCAATTTACAATCTACTGTAGTTCAGTTAATTTCAATGATGCACAAAGTGCAGGCGGTAAGTGGGATTAGAGGTGTGATGTGCGTTGTGTAGTTTACAGTTTGTTGTAATTCCACAGTCCTGTTACACAGGGAGGGGCTGCTCCTCAGCTGGTCCGACTTCAACACTGTTTGCTGTACAGTAACTGTCTGACCTGCATTAATAAATTTCAGTTTTTCTGTTCATTCATGAACTTTTAATGAGTTATTCATTTTAGGAATAATAAAGGATCCAAAGAGGCATTCACATTTTCTATTCTCTTTTTAATGAAGAACTGACAACTGTCAGGCCACAAGGAGATTTTATTAGCTGGGACGCAACTAGAAGCACAAGTTGATGTTACATGATGTTTAGCAGCTACAGCAAAATCTGGGAGACAAATATGACCTTTTTTTGTGTAACTTTAAGATATTAATCAGATTTAGTTTACACATAATCAGCTGTAGAAGGTCTCTATAACCATGCCGTAATGTGGAAGGCAATCATTATGGAAATATTTAATTTGAAGCTATGTGGCTATACATTTTGTACTATATTACTTGCATAAGTAATGCAAAAGCTTATACTGAATCTGATCTCAGGTAGAAGAGGATAGAAATGGATTCCTCTATACCTTTTGCCTCCACACTAGTAGAGGTTTGCCTTTTTTCCTTGTTGATGTAACAAAAAGGGACTCAAACTCAGTTTCATTTTGCTACCCTGGTATGCATGCAAAACAGAAATAATAAAGATTATCTGCCATTACAAACATCTGACCAACTGCAAAGTTGTTTTCCTGACAAACACTGTAGGGAAACTGACTCAAAACACCAAAACCCAAAGTGTACGTAACAGTGTAAAGTAAAAAACACAGTTGGATTAAACCCAAATGGTCTATTTCCATCCGTAATTTATAATTTTGTCACACATACATGTCGTACCACGTGAACACAAAGCAGTCATAACTTGTAAAATGCTGACAACAACTCATTGAAACTAAGGAGAACAAAACAATAGTTTTTTTTTAAAGGACTAGGACTCATATTATTGGGTTTATCCTATCTGGCACCATCAAGGTTAAAACATCAGGATTCTTCTCAGTACACAAATCAGTGAGAGCTGATAAACTTCTCTGAATCTGCTGACTGTGACCGTCATGCCAATCACGTGAAACAAAAAAGGATAATGTTGCCAAACTTCATGTTGAATGAAAGAAAATAGAATTTAGCAGCAGTGAGGTCAAGGTGATACTCGAGGCACTACATCTCCCAGCATTCCAAGGGGTGCTTGGAAAAGACTGAGGAACAGGAGCACAGTGCTGGTAAATGAATGGATCATGTTGAGGGACATTTCATTACAGACGCTCAGGTTGTTCTATCTGCTGCACAAATGCTTCTTATTTCTATTTCTTTATATAACAAACTTAAATGTTGTTGGTCTTCAATGTTGCTGATCTCATTGACGGGTCCAACTCCAACCCCTCGCTGTTGTTCCTTATGAGAATAACACAGGACACACCTGTGCCGAATGTCTAAAAACTTCACTGCATATTTCTAACTGACACATTTTCAATATCTAGATATTTTCTTCACATTTAGCTCATTTTCCCCACAGCCGAGACATAAACTGTCAGAAATGTTACATCGAAATGTAAATGTGATCATTAAATGTGAATCTGAATGTTAAACATTCAACATTTTAGCTCTTTCCATCCCTGTTTCAGCTAATAGTTTATGTTGAACAGAGCTCCAGTATATATAATGTTTGTGGCTAATTTACAATTTAACTTCATTCATATCAGCTTTTCTGTCACTCTCTGCTACCCCAAGACCAGATATGTTAATATGAATATTTTGTAGTTTATGTTATTATCTAAACAAATATGTTGCCTAAAGTTTCACTGTCATTTTAAATGATCATAACAATTTAAAAACACACTTTTTTTTACAGTTTAGAACAACACAACCAAAGACATTAAGGCACCTTTAGGTGTAAAGGTGTAAGTAGGGCTACATATCCTGTGGGGCTTGTATGAGGATACATACGACTACATGCTTTCACATCGACAAGCTTTGTTATAATGACAAATGAAACATCAGTGTCTGATGCTGGACTATTTTAAAATAATTCATTGAGAACAGAATGATGTAGGCTGATATTTTATTGGCCCTCTGAAAGGAGTTCTGTTGTCAGTTTCCTTGCAGAAGCAGAGAGGTCCCGGGTCAGGACCTTGTTGGGCTCTGGTTGATCTTGAGTTTTGACCGAGAGGAACCACATGGAGAGATGTGATGATTCACTGCTGTCGTTCAAGTGAAGATAAAATGATGGATTTATTTGTTCTGAAATTAGGTTAGATCATTTATAAAAATGAATTTGAAAGTTCTTCAGTAAATTAAAACCCATGAGAAATCTAACAAATGTGTGGCTTACCTCAGTGTATTGATGATTTCTAGCAGCTCTTTGGAGGACAATGCCATGAAGGTTGCACAGCTTGGACTTCTCCATGATCGACAGCTGACCCAGTTTCATGATGCCTTTAGGAACAGCATTGATCCACCAGCTGATGTTTGTCTGAGATGATACAAAACAAAATAAATTAAATTTCTGAAAATGTGTTTTTATCCTCTCACATGGAGTTCAGATCCTTCTATAATGACTCTTTAGTTTAGCACTTACTGCACTTTACTCACTGGATGTTTACTAGCAGCGGATGTTTCTGGTGGGGGCTGTAGCTGGTTGCAATCATCTGTTTCACATCTGTTTCTCATCTGTTGCTGAAAGAAGCTGTAGGTGGAGGATTATTCTGCAGCTCCATGCCAGAATAACCAGGATGAAGCAGTGGCTTCAGGTTTGTGGCAGAGGCTGCAGGTGGAAGTTCAGGCTACAGAGGACTGAGATGGAGGGCTTGACGACAGCTATCTGCAAGAATCTACAGGTAGAGGAAGCTGGAGGTTGCTGTCAGCAGAAGATGGAACACACTTTGGAGGAGGTTTTGGGTGCAGTTTCCTACCAGAATCTGCAGGTGAAGGAGGTAGCTGCAGGTTCCTGGCAGAGGCTTTAGGTGGAGACTTGTGTTTGTCAGCACTCATCTACTGGTGGAGGCAGAGGTTCTGATTTTCAGCCAAAGTTGGAGGTAGAGGCCTCAATGGTCATCCAGAATCTGTTGGTGGAGGAAACAACAGGTTACTGGCAGAGGATGTAGGCCGAAGGTAGAAGACACTTAAGGTGGAGGTTTTAGCTGCGCTTTTCAACCAGAGTTTTCAGGTGGAGCTGGTGGCTGCAGGTTGATGGTGGAGATTCGGTGGAGGCTTGTGTTGCTCTTTATGGCACAAATTAACAGGTGGAGGCAGCAGGTTTTTTTAGCTGATGGTGGAGGTGAAGGTGGAGGTGGAGGTTGAGGCATCATCGGTCTTCCAGAATCTGTAGGTGGAGGAAACAACCGGTTACTGGCAGAGACTGAAGGCAGAAAGATGGACGATAATTTAGTTGGAGTCAGAGGTGCACGTTTCTAGAAGAGGACTAGGTTTGGACTTTGGGTGGAGGACATGGGTTGCAGCAATCTGTCAGAATCGACAGGTGGAGGTTGCATTGGATGTTGCTGACAGAGGCTGGAGGTGGACTTGTTCCAATTCCCTGCTAGAATCTACAGGTGGAGCTGGTGGCTGCAGGTTTCTGGCAGAGGCTGTAGGTGGAGGCAGGAGCTGGAAGCAGCTGTAATTGGATGAATCAGGTTGTAGCTGACTACAAGGATTTACAGGTGGAGCTGGCAGTGGATGTTCTTGGCTGAAGATTCGGGTGGAGTATGTCTTTGCAGCTGTCTGCTGTCTGCAGGTGGAGACTAGAGCAGCAGATGGCTGACGTAGTAAGAAGGCACGGTTTAGATTTAAAAGTGACTGGAGGAGACTTGTAGGTGGAGGATGGAGCCTCTTACTTCAGGTGGCTCTCAGATGTTGGGTCTTCTCAGGTGATGTAGATGGTGTTCGAGGTGGAGGCTTGATTACTGACGGAGGCTGCATGTACTGATGTAAATGAAGCCAGTTGTGTTGAGGTCTCTAATATTTACAGGCCGGATTTGATCTCATTGAACTGTTATTACAGAGTGTTAGAGTGAAGCCGCTGCTCTCAGGTCAGTTGGACTACTTGGTTCTTCTAAGTGGAGGTTGTCCAGGGCTCGGTTCTCCCAAAGTGTCTACATCATAGAGGGGAGGAGAGACTCCAGCCCCGTACGAGACGTCCACGTGTGTGAGTCCATCTTGATGGGTTGATGATGTCATGGCGGGGCGGTCCAGTCTCTCCCACAGCTTCCGCTTGATACGTCGTCCCAGCTGTAAACTGTATGGACGAACCCGGCCGCTCTGGTACCTGTGAGGAGAGGATTGAACACAAATGGTAGAAAATGTGATTGAGACAAACGTGATGATCTGATTGAAAGAGTCAGCATGTTTGACCCAAACGTACCTCAGCAGGTCGTCTACCACTTCATGGTAGACTCTCTGGTAATCTTCCACTGAGCAGTTGTGTATCTTCTCTGGACCAGCGCAGTTCACACCAGTGGAGCTCGGCTGGTTGGCAGGTGGGCCGGGGGGCACGTTGGATGCCACGGGCAGGTCAGCAGGTGGGATGGTAGGTGGAGGTGCTGGGACCAAACTCCTCTCCCCTGGACCATGAGCGGAAGGTGTAGAAGGACAGGACGCAGAGCTCCTCTTCCTCTTTTTCTTCCTCTTCCAGGGAAGTTTGGCCTTAGTAGTAGAGTGCTGGGGCCCCGGGGTTAAATTCACCTGGAGGAGGTCAGCAGCACACGAAAGGATGTCAGGCTGGTCACCTTGTTACTTATCAACAGAATACTTTTACACTCTGACAAGAGAAACATCTACATCAGAAGTGAACGTTGTGTTTTCCTCCAGATGTCTAACCTGCTCGTTCCTGCAGCATGGACACTTGCTCCAGGAACCGCGTGCCCGGTGTGCAGAGCTTCTCCTGCGACTACCGTAGTCGTGGTCTCGCAGGTGGACGGGAAGGTCACACTGCAACACACACACACACACACATTCACATGTTACAGTGAGGCTCTGCAGGTGCAGTCATAGCAACAGGTAGCATTGAATAGACCAGATCTAATTTCTGTAACTGTCCTTTAAAAATAACATTCCTTTTTATGAGCATAGCGGCCTGTTCATCTTTTCAACCAGTGGAGCCATAAATCTATTTTCTGAAACAAGATAAAATTGATCTTTTAGAGGATCCAGAGCAACAGTGGACCACTGATAACTCCCATATCTTGAACTCTCTGTTCAATAAGTTGATGAGTGATCAATGACAACTGTCTTGTTCATCACTTCAGTCACTTTTCATGCAAAAACATTTCACAGACGCAGTTTTAAAAAAGAAAATCTGAGGATTTACTGTTTTTCTCCAGTTTTGTTTTTATAAAATATCTCAAAATGAGCTCCGCTACAACAAAAAACATTACAGTCCTGCTTATCAACAGTCCTACATGAGGAATAATGATAATATATTGATGTATAATTAAAAAAAAGGCAATTTTCCAAGTTAATGCACATTCTCCTGATTGTACTCAGATACTTTTACTTGTAATCGAGTATGTTTGCAGGATATATCCACCTGTACTGAAGTAGGACTGAAGGGACTGACTAGCTTACCTGTCCACCACTGCCTCCTACTACATTATGTACAACATGTCTGCTTCGGCCTGAACAGCTGCTTCATTTCCAAACACTTCAATAACCTTTATTCTTTTCTCTACACTTTATTAGTTTGTGTACTTGAGTCTATTGTCTGCACAGTGAGACATGTTACAGTATTCATCTCAGAGCCTGACGACTTTCACCTGTCAGGCTTCAAAGCACACAGAAAACACCATCAGACTGTGTTCAAGTCTCACATGTTCCATGTTGGATGTTGGTTGTGTGTCTGCTGTCAGTCTCAGTGGGTCGTTCGTTGTCATCCGCAGTGAAAAAGTCTTCAGGAGAAACAAAAACCAGCAGAAATTGACCAGTGAAATCGGTAAAATCTCTCGAGTTGACAGATTCTCGCTTTGTTTGTTTTTAAATGACTGGATATAAATGATGCACCTGGAGAAAAACACAGCAACCGTGGAATCCTGCACGGCCATTTTGTGCGCGTGTTCTACAGTCACACCTCTGGATTTAAACCTTCATCCATTCCAGATCTAACCATGAAGAAATGTCCAGCTGTGACTGTGTCCTCTCTCAAATCGACTGACAGAAGTTTGTTTCAGTCCTGATAGAAACAGCTCCTTATGACATATGAAGGCTTTTATTTTGACATAGAAACATTTCAAACTCCTTTATTACATTTTTGACTTAATCTATATCTCAGGTTCAGAGACTCTCAGCTTTTATGGACATTATTTCATTAACATCACAAAGAGGGCAACAAGTCACCTGTGTGTATTTTATTAATGGAGCCGCGCGCGCGCACACACATAGTCCTCTGGAAACACGTTTCATGTTGAGTTTGTCCTCTTTACATTTACGCATCAAGATCTCAATCAAAACTGTTTATATGTAGTTTTGTATATTAAAACATGTTTTGTCTTCACACAGCAGCAGCATTGGTGTGTGCGTCCACACGTATGTGTGCCTTTTACGCACGTGGCACAGCCGCAGTAAGTTCATCGTCAATATTTCTACGATCAGTCAGGATTAAAGTGAAGTTGACTTTAAGGGAACGCACCCAGGTTTATCCACTGATTTTTTTTTTTTTGGGGGGGGGGGGGCAAATTTAGTATATTAAATATTATAACATTGTCTTCCTATTTACTACTCGTTCAATGAGTCACACCTAACTGTCTGGTGCAGAGCAGGTAGTCTGCAGGTTTTTTTGGGGGGGGGGGATATTCATTTGCTGAAGAAAAAAAAAACTCGGATTTCTTTTGACTCGTGTCCACGATGGATGCATTTCACATGATTTAATCCATCTTTAATATAAAGGTTTTTAAGGCCTACTAAGAGTTGGACCCTGAAGCAGAGACAGACAGGCGTGTAGGTGTGAAAATGTTTATTCCAACAAAAGCTCCACAAGAAAAAAAAGTCCCAATCGTCCGGCAAGGCAGGCGGAGAAACTCAACGGCAAGAAAATGCTCGGGCACAGGGCAGAAACAGGAACTCAGGTGACGAGGTACACAGAACTGAAAAAAAACAAAACGAGTACACGTCAACACTTGCTGGCAAGACACAAGGCAGCAAAAAACACACAGTGAACACGGTCAGCTCTATTGACAAGATGGAATTATCAGGCGGGGGAGTAGGGTGAAGACCAGAGGTTTTAAGGAGGTAATAATGAGTGAATGGCTGCATGTGTGCCTCGTCATTCCCCCTCGGCTGAGCCCTGCAGAGGAACAAAGAGGCAGGTAAACAGACCCTAACCCAAAAACCCAAACAGAACCCTCACAAACAGGTACTAAGAAGTTCAGCTTGACATACTAAACCTGAAAACACTGAGAAATTACTGAATACTAGTGACAGTTACTTAAAATCCAATCTAATTGTTTACTGGCTGAGTGTGGGAGGAAACCAGAGCACCTGGCGGAAACCCACACAGACAAAGATCAGGCTTTACACAGACAGAAGCCCAGACAAAGTCAGTCCACTGTGCTGTGAAGCCACAATGCCAAGACTGACCACTGAGCCAGCATGCTGCCCTCGGAAGATCTGAGGGTTTTGATTGCACAACTCCAAGAGAATCATGTTAAAGAAACCCTACACAGAAAATGACTTTACACATCCCTAATCCTCATCAACGCAGGAAACACAGCAGCTGAAAGTCTGTTCAGGAGATGGAGAGCAGTCGTCTGGTTGGAGGTTAATGTTGCCTCCATCCTCCTGAGAAGCGGCAGGAGTCTCACATTCAAAATCCTCACTTGAAGTAAATCCTGAGCCTCTTGATGTCTTGACAATGTCAGCCCAGACACTAAACATAAAAACACAAACAACTGACAGAATTGTCCTGTTATTGTCATGTCATCCTAAAGAATCATTTAAAACTTATCACACAGTCGAACACACTCTCAGTGTCACGCTGGGGTTTACAAAGAAACAGCAAGACAAAGTAGCAAAATAAAACAGTTCAACAAAGTGCAAAGAAAAAGGCAAAGTACAAATCAAACATGGGAAAACCAGAACTCACAATCCTAAAAAAACACATACCAGGAGACACGAGAGGAGGCAAGGCAGGAAATTTTGATGAGGGGCATCACAGAGACATCAGGAACAGAAACAATGACCGGACAAAGAGTGAAAGGGAAACAAAGCCTTAAATACAGAGACACACTGATAAGAGGACGAGGAGCAGATGAGGAGAGAGAGGAGGGGGAAGGCACATAGGAAGATCATAGAGGAGAAACTTAAAGGACACGAGAGGGCATGGAAAATCAAAACATAAGACACAACAAGACACAACTCAAAGGCATGGAAATCAAATACAAGAAACCACAAGACACAGAATCATGAATCATGACACCCCACACAGATCATCACTTCACACATCCCTAACCAATGAGGAAAACACGGCAGCTGAAGGTCTTCCTCGACCAAGAGACAACGTGTCTGAAGCTATTCTTCTTTTTCTTCCCCTTCTTCTTTGGCCCAGTGTCTTCTGAAAAATCAAAGGACATTTGAAACTCCAGCCGTACTTCAGAATGCACAACAATTCATACGCAAGTAGAGGTGAATGTTACTTACCACGTGTGGTTGAGTCCTCAGATGTCTTCCTGTTACTGTCGATGTTGCTCACTGACGACTCTGATGTCTTGTTCAGTCCAGACTGAAAAGCTAAACACACAAAAAAGTGAGTTAAACCGTTTTTCTCATCTGAGAAATGATTGTCATATCCAGAGGAAGACATCTCACCTAACTGCACTCTCCTTATCTTCCGGCAGCAGTGTGCTCGGCTGAACCAGGATCACAATCGGTAGTTGGGTTGAGGGAGATAAGGTGCAGTAGACCAACTTATCGACAAAGTTGTCTCTTGCAGAAGCCAAGGCTTTATCACTTGACGAGTCTGAGAAGTTCATCTGCGGCTAAACACACACACAATCAGGGTCATTTTCAAATTCTTGTCTTTACATCTTCAATGAAATCTCTCCCTTCTAACTCAGGGATGAATTTCATAACCAGAGGAAATAAATAATCTTACCTGATGGGAGGGAATGCGCTGTATTTCTGTTATGGGGCATTCAGGCAATATGTGGGCTTTTCCAAGCAAATACTGACATGTGATTGTCTCCAATCAGATCCGTCCCTGAATGAGCTGCATCTTCTTTTTTTCAAACATATTTTATGTTTGTAGGAAAAACCAGAGTACCCGGAGAAAACCATGCAGATACAGGGAGAGTGAGCAAACAATGACAATTTTGATTGCAAAACTCCCCAAAAGCCCTGAAAAGAAGATAGAAACCCTACACAGGACATTACTTCACACATCCCTAATCATCATCAACGCGGGAAACACAACAGCTGAAAGTCTTCCTCAACGCGTCTGAAGTAAATCTTCTTCTTCCTTGTCCCAGGGTCTTCTGAAAATCAAAGGACATTTAAAACTCCAGCCGTACTTCAGAATGCACAACCATTCAGACGCAAGTGGAGGTGAATGCTACTTAACACATGTGGTTGAGTCCTCAGATGTCTTCCTGTTACTGTCGGTGTTGCTCACTGAGGACTCTGACGTCTTGTTCAGACCAGACTGAAAACTAAACACACACAAGAAAAAGTGTAAGTGTGTAAATGTCATCACATCTCAAAGCTGCAACAAGGAATTTTTACATTTTTGTTGATTCTGGAGGCTTCTGAGGACCAAATCGGTATTATCAGAAAATTCCTCCTGTAATAAAGATCTTAATCTGGCTATCATGTGGATTTGATTTAGAAGTGAGTAAAAGATGAAGGCATCAGATTGTCATACTATTTTTGATCATCTTACTGTGGAGCCGAACCAGGATCACACCTGATGGAAGAATTTCTGGAGATGGAGTGCAGTCCTCTGGTTGGATGTTACTGCTGTGTTCATCCCTCAGATCAGCAGCAGTAGGCTCACTAACTGTACTCTCCTGATCTTCAGGCAGCGCTGTGTTCTCGGCTGTCACAGGTTGAACCAGGATCACACCTGATGGGAGAATTTCTGGAGATGGAGGGCAGCCGCCTAGTTGGATGTTACTGCTGTCTTCATCATCCAGAGGAGCAGCAGGAGGCTCACATTCAAAGTCCTCACTTAAAGTCTGGACACTAAACATGAAAACATACACACACAGAATTATCTTGTTATTGTCATGAGGTACTCCGGTCATCCAGGTCATGGTAAATCTAAGGGCTGTATCAGAGTATCACAGTTTCTTTAAGATGTTTCACATCTCAAACACACACACACACACACACACACACACACACACACACACACACACACACACACACACTTACCTCGGGTAGACTTTGGTGATGAATGGATGAGTGAGGACTTCGCGGGGAGTGATCCTCTCATCTGCATCAAATGCCAGCATGGCCTTCAGGAGCTCGACACACTGCTCTCGCTCAACAGCCTCAGTTTTGTTATCTTCCTCCAGACGCATCTAGTTAAGAGACCATCAGTCAAATTCACCACCAGTCACCGTGATCATGAAAAGACAATCAAATCATAGTGACAACGAAAATTACTTCACACTTACTGCTTTCAGATCATCTAGAGATTGGAACTTGTGATTCTTTTCGGTTCGTCTATGGTGACGTTTAAAAAATTCCAAAGGAGTCTAAAAGAAGAATCAAAGTGTTTGTATTAATGTTCAACTGTTGAATGTTACAAAACGTAAGATAGATACATAGATAGATACATAGATAGCTTTATTAATTCCCAAAGGGAAATTAGGTTACCATAGCAGCATGTACATCCGAGCACAAATACAATCAAAATATAAAGGCAAATATAGAAACAGTAAGAAATAATAAAGTACTATATACAATAAGCAAAAAATAAGATGGCACTGTGTTTTCAGCTATCCTGCCTGTAAACATACAGACTGATAAAAGATTAAATAACTTCTGTAAAGGCCAGAGAAGGTTCATTGTTGTACCTTGATCCTCCAAACTCCTGCGTCAGTTCTTGTGAAGTAAATCTTTGCCCGGGCACACTTTTCAAGAAGATGGTCCGCTGGCTTACCAAGGAGTTCAACAATGCTCAGCATCTGGAGATTAAACACAATATTACACGAGCACAAGTGAAGACATACAAGTACAAGTAATTGACAAATTGCCTGACTATAGTAGAAAACTTACAATTTCATAGTCACATTCTCCTGTGAACAGGTCAGGGCCACAGATCATCTCGAACATGGCACAGCCCAGGGCCCACATATCACTGGCCTCATTACATTTACAGCCCAAAAAAACTTCTGGGGACCTGAATGTGGAAGTGAAACAATACAGGATGTTTACACTGTTACATTTTTGAAAGTGAGCACATGGAAAGAACATCAATCAATCAATCAATCAATCAATCAATCAATCAATCAATCAATCAATCAATCAATCAAAGCTTTATAGTCATTTTGTTGTACCAACAAAGTAATACAACAAAAAATTAGATTACGTTTCTCCAAGATCAATAACAGAAGACACAATAAATAACACACAATATATGAATATAATAATTTAAAACTAAAACTATGACTAAGGGCTCGTGAAGTGCAGTAGTGCACGTGTTACAGGGAGGAAGCACACAGCTGCTTCTTCATGGTAAAAATAGTAATAATAAAACAAATGATCTGTCTTACATAATTTCAAGTATTTGCCTTCCTCTGAACTTCTCGGCCTGTGACGTGGGAATGGCCAGACCAAAGTCTATCAGCTTGACTTCAAAGGGTCGCTGGTGGTGATTCACCATCATAATGTTGTCCAGTTTGACGTCAGTGTGGATCACCCCGATCCCCTTCAGCGCATCAAATGCTGTGGCCATCTGAAAGTACAAGGTAGGTTAGAATGGACTCAAGCCTAAAACTGAGTGTACCTTGCTTTGCTCTCCATCTGATGGTGCCGTGTTCATACCTGTTGGATGATGGTTCTGATGTCACTCAAAAGCATAGGTGCAAAGTCTTGCATCTCCACGTAGTCAAATAGGCTTATATCCAATGACTCAAACACAAGCGCCTTTCCAAATATGGTCTGAAAACAATCGATGTACTTGACAATGTTGTGTTTGTCAAGGTTGTGGCACATGCTCATTCTCAGAATGGGGATCTGGAGACACAGGCAGGTTTGAAATTATTCGTTTTTTGCAGTTGATTAATGTGTTAGTCTTGGAGAGTGCTGAAAGGTAAAGTTTCATCTTGTGGTGCTTAAAACTTAGCGTACCAATAATCACTTTATCTTTACATCTTAATGTTTGTAGACAGCTTTACACTTTATTATTTAATTTAATTACAATAAGTACTTACTGCACTTTTGACTATACAATATATTTTACAACATCAAAATCAACAAAGTTTCCCACCTCACTCTTGTTGCTTGTGGTCCAGCATTTAGGCATCTTTATAGCCACAATCTGTAAGGTCTCCTTGTTCAAACATTTCACCACCTTCGCATAGCTGCCCTCTCCCACAATTGCAATGAAGTCATATTTGCTGGGGAGTCCACGGGGACGAGATTGTTTGGATTTAGTAGGTGCCATTTCTCTCTGACAATGCTGAAACAAAACTGATGAAAAGAAGAAAAACTTTACTTTCATTTCCTTTGAACATAACCATGTTTCAGAAAAGAAAGAGTGACTCACCTGTATCACAGTGGTTGGAGATGGTTAGCCTCTCTGGATCACTTCTAGGATGTATTGATGAGCTTAATTTTATAAGCAGCCCTCAAGTAGCCAGACATTTAGAACATTCCTTGATGAAAGGCTCAAAGGTTCCCGAAAGTTCCGGTCAAAGCAACGAGTTCTCCGGGCAACAGTTTGAGTGTAAACACCATCTACTACTCATTTCACCGTTGCCATGTAACATTTTTCATCTTTATTTTATACCACAATGATTTATGATCCTTTTTAGTTAACATTTTACAACAACCACCATTAGGAATGGATACATTATAATGAATTAAGACTTAGTCATTGCAGTTGTACAGCAAAATGTAATATTGAGTCAGAAAAGTTAACATTTATTTCAATGTAAACAAATAATGAAATACTTTATAACCATTTATGAAACAATTGGAAACGTTTAAAAAACATCAGTTGCAACTTCATGTTGGCCATCCAAATAGTGTTTACAGAGGAGCTCCACAGTGTTTTTTTAAAATTATTTACAAAGTTTATAAACATCACTTGCAATGTTAGAATAATCAATTGCTTAGTAAATGCTTTATAAAACATTTCATTGTTGACAGTGATTTAACTGTTAATTAAAGTTATATTAACTATAATCTGACAATCTATTAATTGTGGTCGTTATAAAGTGTATCCCTTCAGTTTGCAATCTGCTGTTTTTACTTTCTTTTCCTTTTCTGTGAAGCACTTTGTAACGCTGTTTAGAAAGGGACGATATAAATAAAGTGTTCTATTATCATTGATATTATCATTATAGTGTAGTTTTATTGTTATTGCTTGTACGATCTTGTATTCGTCATCCTCTATTAATCTTACTAGCCGTGTTTTATTGCTGTCTTGGAGTGAATTTGTCTCTTAATCCATTTTTGTTTTCTGAATATCTGGTGTTTTTTCATTCGATTTATCACTTGTTGAGCACTTTGAATTCATTTTGATTTGTTTGAAAGGTTCTATATAAATAAAGTCTGTTTGATTTGTTAGTAGTACTACTGTTGCATTATAGAAGCACCTCATTGTATAATAAAACTATGAGGTTAAAATAAACTATAAAAAAACTATACTATATAACTATAAAACTATAAACTTCTATACAGATGAAATGAAGGCTGGGCTATAAATGGCTGTGAGTTCACTTTACAAAGCAACGGTTCTGTTTGTATTTTTATCCATGTCATCATTGCATGTTGAGAAAACGCCCCAAAATTGTAATTTACTGCTTTTTCCCTGGTATACGATTATATACATTTCGACTAGTTTCAGTGAAATTATATGTAATGCACAGTTGGGGAGCTGTTGGGTAATAAAAAGTAACTAATGTAGCACCGTTATGTGTGATGATCCATATTTCATGGACCAATGCTGTGGTTGTACATTCTTATTGCATAAAGCATCTCACCAAACAAATTAGTGCTTTACACACGATATTTAAATGTCTTTATACAACCTCAGCCTTTGTACAGGTATTGTATTTTGCTCAAGTGAAGCATTTCCATCCACCCTTTGCTTCTTGTCAGCCTGCTCTCTCCCTCCACCATCCTCCCTTGTATAGACAGCTTTTGTATAGAACTCTGTGAAGCTTTTGTTTGTTTTGTTTGTCTCATCTGATCGAAAACACCGGCATGCAATGTAAAATGTACTGACGAAGCTGCTGATTTTGTTGCTGATTCTGTCTTTTGTTTATGGTCATTATATCTCAAGTAAAAAGTTGTGATTTCTTGTAATGAAATCTCTAAATGTACTGTATATACTGCAGGGATCTCCATTGTTTGTGCTACGAGGGAGGCCTCGGCAAGCAGGAAGTCCCATTCATTACGAATAGCCAGTATCCTGTAGTGCCTTGATGTTTGCGGTCTCAATATCCAGAGAAATATCTCCTGCCTGTCTATAGTCCTCTAATGCTATGCCACTGTCTTGCAGTGCTGCTTGAATCATTTCAGAAATTTCCCTGCCCGTCTTTTTGTGGAAATCTTTGAACTGAATGAACCTCTCCTTTATCTCCTAAACACCACTCTCGTTGTCTTGACGCACATACCTTACCAAAAGCACGTTCTGTTCACTGTGATATGTCTGGTGTTCAGTCACATATCACAGAGTAATGTATTGCATCTTCTCTTTCTGCCAGGGTAGTGTTTAGCACTCTGTTGCCACAGAGCTCAATGAACTCGTTCTGCTTCTCACCACTGAGATAATGAGTTAACCGCGAGCCTTTCTTCTTTTGCTGTAGTTTTTCTACGTGCTCATATAGAAGGGAATCACAATGTGACAATAACTCAAGAGTTCCAAGAAAACGAATCATCTAAATTCGAGGTTTTGTCTCTGAATGCAAGATTTCTTAAAGCCAAATTTAAGGGTCACATCCAAAAGCCTCTCTAAAATCTATTTATTTTTCTCTACTTCTGTCAGTACTTGTTTTTAAAGGTGGCTATCAACTTCTTTGGCTGCCAATAATGAGTGCTTAACGCTTTTCCATTTCAGGTAGCATTGCTCATGGGACGCATTTGTCTCACGTTCTGGCAATTTTCCGGACACTGTTTGCCACTTTATATTCGCCAACTTAACTCCATCCTTGCTGTTCACTGCACTTTTGGATGGCCTTGTCTGCTCATGAGAGAACAGAAGGCATGGGATGCAGTACAGAGCCTCTGCACTCTCACTATAAATAAGCCAGTCTCTTTTAATTTTCTCACGCCCATTGGCTGACTTATAGCATAGTGCAAATAATTTGGGAATGGTTTGCCTCCCTTATCTTTGGGTGCCATTTTGGTTATGTTTCTTTTTTCTGGACCTTTATTAGCTAGTCTGCGAACAGTTATGTCTCTCTGTTCATTAGTGAGCTTCTCTGGCCAGAATCCTGGGTCCTCTGGCAAAAACTCTTCTGCATTGCCCTCACTTATTTCCCCTTTCTCTTCTGCCCTCTCCTCATCTTTCCCACTACCCTCAGTGCAATCTTCATTTCCATCATCCTCTATCACTTCTTCTTGCTCACTATCTTCTAAAAGTTCGTAGGATTGATATTAGCCTCGTAACCTGCTTATAGCCTAACATCCAATAAAACAGGCTACTTTATGTTAGTGTTGATAAACTCCTTTCAGTTGAAACTGCTACAAATGATTGCCTCACCTTGTGTCATGTCCTCGATAACATCATCAGGAGATGATGAGGGACCTGCTGCTGCTCCACTCTCCCTAGCTGTCTCTGAAACTGAGGGTCATGTAGTTTATGATGTTAAGCGTTGCTAGGTAATAATGATAGATAATGTGACATGACATTGTTGCTATGATGCTGATTAATTCATGCTATGCAAAAATACATGCTCCAAGCTATCCTGGTTGACTGCCTCCAGGCAACATACCAATATTAGTTTAAAGCAGTCTTAAACAGTGTTAGCAAGCTGTGATACAGGATTGGCATAACCTCTTAAACTGCATAACATAGAGACCTTGACCAGTAATAGCACATACTGAAATGAAAGGAAATGTGATATCTTTAAATGAAATTGTCTTGTTTGAATAGGCCAGAAATTAAACCGCAGCCTAATCGTAGGTCTATTTTCTAACATAATTTAACCATCCAAATGTGAAAAAACAGGACGACATGTTTGTTTTAATTATACTCTGCCTCATTGATCACCATGACCTTAAAGTTGGAATTATTCTCCACCAGCTCTTGGCTTTCTTGGTCTACTTTTAACCCTCTGAAAATGATGGTGGATCATCTGGCATTAACATTGCTGTCTTCTGAAGGCCATCACGGGCTCAGTTTTTTATAAGCCATAAAAGCCATAAGCATCATAGAAATCTTGAAATTGAAATGAATCTGCTGATACCAATTATGTCATGCTAACTTACTGGGAAAGGTGAACTGTTTTTACTGCGAGGTCCGCGACCTCAATGTGAAATGATTACTTGTAATAATAATTATTACTAATAAAATTTAGTCAGCACTTAATGAGGATTGAGATGAGGATGAGGAACCTGCTGTTGCTCAAACTGAGAAACTCATGGCTGTCTGACTGCCTTCAATCTTTACAGCTGCTGACATTATTCTGACATTAAACTGTTCTTAAACTGTGTTAGCTGTGTGAACTGTGTTAACTTTTCTTTTGAAAGAAATGTGTGAGGAGTTGTTCTTCCCTCTCCTTGCCTTTTTTCCCTTTCTGCCTTTTCCTTTTGTTTAAGGCTCCCTGATTTTGCCTTTTTGGGGAAAGACATGTTGATGAGCAGCAGCCACTCCGCTTGTTCAGCTGTCTGAAGAAGCATCTTCAGGCACCTGCAGCTGCAGGGTGGACTGAACCATTATGTATTGTGAGGGGTGAGAGGGGTCTCAGACAGCCTCCACTCTTCTTTATTTATACAGAGTAAAGTCTCTCATCCGATTTATTCTGCCAATTTTAAGTTAGTTATGACACTAATTACTTAGATATAAGTAAATGAAATAAAAACATTTTTATTTCAGGCCTTTCGAGTGCCCCCTCCCCCATTGGGGCCCTGAGTAATCAGTCCCACTTTTCCCCCCAGTTCTACGCCCCTGTTTATTGCACTGTACTATTCAGGAGATACAGAGCACACATGCTGTATACAGCACACAGTAGCAGAGCATTGGACTTGGAAATGACCTGTCGCTCAAATCAAAGACTGACATTTTGGTATAAGAATGGAGTTCACCTAGTGACACCTAGTGTCCCATTCGGCTTCTGCAGTGAAGGACAGGACAGCCAGAAGCTGCTCTGACAGACTCAGAAGGACACAATTAAAACATCAGTTTGTTTATTTGGGGAGAGGAAACAGAACTCCTCTGAGTGAATCAGTGACATATCAGGCTACATTTATCAGCTGATGACATTTTGATATTTTATTTGTCATTAGAACAATAAGCCTGTCTGTGTGAAAGCATGAGGCAGTGTGCGCCCTCATACAAGCCCCCACAGCACCTTTAGCTCCAGACCCTCAGTTTGAGAAGAGCTGCCTCGGTAATAATAATCGTTATCATTAGAATATATATGTTTTTCTATATGGAGCATCTCTGGGCCCTTGGGGGCCAGTGGATCCGTGGGAGGGCTGGGCAAGGTGAGCTGGGACATGGGAGTACTTTTTACTTTTTTTAGTTCTCCTTTTACTTTAGTTTGATTATTAATATTATTGTGATTAGTGGTTGTAGTATTAATCTGACCGCTTCATCTTTTGCAGGTTGACTGGATGAAGGTTTAAATCCAGAGGTGAGGTGTGACTGTAGAACACACATGCACAAAATGGTCGTGCAGGATTCCACGGTTGCTGTGTTTATCTCCAGGTGCATCATTTCTATCAGGTCATCATTTAAAAACAAACAAAGCCAGAATCTGTCAACACGAGAGATTTTGCCGATTTCACGCGTCAATTTCTGCTGGTTTTTGTTTCTCTTGAAGACTTTTTCACTGCGGATGACAACGAATGACCCACTGAGACTGACAACCGATACACAACCGACATCCAACATGGAACATGTGAGACTTGAACACTTTGACAGTCTGATGGTGTTTTCTGAGCGTTTTGAAGCCTGACAGGTGAAAGTCGTCAGGTTCTGAGATGAACACTGTAACATGTCTCACGGTGCAGACAATGGACTCAAGTACACAAACTAATAAAGTGTAGAGAAAAGAATAAGGGTTATTAAAGTGTTTGGAAAAGAAACAGCTGTTCAGGCCGAAGCAGACATGTTGTACATAATGTAGTGGGAGGCAGTGGTGGACAGCTAAGGTAGTCAGTCCCTTCAGACCTACTTCAGTACAGGTGGATATATCCTGCAAACATACTCGATTATAGTCAGATACTTTTACTTGTAATACAGATAATGTGCATTAAAGTGCTCAACTCGGCAAAATTGCTTTTACTGACTTATACACCAATGTATTGTTATTATTCCTCATGTATGACTGTTGATAAGCAGGATTTTATTGGTCCAGCTGCTCATTGTTGCTCTGGAGCCTCTAAAAGATCAATTTTTATCTTGTTTCAGAAAATAGATTTATGGCTCCACTGGTTGAAAAGATGAACAGGCCGCTATGCTCATAAAAAGAAATATCATTTTTAAAAGACAGTTACAGAAATTAGATCTGGTCTATTCAATGCTACCGGTTGCTATGACTGCACCTGCAGAGCCTCACTGTAACATGTGAATGTGTGTGTGTTGCAGTGTGACCTTCCCATCCACCTGCGAGACCACGACTACGGTAGTCGCAGGAGAAGCTCTGCACGCCGAGCACGCAGTTCCTGGAGCAAGTGTCCATGCTGCAGGAACGAGCAGGTTAGACATCTGGAGGAAAACACAACAATCACTTCTGATGTAGATGTTTCTCCTGTCAGAGTGTAAAAGTATTCTGTTGATAAGTAACAAGTTGACCAGCATGACATCCTTTCGTGTGCTGCTGACCTCCGCCAGAGGGATTTAACCCCGGGGTCCCAGCACTCTGCTACTGAGGCCAAACTTCCCCGGAAGAGGAAGAGGAAGAGGAAGAGGAAGAGGAGCTCCGCGTCCTGTCCTTCTACACCTTCTGCTCATGGTCCAGGGGAGAGGAGTTTGGTCCCAGCGCCTCCATCCACCATCCCACCTGCTGACCTGCCCGTGGCGTCCAACGTGCCCCCCGGCCCACCTGCCAACCAGCCGAGCTCCACTGGTGTGAACTGCGCTGGTCCAGTAAAGATACACAGCTGCTCAGTGGAAGATTACCAGAGAGTCTACCATGAAGTGGTAGACGACCTGCTGGGGTACGTTTGGGTCAAATATGCTGACTCTTTCAATCAGATCATCACGTTTGTCTCAATCACATTTTATAGCATTTGTGTTCCCTCCACTCCTCACAGGTACCAGAGCGGCCGGGTTCGTCCATACAGTTTACAGCTGGGACGACGTATCAAGCGGAAGCTGTGGGAGAGACTGGACCGCCCCGCCATGACATCATCAACCCATCAAGATGGACTCACGCACGTGGACGTCTCGTACGGGGCTGGAGTCTCTCCTCCCCTCTATGATGTAGACACTTTGGGAGAACCGAGCCCTGGACAACCTCCACTTAGAAGAACCAAGTAGTCCAACTGACCTGAGAGCAGCGGCTTCACTCTAACACTCTGTAATAACAGTTCAATGAGATCAAATCCGGCCTGTAAATATTAGAGACCTCAACACAATTGGCTTCATTTACATCAGTACATGCAGCCTCCGTCAGTAATCAAGCCTCCACCTCGAACACCATCTACATCACCTGAGAAGACCCAACATCTGAGAGCCACCTGAAGTAAGAGGCTCCATCCTCCACCTACAAGTCTCCTCCAGTCACTTTTAAATCTAAACCGTGCCTTCTTACTACGTCAGCCATCTGCTGCTCTAGCCTCCACCTGCAGACAGCAGACATCTGCAAAGACATACTCCACCCGAATCTTCAGCCAAGAACATCCTCTGCCAGCTCCACCTGTAAATTCTTGTAGTCAGCTACAACCTGATTCATCCAATTACAGCTGCTTCCATCTTCTGCCTCCACCTACTGCCTCTGTCAGAAACCTGCAGCCACCAGCTCCACCTGCAGATTCTAGCAGACAGTTTCAACAAGTCCACCTACAGCCTCTGCCAGTAACATCTACTGCAATCTCCACCTGGGGATTCTGACAGATTGCTGCAACCCATGTCCTCCACCCAAAGCCCAAACTGAGTCCTCTTCTAGAAACGTGCACCTCTGACTCCACCTAAATTATCTTCCACCTCTCTGCCTTCAGTCTCTGCCATCATCTTGTTGTTTCCCCCACCTACAGATTCTAGAAGACCGATGACACCTCCACCTCCACCTCCACCTCCACCATCAGCTTAAAAACCTGCTGCCTCCACCTGTCAATTTGTGCCAACAAGAGCAACTCAAGCCTCCTCCAAATCTCCACCATCAACCTGCAGCTGCCACCTCCACCAGCTGATTCTGGTAGACAACTGCAGCCAAAACCTCCTAAAGTGTCTTCCATCTTCTACTGACAGCCTCTGCCAGTAACCTTTTGTCTTTTTCCACCCACAGATTTTGGAAGACCACTGAAGCCTCCACCTCCATCCTCAGCTGAAAAACAACAACACAGTCCATCAGTAGATTTTTGGCGCCAGCTCCACCTGCAGATAGCAGACAATTTCAACAAGTCCACCTACAGCAAGGGTCACCAACACAGTGCCCGCGGGCACCAGGTAGCCCCCAAGGACCACATGAGTAGCCCTCAGGCCTGTTTTAAAAATGAAAATTGAATATTGATATTATCTGTTTCCCATCCTTGTTAAGTCATTGTTGATAATTATTGTGAGAAATCATTAACATGATCAGCGTCTTCACATAGATGAGTATGATTAATCATAAATATTCATGTTTACCTGAAGGCAAACTGATCAAATTTGTTATTTCAGAAGAGTGTATCAAACTGGTAGCCCTTCGTATGACTCAGTGCCCATGAAGTAGCTCTCAGTTTCAAAAATGTTGGTGACCCCTGACCTACAGCCTCTGACAGCAACATCCACTGCAACCTCCACCTGTGGATTCTGACAGATTGCTGCAACCCATGTCCTACAAATAAAGTCCAAACTGAGTCCTCTTCAAGAAACCTGCACCTCTGATTCCACCTAAATTATCTTCATCTTTCTGCCTTCAGTCTCTGCCAGTAACCTGTTGTTTCCTTCACCTACAGATTCTGGAAGACGAGTAAGACCTCTACCTCCACCTCCATCCTCGACTGATATACCAATACTGCTGCCTTCATCAGTCAGTAGATCTGTGCTGACAAACACAAGTCTCCACCTAAAGCCTCTGCCAGGAACCTGCAGCCACCACCTCCACCTGCAGATTCTGGTAGGAAACTGCAGCCAAAACCTCCACCTAAAGTGTCTTCCATCTTCTGCTGACAGCTTCTGCCTGTAACCTTTTTTTTGCCTCCACCCACAGATTTTGGAAGCCCGCTGAAGCCTCCACCTCCACCTCCAACATCCATCCTCAGCTGAAAAACAACCACAATGCCTTCATCAGATTTGTACAGACAGACACAAGCCACCACCTAAAGTCTCTGCCAGCAACCTGCAGTGGCGAGCACCACCTGCAGAGGCTGTGACCTAAACGCCACCTTTAGCCTCTGCCACAAACCCGAAGCCACTGCTTCATCCTGCTTATTCTGCCATGGAGCTGCAGAATAATCCTCCACCTACAGCTTCTTCCAGCAACCTGCAGTCCCCTCCACCTGCAGATGATTGCAAACAGCAACAGCCCCCACCAGAAACATCCGCTGCTAGTAAACATCCAGTGAGTCAAGTGCAGTAAGTGCTAAACTAAAGAGTCATTATAGAAGGATCTGAACTCCATGTGAGAGGATAAAAACACATTTTCAGAACTTTAATTTATTTTGTTTTGTATCATCTCAGACAAACATCAGCTGGTGGATCAATGCTGTTCCTAAAGGCATCATGAAACTGGGTCAGCTGTTGATCATGGAGAAGTCCAAGCTGTGTAACCTTCATGGCATTGTCCTCCAAAGAGCTGCTAGAAATCATCAATACACTGAGGTAAGCCACACATTTGTTAGGTTTCTCATGGGTTTTAATTTACTGAAGAACTTTTAAACGTATTTTTTATAAATGATCTAATCTAGATTTGGAACAAATAGATGCATATATTATCCTCCTGTAGGAGATAATATCCAGTGTCTTCACTTGAACAACAGCAGTGAATCGTCACCTCTCTCCACGTGGTTCCTCTCGGTCAAAACTCAAGATCAACCAGAGCCCAACAAGGTCCTGACCCGGGACCTCTGCTGCTGCAAGGAAAGAGACAACAGAAGTCCTTTCAGAGGGCCAATAAAATATCAGCCTCCATTATTCTGTTCTCAATTAATTATTTTAAAATACTCCAGCTGAAGACACTGATGTTTCATTTGTCATTATAACAAAACTTGTCGATGTGAAAGAATGTAGTTGTATGTATCCTCATACAAGCCCCACAGGATATGTAGCCCCAGTTACATCTTTACACCTAAAGGTGCCTAAATGTCTTTGTTTGTTGACAAAGGTTTTCACATTTGTATGATAATTAAAAATGATAGTGATAACGACACTGAAATAATAATGAGTAATGATACTTAGGCAACATAGTGGTTTAGATAATAATATTACAACTTATCAAGACAAAATATTCATATTAATTTGTCCGGTCTTGTACACATTCTGTGTCAAGTGTTTGTTTTTACCAAAGAAAAGTCAGTCGTCACAAAGAAGTCACAGTTCACAGACACAGGTCTTCATGCAAATAAATAAATGAATGTAGGTATACATTGTTGACATTTGTGTTTCCTGCTGATAAATATTTTTGTATCATTTAAAACTGTTCAAGTACAAAAACTACCTTTCATAATGAATTTGACAACATATTTGATGACAACAAAACATTTTATGTAACCCATTTGTTGTTTTTGAAAGAATGAAATTCTTATTCATGGAGATAAAAAAATCCAGATGTATATAATGCACTACAACAACAGTAAGAGTCGTACTATTATTCTTTTTATTTACTATTGTCTTTTGTTTCAAAGTTCAAATTGAAAAGTGGAATTCAAACTGAGATATTAATATTCACATTATTAATGAGGTAATGATACAAACTTAGAAATATTTATGTTTTCCACAAGTGTGTAAACAAGCTGTTCTCAGAGGAAATAAAGTCCCAGAACACTTATTTAAACTAGAAAGGTGGCAGGGTCCTCCACATAGAAACAAAGAAAACAGTATAAAATTACAGCAAAACGATGTAGTTAGATTAAAGATACATTCAGTAAAAAAGGGGATTAGTAACAGGATTACAATCATTAAGTGAAGAATGATATACTAGTTTGTTACCATGCACACGCGCACACATGACAACACTCCATGAGTCTCACACATAACTCTGGTCTTGAGTGAATCCAAGTACACAGATATTCAGATCAAATAAAGGTCATCTTGTTGATATTTCTTTTTTCTCACTACCAACTTTAACAGGTAATTAGTAACTGTATCAGAATACAATGTTAAAGTAACCGTTCCAACCCTGGAAGCCCTGGATATACACTGATATATCAGTCAAGTGGGACCTCTAACCTCTCATCAGAGTTTGACCCTGTCTGAGTGTTTGCTAAGCATGAATGGGAACAGTTTCAGAAATATGATCATACATCTCATTGACTGTACAGACTGTAATTACAGTTTCTGTCCATAAGATGTCAGAGTATCCCTCACTTATTAGAACTAGGTATACTGTCCTTTCACTTGCCAATGGTATATGGCCAGTGTGTAGAGAGCTCAGAGTGTTGAATTGGATCTGTGAATACACAGTGTGTTTGTTTGTGTGTGTGTGTGTGTGTGTGTGTGTGTGTGTGTGTGTGTGTGTGTGTGTGTGTGTGTGTGTGTGTGTGTATAGAAATACCTTAGTGTGCATCAGCAGCAGCTACTTTTATGCACGAGCCGCAGCAAACTTCCACGGCTTGATTCTGAGCAAAGATCCCAGCAGAACTGACTTTAATGAAAAACACAACACAACCTCAAAGCAACACATGACAGAACACAACACTGGGTCGACCAGTGGTTTGTACAATTAGTGTTTGCTTGTTGTCTTGTTTGCTCTGTGCCATCCAGAGTGTACACAGGCTCACACACCGCTATGTGCTGGAGAAGCTTTAGGAAAATTCAACAAGTTGAAGTCTGATGCACAACTTTAAATCTTGAAATAAACAGCAACTGGCTTCTCGGGCTCATTCAGTGGAACCCCTCATAAAGGTATGAATCGTCGCTGCATCGCTGTGAAAAACGCACAATGAGAGACGTACGGCTGCTTCCCTGTGAAAGCGCACTGAGGAGCGGAAAAGGATTCTTCAGAATCTTACATTTCACTGTAAGGAATCAATTACGTAAAAAAAGTTGAAAAAGAAAGAAAAGAATGAAACTGTCTGTGAGTATGGTTATGGTTAAATCGCACTACATTTGTCAAATTACAGCCTATAAAAAATGACATTATAGGGTGATTTAGATATTCAGGTTTCTGGTTTATAATGGGGATATGAATACCTATTTTCAGGTTTTTCAGTTCGGCTTGTTGCAATTTAGTTTAAAAATATTAGGATATCAGGATAACTTTTTTTAAATTTATTTATTTTATTTTTTTGTTTATTTAAAAGGGACAATGCACATCAGTTGACATTTTCAGTTTACACTTAAAATGTAAATATGCCAGAGTTAGCAAGAAAGCTAATTTTTGTCTGTAGTCCCTTTGTAGGTCAACACATCATCACATTACATTAGTGGGAAAGAAAAAAAAACAAAAAAACAAACAAACAAAAAAAATTCAAGAAGGATTTTAATTTTTTATTTTTGTTATTTTCTAATGAAGAACACATTTCTAGATTTTCCCTAATATCATAGAAATTATACATTATCACTGTTATTAGTGAACTCAGTTTATAGCTGTCTTTGTTTACTATCTAATAAAGGCCACATTTTTAAAAAATATCTTGGCATTTCTTTTCGCCCAATCCCTCTGATTTAACTAAATTCGATTTTTTACCTAGAGTTACTAAAATCGACCTTCAAAGATGGATGAAGTTACCAGTGTCTTCAGCAGGCCCGATTGCAATAAAGTTGTTTAAATGTATACATAGTGCAATTCTTAGATTTGTCTGCAAAACTGATGTTATTTATTATCACTGGGCCTCACAACTGAGATTTGTCACAGACTGAGTAAAAGATAGTCAGTTTTCCTTTACAGATCTGGAAAGCATAGGTCTCAATAATGTATAAATGTCAGAACTTTCTCTTGCATGTTCCAGGAAGTTACAAATCGAGATGAAGGAATATTTATAGCTACAAATATGTGCAAGTCTTTGAATACCATAACTAAACATTTTGGGCTGAGTCAACACTCATTTTTAGCACCAATTGCTAAAAACGCTGATTTTGAATATACTTGTATAGCTGTGGGGTTTAGAGATGAACCATAAGCATTCACTGATATTATGAATCCCACAAACACAATTTTTTATTTTTCGTTTCATTTATTCATTCAAGTTTTTTGTTTGTTTGTTCTGTGTTGATTTGTGTTTTGTTTTTGATTGTGTGTTTGGTCTTGTATTATATGTTATCATTCTGTTGCAGCACAAAGCTGTGGTCATATGTTGCTCTCCTGACAAGTATTTGTTTTGCTGTCTCAGAATAAAAATGAAAAAGAAAGTTACAAAACAGACCATATTCCTAATTTGATACAAATTATGGTTTATTACCCCTCTATTAGATCACATATAACATGTATATGCACAGTCTAATATAGACCATGTTATCCATAGTTTTTGTCTAATTTGACAAAAAGTACAGCTGATTACATCTTATTAGTGTGTTCTAAAATAAAGTGCAAGCAAGGATTTGACTTAAAACAACCCATAATGAGCTTGTAAAATATAACCAACTGTAAAAGATAAAGCCAGTGGTGCCCATATTTTCCGCCTGAACCTCTAAAATAATGCAGTGTGTTGTTGTGGCCCTTTTTATATGAGAGACTTTTTCTCTCTGATCCTCTACCATTGTTTTATTTGATACATTTTAGGGGCTTCCTGTTTCACAAATAACAGAAATGAGTTGAGAAAAGTCAAAGATTTGTGTACTAGAACATTTGTCTTCTTCCCTCTCCCATTAATCACCTCAAGACCCCTGAGATGTATTATGTGACCCTCTGACCAGTGGATCCTTTAACACCAACTATAGGGTTATTAAAAACAGCTCCACCAATACCAGCTGAATATAATTCTGTTGATGAATGGAGTTCTTATAACCAGTGTTGGGCACGTTACTTTAAAAAATTCCCAACATTGCTCGCAGAGATGAGTGGTGAGTGGTCATCATCATCATCATCATGGACCAAAACAACAGTACAGTCCCTGATAAAATAAATAAATAAATAAATAAAAAAACTGGCTCTCACCTTAGTAGCGCATTGGCGATGTCCTCTTGTATCATGTGGCACAGTCATTACGCACGGATACAGCACTTAGTGCTGTTTAAAGGACCTGATAATAAGTCACACTTGAAGGTATTCTTACTCCCCAAATGTACGGGAATTACATTTTAATTTTTTTTTTACATGATATTTAAGAGACTCATGGGAATTAATAAAATATCATTAGATCTCATGCATAGATTATTAGATGGTCTTTAGAATGATTTACTAAAAAGTGGCCGAATTCAGCTGATACCGAAACCCAGGTGTGACCTGTGGAGGAGCTTGGCCTGCATGAACTTCCCTTAAACCTGAATTGTGCATAATTGGGAGTCTCTGAAATATTGACAGTATGCTATTTTTTGCCATGAACTTTTATTTTCCTGTATATTTACCATCATGGAGATTGCATAAAAGTAGGCAATTATTGATGTATAATTCACGAGTGTAATTTATAACTAAATCACTTTTAAAAGATACCAGCATGAATGCAAGTCTCAGTCTGATACAATCTCTGAATTAAAGAATTTCTTTTCTGTTGTTTTCACTCACTTAAGTTTCATATAGGCTGCTCAGACTGAACTGTCATTATATTATTAATCCAACCTGTCTGACATCACTTTGTTTGTAGTGGTTACATTTGTTTCAGTCCTAACGAATCACAGACATCTTTGGGACAGCTGATGATTCATCTTGTTGTCACCGTTGCTGGAAATCGCACTACATTTGTCAAATTACATCTTATAAAAAACGACATTACAGTGTGATTTAGATATTTAGGTTTCTGGTTTATAACGAGGATATAAATATCTATATCAAATCTAGTTTTTGTCTCTCTAAATATAAAGTTCAGCTTGTTGCTATTTCGTTTAAAAATATCAATATATCAGAATAAAGCAGTGCAGGGGCGCCGCCAGGGGGGGAAAGGTTAGGACGATTCCAAGGGCCCGGCACTGACAGGGGGCCCTTTGAGACATGGGCAACCTATACAAGAGCCCAACTAGATTTTTTTTCATGGGGCCCAAAATCCCTGGCGGCGCCCCTGAAGCAGTGTGCTGGAGGACAAGTATCGAAGAGGTAAATAACAGGCAGAACTGCGCCCCCTGCTGTCTAAAAGGAGCCTCCGCACAGTGGGTCGATGCAGCAGGTGGATGTGCCAGAGGGAGAAAGAGAGACTTTTGTTGGATTATCAATGTTGCCGTTTCTGTCGGGAGTTGGGAGCTTGACAGTGTGCGTTCAAAGACCAGTGAGTGTGATGTTTATGGTTGTTTATTACTTTATGTTATTCCTTAGGGTTTACATATTTTGATAATCCGGCTAACGCGTTAGCTTGTTAATAATAACAGCTGCTAATAATGTAGGCTATATGTTTGTATTATTACTGTATGTTACTGGTTAGTGTAAGTAAGCTGAATAATTCATTCTTTACCATCCCTGGTACTGTATAGTCAATACTGTACATGCTGTTCTGATAACTGTTCCCTTTTATTCTCTCTTACAGAACCACACACACTCACATACACACCTTCCATACATCTTTCACACACATTTCACCCACACACACTCATCTGTCACACCATTCTTAATCAGCAATAAAGAAGCTAAAAGGAACATCTTATAACTGTCATTGTTCACTATCTAATAACGCCACAGTTCTAGTTGTCTAGTTTGATACAAATTATGGTTTATTGTGTCTCTATTAGTACGTGCACAGTCTAACGTAGACCTTATTATATGTAGTTTTTGTCTAATTTGACAAAACGTACAGTTTATTAAATCTCATAAGTGTTGTTTGCAAATGAAACAAAACAGCAAAACAGTTAAAACTTTATTAAACCTTTATTACACAGCAGGTGTCGATGTGATCGTAAAACCACATATTTGTAATAGGCAATTCGGATTTTGGTCAATACATATGTATTTCCGACACACAGGTGTTTGTATTCTCCTCCTCCTCTCACGAATGCTTTGCACGAGAAACACCAGCACATTATTTTCTTGGAGGTTTCGGCGCACGGGATTGTCAGGATTTACAGTGGTGGCGTGTCTCCTTTAGAGAGTAAAGCACTGCCTGTGTTGGTGTGGCGCAGCCAGAATGGGCGCACCAGTGTAATGTTTCCGAGGTTGTAGAAGGGTTTCGCCTGTATTGCTCCGTGGACACTTATCATCGGAACTCCTGGTCATTATTACATCATTAGACCTGTATGAGGGGAGCGTTCTCTCTCGGGCGAGGAGGTATGAAGATCACAGCCAGCTCGTTTTCATTGACCAGAAGCGTAACCGTGAGGCGCAGAGGCTCGTCAAAGCGCAGCCTTAGTTCAAATCCTTTAAAGAAATGAAGCACCGTAACAATCGTTCTGTATGCCAGGTCCATCGCTGCTGAAGAAATGGAACAAAATCGCAGTCTTATATATGGGCTGAAGCGCGCTAGTACGGTAACGGCCAAACCATTACATTACGTAGTCATAACAAGTAGTAATTACATTATGTAATGTAGTCACTACTTGTAATGATTACAAGTGGCTGTGATTGGTGACGTGAAAATGATCACGTGTTCTTTCTCGAAAAATCCTGACTGCCTCATTGAGAAAAGAGACCTATAACATTGTGTGTGTCACAGGGTGTGTGTGTGTGTGTGTGTGTGTGTGTGTGTGTGTGTGTGTGTGTTTGCGTGCGCGCGCGCGTGTCTGTGGGTTCGTGTGTTCATAGCCTTGTGAGGATCAGCAGCAGCTACTTTTACGCACGAACCGCAGACAACTTCCACGGCTTGATTCTGAGCAAAGATCACAGCAGAACTGACTTTAGTGAAAATCACAACACAACCTCAAAGCAACACAAGACAGAACACAACACCAGGTCGACCAGTCCTTGGTACAATTAGGATTCCCTACGTGCGCCTAATGCTGATGCCTAATAACGCTTTTCGTGGATAACGCGTCACTGGAGCAGGTGTCTCTGAGACATCCTTACACAGCTGAGACAGGAGGGTTCCCTCTCTGCAAAGGCATGCTTACCACAGGCAGCCGCTATCGGTCACGCAGAAGCGAAACTTTGAGACACAGAGGCTCTTCAATGCGCAGCCTTAGTTCAGACCCCTAAAAGTGATGACAGAGCCATCTTGCTGTCCGGAGCAGAGCTAAATAAAGTCCATATCCATAGTATCAATATCCATAGTCAGCAGTTAGACAGATAGACAGATAGACAGATAGATAGATAGATAGATAGATAGATAGATAGATATACTTTATTGATCCCAAGCTGGGAAATTATGGTGTAGCAGCAGCATTATACATAGAGACAATAACAACACAATGAAATAAGATGAACAACCGTTCTTAATCAGCAATAAAGAAGCTAAAAGGAACATCTGGACTTGTGTATTCTAACCGATGCCCCCCAGCGGCCACAAGTGATTCAATCCAGTTTACTATACCGTCCTTACAATAAACCGCCATAACAAGCGGGTTTTATTCTTTTCTGGGTTTTGCCTTATTTAACGCCAAATATAATGTACTTATCTTATAACTGTCATTGTTCACTATCTAATAACGCCACAGTTCTCGTTGTTGTCTAATTTGATGCAAATTATGGTTTATTGTGTCTTTATTAGTATGTGCACAGTCTAACGTAGACCTTATTATCTGTAGTTTTTGTCTAATTTGACAAAACGTACAGTTTATTACATCTCACAAGTGTTGTTTGCAAATGAAACAAAACAGCAAAACAGTTAAAACTTCATTAAACCTTTATTACACAGCAGGGGGCATTTCATGGTGGCAGGTTTAATGTATATATGTGCCTCCGTCACCAGTAAGATGATTGTTGCAGCCAAGGTCTTGTCAGAGAAGGCACCACTCTGGGTTTCGGCCTTGTCGATTTGGTTGTAAAACCACAGCTTCGTAGTCGGTAATCTGGATCTCGGTCAAGCCGGTACACCAACCGTCTGTGCAGTGTACAGCTGCTCCCGGACGGCCGTCGGACGGTCGGTTTACACAGTGGTTCAAATTCTCCTCCTCCTCTCACGAACGCTTTGTACGAGAAACGCCGGCACATTATTTTCTTTGAGGTTTCGGCGCACGGGATTGTCAGGAGTTACAGTGGTAGCGTGTCTCCTTTAGAGAGTAAAGCACTGCCTGTGTTGGTTTGGCGCAGCCAGAGTGGGCGTGCGAGTTTAGTGTTTCCGCGATATGGTCTGTGCGCTGCGTTGTCGCAATTAAGAACGTCGACGTCCTCCAAGAAATGGCGCGCTGTTGTAGGAGGGTGTTCGCATGTATTTGCAAGGTGTAGATTCTGAGCATCCGAGCCATGACCAACAGCGCCCTGTGGACACTGACCAACAGATGCCAAGCGTGCGCGAAGCGCTTTGTAGGAACGTCTTCGTTCGCCATAACGTTGCTGCGTAATAATGGTTTTCGTGTGGAGCGGTGATTTCTACGCCGAAGTAGACATTTTCAGATGAGCTTCAGAGATAAGCGCGGGTATCAAAAATCATAGAATGTCACACTTGACATTACTATACAGGCGGGAGAGGAGAATTACCGCTTGGTACACAGGAGGAATGAAGAACACTGCCACTCCTTCTCTTTGAATCAGAATCGTCATCCTCATATGTAGAGATTTAACAAACTGCAGCCTCATCTCAAAGGACTTAATGCAGCGACAGATTCCAGAAGTCACTGCGGAGACTTAACTCACCACAATAATAATGAAACAACAATAATATTGCATTTTATTTGAAGCCGCCCTTCAAAGCACTCAAGAACAGCGTACATAACAACAACAGTACAACAACAAACAGTACAAATACAGGACAATTTAGTGCAGATGAACTCAGTAAGAGAATGCAGTTTCCATGAAAAAAGCCCATATTAAAATATTTACCAAAGAGAGTCACATTGATGTAAATAACATTGATATATATGTAAGATATTCAGTTTGCACATGCTAAACTACGGTTTGACAGACCTTATTTCTCTACCAGCAAGCACCCTTTCACTCATGGTGCCAACACTTTTATCATCTGTGTTAACTCAACAACACCATTTAGCCACAGAACGAAGGACATTCATTAAGACACTGTCGCAACCATTTTACACATCATCTTATTTACACATACATTCACGAACCGTAATTACAAACCAACAGAATACCCACAAATCATTGCGCCACAGTCCAAAAGGGGCGTTACAATGCCTTTGTGTGGACCAGCAGCAGCTACTTTTTTCGGACGAGCAAAGTTCGCACCAGGACTGACTTTAGTGAAAAACACAACAACTTCAGAGCAACACAAGACAGAACACAACACTGGGTCGACCAGTCGTTTTTGTGTTTGCTTGTTGGGCGCGGTGAGCCTCTGTGCCATCCAGAGCGCACACAGGCTCACACACCGTCATGTGCTGGAGAAGCTTTAGGAGGAGAGTTTCCTCTGTCACTGCAGCTTTTCACTCTGTGCTCAGTGTCTGTGGTCTGGATCTACATGGACCATCATTAATAATCAGTGGCGAATATTTCACTGTACACATTCTGAAAGTAATTAGTAATGGAGCCGACATGAGTCTGTTCTGTGCTCAATGTTGTTCTTATCATTAATGTGCGACAACAAATACACAGAGGCTTTAACATCTGCCGGACGATGCTGAGGATGTTCTACGAGTCTGTTGTGGCTAGTGCGATCTTCTTCGCTGTCACATGCTGGGGCGGTGGGCTGAAGGTCGCAGATAACAACAAACTTGCAGACAAACAACAGACAAATTGATCAGGAGGGCTGGTGATATCGTGGGGGAGGAGCTAGACACTTTGACGACTGTGGCAGAGAGGAGGATGCTGTCCAAACTTAAGTCCAGCTTGGATAATTATACACACCCTCTCTATGACACAGTGGCCCAGCAGATGAGCACATTCAGCGGTAGACTCCTCTCACCCAGATGCAACACTGAGCGCCGCAGAATATCATTCCTGCCTGTGGTCATTAAACTCCATAACGCCTCCCTAAGAGAGTCTGACAACCCCCCTTCTGTAACCTGACTCAAGCAAAAATATGGACAATCATTTTTTTGGTTTGCACTTTTTGCACATTATTTAAACTGTACATTTGATCAAATATATATATATATATATATATATATATATATATATATATATATATATATGATTCTGATTCTGATTCTGAAAACCAGCAAACATTTTTTAACAACAAAGCAACTGACGAAACAAATGTCAAAAGAGTTCCTTCTGAAATAAAATATTCTTTAACATGTTTGTGCAATGGCTTCACTTGTTTCTATTTTTTGTTTTTTATTTGGTGTGACATTTTTTTTAATTAAAAAAATCTAATTTGAATACATACATGCAGTTTCTGTGTAAATGTGTGAAAATTGAATGTGAAATTGACTGCGATGCAAGGGGGCACCAGCTCACATCTTGCCTAGGGCACCAAATTGGTCAGGGCCGGCACTGCTGGGGGTTATCAACAGGATTGTTAATAAAAACAAAATAACAGAACAATTCAAACTTTATTAAAAGTGTATTAGCCAGCAGGTGACATTTGGCTGGTTTAATGTACATGTGCCTCCGTCGCCAGTACGATCAATTTTCTCAACCAAGGACTTGTCAGAGAAGGTGCCACTCTGGTTTTCGACCTTGTTAGAAAAAAATCTTTAAAAGTTGAAATGAACAACTGGCTCCTCTGCCTTATTTAGTGAAAGCTTGCATGAAGGTGTGACGCACCGCTGCAACGCTGTACAAAAAGAACCTTCAGAGTCGTGCGCTGCTTCCCCGGACGGAGCACCCTCACCCTCCAATTGCGCCTCCCTCCCCGGTGAGACACCGGAATTCCTAATCGTAGAATTTAGCACCAAAGTCGCAGCTCAAACGGTCAGAACACAAGCTGTGACTTGTCTCTTCAAGCCGTGTTCCTTTTGAAACGCTGCGTAAATGAGAGCAGCGCTGCGCCACTCTCCTGTGACACACACACGTAAAAACACTTTGTGTGGATCAGCAGCAGCTACTTTTACGCAGGAGCCGCAGGAAGCTTATATATTAGCCTGGGCCCAGAGTCACTGCACACTGCAGCCAAAGCAGCGGGAGTGCTCCTTGAGCAGCTGAGCTGTCTGCACACCAGGCTGGAGGAATGTGGTCACACACTGAGGAGGACAGCTGATTCATCCTGTAGCCACTGGTGCTGGAAATCACACTACATTTGTCAAATTACAGCCTGTAAAAAATGACATTACAGTGTGATTTAGATATCTAGGTGTCTGGTCTATAATGAGGATATAAATATCTATGTTATATCTAGTTTTTGTCTCAATAAATATAAAGTTCAGCTGGTTGTTTCTTAGTTTAAAAATATCAGGATAAAGCAGTTTTCATTATTTTCTAATAAAGAACACATTTCTAGTTGTTGTCTGATTTGATACAAATTATATATTCTTAACGTTATTAGTGAACTCATCTTATAACTGTCTTTGCTCACTATCTAATGTAGAACACATTTCTCGTTGTTGTTTAATTTGATACAAATGATGGTTTTATTGCGTCTTTATTAGATGACCTATAACGGTGTATGTGCAGAGTCTAACATAGACCTTATTATCTGTAGTTTTTGTCTAATTTGACAAAACGTACAGTTTATGACATATTATAAGTGTTGTTTGCAAATGAAACAAAACAGCAAAACAGTCAAAACTTTATTAAACCTTTATTACACAGCAGGGGACATTTCATGGTGGCAGGTTTAATGTATATATGTGCCTCCGTCGCCAGTAAGATGATTGTTGCAGCCAAGGTCTTGTCAGAGAAGGCACCACTCTGGGTTTCGTCCTTGTGGATTTAGTTGTAAAACCACAGATTCGTAGTCGGTAATCTGGATCTCTTTCAAGCCGGTACACCAACCGTCCGTGCAGTGTACAGCTGGTCCCGGACGGCCGTCGGACGGTCGGTTTACACAGTGGTTCCAATCTCCTCCTCCTCTCACGAACGCTTTGTACGAGAAACGCCGGCACATTATTTTCTTGGAGGTTTCGGCGCACGGGATTGTCAGGAGTTACAATGTTGGCGTGTCTCCTTTAGAGAGCAAAGCACTGCCTGTGTTGGTGTGACGCAGCCAGTGTGGGCGCATGAGTGTAATGTTTCCGAGGCTGTATTGGGTTTCGCCTGTATTGGCGAAGTGTCGGTGCTGGGCATTCAAACCATGAGCATTGCGCTCCCGTGGACACTTATCATCGGAACCCCTCGTCATTATTACGTCATTTGACCTGAATAAGGGGAGCGTTCGCTCTCGGGCGAGGAGGTAAAAAGATCACAGCCAGCTCGCTTCCACTTACCAGAAGCGTAACCGTGAGACGCAGAGGCTCGTCAAAGCTCAGCGTTAGTTTAAAGTAGCGACGGACCGCAGCGACCGCTCTGTACACGAAGGCTATCGCTGCTGTGGAAAGTGTACACATTCTGAGTAATAGTGAATGTGGGGAGTATGACCTCGATACATGTTGCTGAAGACTTACCGTTAATAAACGTAATTCGCTGCTCAACAGACGGGATGTCTATCCCGGCAAACACCTCTTCACTCACGGTGCCAACAACTTTATCATCTTTGTTAACTCAACACCATTTAACCACAAAGCGAAGGACATACATTAACACACTGTCACAACCATTTTACACATCGTCTTATTTACACATACTTTCACGAACCGAAATTACACAATACCCACAAATCACAAAACACAATACCCACAAATCATTGCGCCACAGTCCAAAAGGGGCGTTACAATGCCTTTGTGTGGACCAGCAGCAGCTACTTTTTTCGGACGAGCAAAGTTCGCACCAGGACTGACTTTAGTGAAAAACACAACAACTTCAGAGCAACACAAGACAGAACACAACACTGGGTCGACCAGTCGTTTGTGTGTTTGCTTGTTGGGCGCGGTGAGCCTCTGTGCCATCCAGAGCGCACACAGGCTCACACACCGTCATGTGCTGGAGAAGCTTTAGGATGAGAGTTTCCTCTGTCACTGCAGCTTTTCACTCTGTGCTCAGTGTCTGTGGTCTGGATCTACATGGACCATCATTAATAATCAGTAGCGAATATTTCACTGTACATGTCACAGGCAGTAACACTGTTTTATCTTGGTTGTGCTTTTTATTTGTTATGTTTTATTGGGTTTTCATATTGAGTTATATGATTGCATGATTTTACTTGTGTTGTGCTTTTAATTGTATTTATTGTGTTAACTTTTAGTGCATGTGTTCGGGCTTTTATTTTTAGTACTTCCTGTGAACGCCCCGTTTTGATTGTTGATCACCTGCACCTGAGAGGTTCCGCTTTGTCCCCTATTTAGTAGCCACCAACCCACTGAACATGGACTAGAGACACAGACAGAGAGACACCGAGAGAAAGACACGGGCGCTGCCAGAGAACGCAGGGCGGCGCGAGGGGACCAGGCTTGCCAACTTCTTGGCAGGTGTGGTCGGCGGAAATAAGAGGCCTGGTTGATGGAGGAATCCGAGTGGACTAGAGAGTGACACTGACGTCAAGGGGCAAGTGAGCACACCAGCGAGGCGCCGGGTCTCCATGAGGGGACCAGACCTGGTGTGAGGGCTCAGAGAGGCTGGAGACGGCAAGGCAGCGCGAGCACCGGCCGCTCACGAGAGAAACCCAGAGCGTTACTACTCGACGTACTCGCAGCGGCAGAGCATAGCGCTCTGCCTGGCGGGTAAGTTTCCCTTTGGGCCAAAGTAGCGCTCTGGTGTGTGTTGGTGTCGGTGACGCTGTAGTCCGCGAGGTGGACCCCCGATTGGCCGTGTGTCTGTATTTTACAGGTGACCTCCGGGACGCTGAATGGGAGCAGCAGCTGAGGTACCTGAAGCCCCTGAGGAGAGATGGCAGAGCTCCGCCACCACCTCCGAGCCGCCCCTGTATCCGGTCTGGCTGGCACAATAGACTCACTTAATTACGAATGGACTATTTTAACAAATGCAGCCTCCATTTAAGGACTTGGTTTTAAAACCCTTTAAGGTTTTAATGTTCTGTGGTCTCCTTTTATGCAAAAGATGTCTTTTAATAAATTGTGTGGTGCACCGGCATAAATTGTCTTTGTCCTCTCCTTCACCTGGTCACTGGCAGTGTGCTCTCCCCCAATGAAATTCACCAGAACCTGTGGCCCCCTTAAAAAAATAACCTTTTTACACTTTACAATTACCTATCTCTACTTCTCATTTACCCCCCCTTTTTACATACACATACTCTGAATGTTATTAGTAATGGAGCCGGCACGAGTCTGTTCTGTGCTCAATGTTTTTATCATTAATGTGCGACAACAAATACACAGAGGCTAGTGTCAGTTTGGTGTGTTTGAAATGTTTTGTGCACATTTGTTCTGAACAAATGAAAGAAAACTTTGAACAACGGGCCAGCACATCATGACAGGTTAAAGTTTGGACATGAGCTTTAATGAGCAGAGGAGACAGATACAGCCGCACACACGTTATAACAGAGACATGTTGGATTTGATCAATCAGACTTAAACAAGAGCATTTCACTTTCACAAACATGTCAAATTCAACTGGGTAAAGTTGGAAACAAATCTTTCAAACTTGGAATAAACAACAACTGGTTCCTCGGCCTCATTTAGTGGAAGCTCGCATGAAGGTGTGACGCACCGCTGCAACGCTGTACAAAACGCACGATGAGAGTCGTGCGCTGCTTCCCCGTGCGGAGCACCGAGGAGCTGAAAAGGATTCTTCAAAGTCTGACATTTCACTGTATCCGATTAAACACACGGTGAATGAATGTCTTTATTAAGAAAAACGAAAAAGAGGACTCAATTACTTTTTCATTTATTAGTGTGAATGCTGACTCAGCATTCACACTATTGTTCTTCTGGAATTTATTATTCCTGATTCCGTACGTTTTTCAGCACGTATCTCCTCCTACAAATCTTGAGCGATTGAAACCATTCAAGTATCAAAATGTTCAGCTTTTTAAGAACATTACTGCTTGTATTTTTCTTTTTTCTACCTTTCATACTTTTCATCCTTTTTTCACCTTTTTAAGCGTTTTCTGCCCTCTTACTCTACAGCTTTTCATCCTTTTTTTTTTTTTTTTTTTTTTTTACATTTTTAGCTCTTCCAGCCTTTCACTTTTCACCTTTTTAGACTTTTTTCACCATTTTAACCTCTTCCAGCCCTCTTACTTTACAGCTTTATTTCACCTTATTGAGCTCCTTCAACCCTCTTTTTTACATGTTCATCATTTTTTCACCTGTTTTACCTTTTTCGGCCCTCTCACTCTACAGCTTTTCATCCTTTTTCAGCTTTTTAAGCTTTTTCGGCTCTCTTACTTCATCCTTTTTAAACTTGTTCGACTCTCTTACTCTACAGCTATTTACCTTTTCATCTTTTTTTTCACCTTTTTAAGCTCTTCCAGCCTTTAACGTTTTTTGCATTTTCATCCTTTTTTCACCTGATTTAGCTTTTTCGGCCCTCTCACTCTACAGCTTTCCATCCTTTTCCATCCTTTTCATCCTTTTTTCACCCTTTTAAGCTCTTTCAGCCTTCACCTTTTCAAGTTTTTAGGCTTTTTTCACCATTTTAACCCCTCCAGCTCTCTAACTCTACAGCTTTTCACCTTTTCAGCTTTTTAAAAAATATTTTATCGTCTTCCAGCCCTCTTACTCTACAGCTTTTTAGCCTTTTCAGATATTCACCTTTCTGCCTTTTCAGCTCTTTCAAACATTCAACTTCATGTTCAGCAATTAAAATGTTAAACTTTTTCAACTCCTTTAGCCTTTAGCCTTTAGCCTTTAACTTTTCTGCCTTTTCAGCTTTTCAGCCTTTTCAGTTTTTCCAGCCTTTTCAGCTTTTTCATACATTCAGCTTCATGTTCAGCTCCAGAAACTGTTCAGCTGGCAATATGTTCAACTTTTTAAGCTCTTTCAGCCTTTAACTTTGCAACTTTTTCAGCTTTTCAGCCCTTTCAGCTTTTCAGCTTTTCAGCCCTTCCAACTCTTCTGGCATTTCAGCTTTCAGCTTTTTCAGCTTTTCGGCAGTACATTCAGCAGATTTTGCTTCAGCATTCACACTGTATTTTCGCAGGAAATGCAATTTTTCTAGTTCTTCTTGATTCCTGAGTTCCCGAGCCGGGTTTACGCGCTCAAGACCGCAGACGTCATGGAAAAAATGGCCCCGATGTCTCTTTGAAAGGATCCTCGGCCAGCAAGCTCCGCTCTGACTCCTGCAAACAGTCCAAAGCGCGGAGAAGTTTGGGGGGGACGCTGACACGAGTCCACGCAAAGAAGTCTGAAGGTCCGCGTCAGTGTGGACAATCCACCTCCAGCATTCCACAGCACTGACACACAGTGAGTGACAGCAGCAGCTTGATGTCAAGCGAATCTACAGCATGCCTCAGGTCCTGAAGGGTGAATGCTCCGTACGGCCGGCGTGTCTTTGCATGGTTTCCTCAACCTGTCAGATACACTGCAGACCACCTGTGGCTGCAGACACAAACTCCTCCAACTGCGCCACCCTCCCGGTGGGGAACATAATGAGCAGAGCAGACAGACACAGCCGCGCACACGTCATAACAGACACATGTTAGATTTGATCAATCAGACTTAAACAAGAGCATTTCAGTTTCACAAGCATGTAAAATTCAACTGGATAAATTTAGAAAAAAAAATCTTTAAAAGTTGAAATGAACAACCGGCTCCTCGGCCTTATTTAGTGAAAGCTCGCATAAAGGTGTTCTTCCCCGTATGGAGCACCAACGGAGCAGATCTGCAGAGTGTGATCACAGCCACAGCAGTCACACAAGCGACTCTGCGGAGATATACACGTAAACAATCAAATGTCTGCAACAGACAAATTAGATTTTTTGCTTACTGTTACCGAAATCAAATCGGACCTTCAAAGACGGATGACTTTACCACTGTCTTTACTTGGCCAGATTGCAAATATTAAAATGAATATTTTGCCACGCTTATTGTATCCAATTCAGATATTGCAACTTAATTTAAAGAAAAATAAAAAAAAACAGGACAATGTAGGAGTGTACAGTTGTATCACATGCCAAGGAGGCCAGTAAAGGGGGCTGGTGTCTTAGTGACTATTTAATCGCGTGTTGAGCAGATTGCAACGGAAAGCTAAAATAAATAACAACTTGACCCGTCTCTCTCAGCTGCTGATAATTTTGTACAATAACATATATGTATATACGAGTTTATTCTAGTTCTTACCTTTGTAATGTTATTGTTTTTTGGGTTTTTTTGTAATATTCTGTCCTTTGGCTGCTGTGTCACACACATTTGGGACAACAAAGGAATCCTGATTCTGAGTCTGATTCATTTTGTTCAAGTTGTTTAAAGCTGCTGGATTGTGGATTTCTTTGTAAAGTCTCTGTGCTGCTAACAGAGAGCAACAGTAGCTAAAGTTAGTTTAAATGGAGTCTAAAATAATACAAGCACAGTTCTCCAGTTAGTGTACCCATCGATGTGCAGTGTACCCTTGTTTATTAGTTGAAACAAGAGACAAGAGAAACCAAAGATATCCTGCTGTGTGAGGAACAATTTGTGGTCTCGTTCAGTTGAAATGCGGCTGAATAAAAGCTCAGATTTGTGCTGAAGACCAGGAAAAAGATTAGATAAACTCAAAGGAGCAGAGAGTGATTTACAGGAAGGTAGGAGTGTGTCTGAACAGGCAAAGGTCAATGAAGAGACACACACAATGCCTGGGCCATGCAGTGTTCATGCACCTGAATCAATCACACAACAAAAATAAATACATAAAACTGTCTATGAGTATGGTTCTGCATATTTCTAAGCTTTATCAAAGCTGATAAACATTCATCCACTAGTTTTTGTCAGACCCTCATCTAAATGGTTTGCATACACATAAGATAACCGTCTGTAATCATGACATTATAAGGTTATGGCCTCCAGTTGTTCAGTCAAAGTCCATCTTGCTTCATATTACAGACTCTTGTCCTGGCAGAATACAGTCAATTCTAAGAAGGTATTGTAAAACATCTCTCTTAAATCTTTCCAAAGGGTGTAAACATCCACAGTTATCCCATCAAGTTCTGGTGAAATCAAATGTTTAGGTGTTCATCCAGCATGCTGCAACTCAAATAGATCCTAAGTAACTCTAAATTATCATTTCTTTATGTATTAGTGTCTAATTGTTTGAGTCATGAAAAGAGAAAATAAAAGAGTCCCAAGTTATGCAACTGATCAGAATCTAATCAGGAAGCCTGAGTGTGAATCAAATTCACTTTTTCTTGGTATAGTTCTCGGCTATACCAACAAGTACCATGTTCTCACTTTCTAATGAGTCCTCTGGTCAGAAGGTGAAGATTTTCAGATTTAAATTCATGGTAGCTTATATGTCTGTAGTGGAACATGGTGAAGGTTTGCATTGCACTTGTTTCTACTCCCCTATACACACACACACACACACACACACACACACACACACACGCACACAATTCAACTCTGAGCTCTCTACACACTGGCCATATACCATCAGTAAGTGAAAGGACAGTATACCTAGTTCTAACAAGTGAGGCATACTCTGACATCATATGGACAGAAACTGTAATTACAGTCTGTAAAGTCAATGAGATGTATGATCATATTTCTGAAATTGTCCCCATTCATGCTCAGCAAACAGACTGCATGGTGATGTTCATCACTCAGAGAGGGTCAAACTCTGATGAGAGGTTAGAGGTCCCACTTGACTGATATATCAGTGTATATCCAGGGCTTCCAGGGTCGGAACGGTTACTTTAACAATGTATTCTGATAGTCACTAATTACCTGTTAAAATTGGTAGTGAGAGAAAAGAAATATCAACAAGATGACCTTTATTTGATCTGAATATCTGTGTATTTAGATTCACTCAAGACCAGAGTGATGTGTGAGACTCATGGAGTGTTGTTGTGTGTGCGCGTGCATGATAACAAACTAGTTTATCATTCTTCACTTACTGATTTAATCATGTTACTAACCCCTTTTTTCTGAAAAAAGATCTGAAATCGTTTATCGTTTTACCGTAATTTCATTTTCTTTGTTTCTATGTGGCGGACCCTGCCAGCTTTCTAGTTTAAATAAGTGTTCTGGGACTTTATTTTCCTCTGAGCACAACTTGTTTACTTACTTATGCACGCAGACACACAGACCCACACACTCACACCTACACTAGCTGTCACTAAAGAGACAAGGCCAGGCACCGAGACCTGAGGTGCTGAGGAAGCTACCTTTGGGGGCCGGCCACACTGAGAGCGATCTAGGTCCAAGGCCACGGGGAGTGCCGCCACAGAGACCACCCCAACCCGGGCAGACAGTAGGCCCCGCACCAGGGTGCAGAGCCGAACCGTCCATGGGACAGCACCCCCAGCGGTAGACCAGAGACAACTCCCAGTCTGGCAGGCCCTCATGAGGAAACACTGGAGATTAAAAACTGACGGACTAAAACAGCAAAATAAAACAAAAGCATAGAGGCTAAACACATGAGGGACTAAAACAGTAAAAAAGGATAAAGGATACAAATGCTCAGATTAGCATAGCATGAAAGGAATTTTAAAAAATCAAATAAAAGCCTGGTTAAAAAGGTGGGTCTAGAGTCTCTTTTTAAAAACCTCAGTCTCCGCAACCCTGAGGTTCTTCGGCAGGCTGTCCCACATTCGGTGGCCATAATAACTGAAAGCAGCCTCCCCATGCTTTTTTGAACTAACATGTGGTATGGTCAAAAGGCCGGTGCCGGAGGACCTCAGGGTCCGCGGGGGCTGATAGGGTAAAAGCAGGTCAGATAAGTAAGAAGGCCCAAGACCTTTAAGACACTTAAAAACTAGTAAAAGAACCTTAAAATCTTCTTTGATAAAAGTTTCTCTTTCTGGCCCTCAGGACCAATGACTAAAACTAACTCTGCAGGTGGAGTTGGTGGCTGCAGGTTACTGGCAGAGGCTAAAGGTGGAGTTCTCCACTGCAGGTTGCTGGCAGAGACTTTAGGTGGTGGCTATTGTCTGTCTGTACAAATCTGATGATGGCAGTGTGGTTGTTTTTGAGCTGAGGATGGATGTTGAAGGTGGAGGCTGCTGTGGTCTTCCAAAATCTGTGGATGGAGGCAGAAAAAAGGTTACAGGCAGAAGCTGTCAGCAGAAGATGGAACACACTTTAGGTGGAGGTCGTGGCTGCAGGTTAGTGGTGGAGACTTTAGGTGGGGGCTTGTGTTGCTCTTGTTGACCCAAATTGACAGGTGGAGGCAGCAAATTCTTTAAGCTGATGGTGGAGGTGGAGGTCAAGGCATCATCGGTCTTCCAGAATCTGTGGGTGGAGGAAGCAACAGGTTACTGGCAGAGACTGTGAGCAAAAAGATGGAAGATACTTTAGGTGGAGGTTCTGGCGTTACTTTCCAGGAATCCACGGGTGGAGGTGGCAGCTACAGTTTTCTGGAAGAGGCTTTGGGTGGCGGCTTGTGCCTGTCAGCACAAATCTACTGGCGGAGGCAGAGGTTCAGATTTTCAGCTAAGGATAGACGTGGGGGTAGAGGCCTCGATTGTTATGATTAGTACTAGATCTGAACCCAAGAGCACGACTCAAAACCACAGGTACAGTGAATAACAAGTCTTTTAATTGAAAGACTTGAAAACAAGTGCGAGAGGGGAGGGGTGGTGTGTGGTCCCGGGGTCCAGAGGTGGCTCGTGATGTCACCAGTGAGGGCGAGGGTGGAGTTGTTGTGATGTGGCATCTGCTGCAGGGTAATGGCGGTGCTGCAGCACAGCGCAGTGAGGTCCATTTTCTCGAGCGTACTCACTCAGGAGAGCAGGCAGGGGAGTAGCAAACACGAACACAGCAATCTGAGGCAATGTGGGAGAAACACAGAAGTATTAGCCACGCTAGCTAATCCACAGGAACACAAAGTCAAAATACACAAAAGAGCCGGGATGCAAACAACCACGTATACTGATGAAACGATCTGGCGACGAGCAGGAGGGAATCCAGAGGCTTGATTGCTGGAGTGGATTCACCTGGCTGCTGCCTGTGGAAAGAGACCACACCCACATACACACACACTGAGAGACACAGGAGGAATAATACAGACAGGGAAGAACAACACACACACAAGGGAGCAGGCAGGGCTGCCATGATGAGATCATGACATCAACGGTCATCCAGAATCTGTTGGTGGAGGAAACAACAAGTTACTGGCAGAGGATGAAGGTCGAAGGTAGAAGACACTTTAGGTGGAGGTTTTAGCTGCGCTTTTCAACCAGAGTCTTCAGGTGGAGCTGGTGGCTGCAGGTTGATGGTGGAGATTCGGTGGAGGCTTGTGTTGCTCTTTTTGGCACAAACTGACAGGTGGAGGCAGCAGGTTTTTTAAGCTGATGGTGGAGGTGGAGGTGGAGGTTGAGACGTCATCGGTCTTCTAGAATCTGTAGGTGAAGGAAACAACAGGTTACTGGCAGAGACTGAAAGCAGAAAGGCAGAATATAATTTAGGTGGAGTCAGAGGTGCACGTTTCTAGAAGAGGACTCAGTTTGGACTTTAGTTGGGGGACATGGGTTGCAGCAATCTGTCAGAATCCACAGGTGGAGGTTGCAGTGGATGTTGCTGGCAGAGGCTGTTGGTGGACTTGTTGCAGTTCTCTGCTAGAATCTGTAGGTGGAGCTGGTGGCTGCAGGTTTCTGGCAGAGGCAGAAACGTGAACTTGTTGGAGTTCTCTGCTAGAATCTGCAGGTGGAGCTAGTAGCTGCAGGTTTCTGGCAGAGGCAGGAGGTGGAGGCAGGAGTTGGAAGCAGCTGCAATTGGATGAATCAGGTTGTAGCTGACTACAAGGATTTACAGGTGGAGCTGGCAGTGGATGTTCTTGGCTGAAGATTCGGGTGGAGTATGTCTTTGCAGCTGTCTGCTGCCTGCAGGTGGAGGCTAGAGCAGCAGATGGCTGACGTAGTAAGAAGGCACGGTTTAGATTTAAAAGTGACTGGAGGAGACTTGTAGGTGGAGGATGGAGCCTCTTACTTCAGGTGGCTCTCAGATGTTGGGTCTTGGCAGGCGGCGTAGCTGGTGTTCGAGGTGGAGGCTTGATTACTGACGGAGGCTGCATGTACTGATGTAAATGAAGCTAGTTGTCTTGAGGTCTCTAATATTTACAGGTTGGATTTGATCTCATTGAACTGTTATTACAGAGTGTTAGAGTGAAGCCGCTGCTCTCAGGTCAGTTGGACTACTTGGTTCTTCTAAGTGGAGGCTGTCCAGGGCTCGGTTCTCCCAAAGTGTCAGCACCATAGAGGGGAGGAGAGACTCCAGCCCCGTACGAGACGTCCACGTGTGTGAGTCCATCTTGATGGGTTGATGATGTCATGGCGGGGCGGTCCAGTCTCTCCCACAGCTTCCACTTTATACGTCGTCCAAGCTGTAAACTGTACGGACGAACCCGGCCGCTCTGGTACCTGTGAGGAGTGGAGGGAACACAAATGGTATAAAATGTGATTGAGTGATAGATTTTAAAAACAATTGACAAATGTGATGATCTGATTGAAAGAGTCAAACGTTCCTCAGCAGGTCGTCTACCACTTCATGGTAGACTCTCTGGTAATCTTCCACTGAGCAGTTGTGTATCTTCTCTGGACCCTCGCAGTTCACACCAGTGGAGCTCGGCTGGTTAGCAGGTGGGCCTGGCGGCACGTTGGACGCCACGGAACATGAGCAGAAGGTGTAGAAGGACAGGACGCGGAGCTCCTCTTCCTCTTCCTCTTCCAGGGAAGTTTGGCCTTAGTAGCAGAGTGCTGAGGCCCTGGGGTTAAATTCACCTGGAGGAGGTCAGCAGCACACGAGAGGATGTCAGGCTGGTCAACTTGTTACTTATCAACAGAATACTTTTACACTCTGACAAGAGAAACATCTACATCAGAAGTGAAGGTTGCGTTTTCCTCCAGATGTCTAACCTGCTCGTTCCTGCAGCATGGACACTTGCTCCAGGAACCGCGTGCCCGGCATACAGAGCTTCTCCTGCGACTACCGTAGTCGTGGTCACGCAGGTGGACGGGAAGGTCACACTGCAACACACACACATTCACATGTTACAGTGAGGCTCTGCAGGTGCAGTCATAGCAACAGGTAGCATTGAATAGACCAGATCTAATTTCTGTAACTGTCCTTTAAAAATAACATTCCTTTTTATGAGCATAGTGGCCTGTTCATCTTTTCAACCAGTGGAGCCATAAATCTATTTTCTGAAACAAGATAAAATTGATCTTTTAGAGGCTCCAGAGCAACAATGGACCACTGATAACTCCCATATCTGGAACTCTCTGTTCAATAAGTTGATGAGTGATCAATGACAACTGTCTTGTTCATCACTTCAGTCACTTTCATGCAAAAACATTTCACAGACGCAGTTTTAAAAAAGAAAATCTGAGAATTTACTGTTTTTCTCCAGTTTTGTTTTTATAGTTCAAACAGATTTTTGAATTTATTTTGAAGTTTGGACTATTGGTCGGACAAATTAACATTGTGAAAGTGTCTGTACTTCTTGAGATTTTATAAAATCCATCAATCAAAGAAATCACCCGAAAAAATAATCATAAGATTATTCTCCAGTGAAAAAAGTCATTAGTTGCACTCCTTTATAAAATATCTCAAAATGAGCTCCGCTACAACAAACAACATTACAGTCCTGCTTATCAACAGTCCTACATGATGAGTAATGATAATATATTGATGTATAATTAAAAAAAAGCAATTTTTCCGAGTTAATGCACATTCTCCTGATTGTACTCAGATAGTTTTACTTGTAATCGAGTATGTTTGCAGGATATATCCACCTGTACTGAAGTAGGACTGAAGGGACTGACTACCTTACCTGTCCACAACTGCCTCCCACTACATTATGTACAACATGTCTGCTTCGGCCTGAACAGCTGCTTCATTTCCAAACACTTTAATAACCTTTATTCTTTTCTCTACACTTTATTAGTTTGTGTACTTGAGTCTATTGTCTGTACAGTGAGACATCTTACAGTGTTCATCTCAGAGCCTGACGACTTTCACCTGTCAGGCTTCAAAGCACACAGAAAACACCATCAGACTGTGTTCAAGTCTCACATGTTCCATGTTGGATGTCGGTTGTGTGTTGGTTGTCAGTCTCAGTGGGTCGTTCGTTGTCATCCGCAGTGAAAAAGTCTTCAGGAGAAACAAAAACCAGCAGAAATTGACGAGTGAAACCGGTAAAATCTCTCATGTTGACAGATTCTGGCTTTGTTTGTTTTTAAATGACCGGTTATAAATGATGCACCTGGAGAAAAACACAGCAACCGTGGAATCCTGCACGGCCATTTTGTGCGCGTGTTCTACAGTCACACCTCTGGATTTAAACCTTCATCCATTCCAGATCTAACCATGACGAAATGTCCAGCTGTGAGTGTGTCCTCTCTCAAATCTACTGACAGTAATTTATTTCAATTCTAAAATCCAATGTGGTGCTATGTAAAGCTCTTATTTTGAAGATAAATTCGTTGTCACTGTTCACAGCCCGACTTCGAGCTTCACGTCGCGTCACATGTTTACGCCTACCTCAGAGGCAGTTTTTGGAAAAGGAGGAATATTACGCCTCCGTTTTAGTAAGCCGATCACAGCAGCTATCACATATCACCTAGCCAAGATACGGCCCGAATGAACACTGTACAACATGAGGTATTATTAAAGGATGCCCTCTCATCTTGGAGACTAAATTTTTTTTTTTACTTTTGCAAAAATAATTTCTCATCCAATGATAGAACTTGAACAAAACAAAAAAAAAACTTTTGGCTTTGGCATAGGCATAGTAGTATGCCTCTGCCATACTACTATGTTTGTTTTGTTTTGTTCAAGTTCATCAGTGCAATAAACATTTTGTGAAAAAAAAATCATGCCAGAGAATCGTGATCTCAATTCTAAGCAAAAAAAATCGTGATTCACATTTTTTCCAGAATCGTGCAGCCCTAATTCACACTAACAAAAGGAGCTAGTTCCACAAACTAGTAAAAAGGGAAAGAAGGCAAAGTAACAAATCAAACCTAGAGAAATCAAAATCCAAAAACAAACCACTGAGGAACAGAAGACACCGGAGGAAACACAGGGACTTCCCAACAGAAGCAAACAAACAGGAACAATGAACCCACAAAGAGAAGAGGGAAGGCAGAAACTAAATACACAGACACTATGACGAGACGAGGAACAGGTGAGGTGAGAGGATGGAGGAGGACAGGTGAAATAAAAGGTATAAAAAATTGAATCAAACCTGTATTACTATCTGTTTTCCACTGAGCCACGTGTCAGAATTGTGTGAATTAAAGCGTCAATATGAATCTGTCATCATGCAACAAATGAAGTATGAAGAAACTCCACGTGTAGTTCCTATGCTACACAAACAAACACAAACTCTGCAAACTAATGAATACAAATATTCTCAGGTCACAAAAATGAACTTTGAAATGACAAAACTTTCAGCTTTGACAATGCATCACATTGTATGACAAAGTCAGTTGTTACATAGAAATATCAAGAGCGTTCATGTTTTGAATCATTTGTCAGAGATGAGAAGAAGTCCTGTGTCTGTTGACTCTGACAGAAATGTGACAACAATGGCTGCTTATATAGTGCTGAGTCAGTTTAATTTATGACATTAAAAGCTTATAATAACTTAAAAACACACATTGATCAGTTAACTTCACTTTATTCCAACAGTTCACAAACATAATCCACACACATGTCGACATCACTTCACTGTCACAGTCGCTTTTCATGAAATAGAAATGAAACTCAGACACTGAGGCAGCTCTTCTTAAACTGAGGGTCTGGAGCTAAAGGTGCTGTGGGAGCTTGTAGGACGCACACTGCTTCATGCTTTCACACAGACAGGCTTATTGTTCTGATGACAAAATATCATAGTGTCATCAGCTGATAAATGTAGCCTGATACATCACTGATTCACTCAGAGGAGTTCTGTTTCCTCTCCCCAAAGAGCTCCAAATAAACAAACTGATGTTTTAATTGTGTTGTTCTGAGTCTGTCAGAGCAGCTTCTGACTGTCCTGTCCTTCACTGCAGAAGCCAAATGGGACACTAGGTGTCACTAGGTGAACTCCATTCTTATACCAGTCCCCATTCTGATAAACTGAACTGACATGAGAGGAGAGTGGGAAAGGTGAGGTTTGCTCTGTAAAGGGTGGAGCAGGGAGAAGCAGGCAGCACGCACTGGAACAAAATGTCAGTCTCGTTTGATTTGAGCGTTAGGTCTTTTCGATGTTCAATGCTCTGTTACTGTGTGCTGTATACAGCATGTATGCTCTGTATCTCCTGAATAGTACAGTGCAATAATTATAAGACAAACTTTATAAAAATTTCTTCAGTGTCCAACAAAATTATAATCTGTCTTTTTTAATTCAAAAGTCTAACCTTGTGTGACATCTTCAGTCGAATAAATACTGGGTTGATTATGATTAAGTGTATCAAATCAAATCCAAATCAATTTTATATATAACGTCTCAAAATCACAATCACATTGTCTTGGGGTTGAAGAAACCTCAGGAAGAGCCACAGAGGAGGGATCCCTCTCCAAGGATGGACACACATGCAATAGATATAACATGTGCAGAACAGTACAATAAAATCACAGTTGACAATTTTCATTCACAGAATATCTGATACAAATTATAACATATGTGAAGTGTTTGGATCCAGGAGACGACTGAGCAGGCCGAGGCATCGCCAAGGTGTGCCCGAGCCACACAACCTCTTCTCCACCGTGGTGACCTGGAAGAGGACAGGCCACACAAGATAACTAGCAGTGAAACAGAGTAGATCAGAGTGAGGAGGCATCAGATGTGACAGAAATACATATACAATATGAGGAGACATTAAAACAGAGGAGAGCAACCATCCGACGGAGCTCAGGATATGATGATCCATACCCATCAACATGAGGAGCCAGGAGAGCAAGATGGTCCCAGTGGCCCGAGGTCCGTCAGAAGGGAGCCTGAGTGAAAGAAAGGAGGAGGAGGATGAAGAATAAGAAGAAGAAGAGGGGGAGGAGGAGGAGGAGGAGGAAGAGGAGAAAGAGGAGGAAGCTCTAGAGAGTGAGAGAGCAACACAGCTTGCCGCTTCTGGGAACAGAAAACAAAAACAAAAGTTAGAAAAACGCGGTGTTCATCAGAATTATGTTGTATTTTGATCTTCACTAGACTCAGAGACATTCATGTTACAGTGTAACTGTGCTAGGAACTGTGATGTTTAATTATTCTTGTCTGTTAATAACAGCTACTAATAATTTGATAAGTACAGACCTGAACTTTGTCAACATCGCCTTCATTTTGTTATAAGTATTATCACTGTTAATAGCCACTTTTTTATTTTTTATTCTCGCGACCATTGTTGTACATGTCTGATGTTTTTGGGTTTATTTCGGTTCTTGGCCTCAGAAATACAGAAGCAATCAACCAAACAATATTAGAAAGCACAAACATTTTAAAGGAGCTCCACATTTGTGTTTATTATTAGAGCTCACAATTATACCGCATTAAACCAGGGCAGGCAGGGGTGGACTGGGACAAAAATTTTGCCCTGGACTTTTTGGTCCAGACCGGCCCACTACAATTCGCACGCAGATATTGTGCCAACTCGCCCCGTTGATGTACATACACAAGCTCTTAATAACACCACTATACTAAACAATATCCCTTAATATTCTGAAGCCTTGAATAAAATAAATGATAACTACACAGTGTGTTGCTCACTTGCTCTTAAGAAGGATACTGAAAGGCTGTCTGGGTTGGGAAAGGTGAAATAATCTATGGGTGGGCTCACTGGGCTGCTTGGGTCAACATAATGTATAGACAATGAAGCATGACATAAGAGGAAATACTTGTAATTTGTCTACTGCATCATGAGTAATGTGTATGCAGATGCTTTATTGTAACAGTAGTTAACCACTGTTTTATTAATTTTAACTGTATAATGTTAAACTGTTAAAAGGACAATAAACCATAAACACTGACTGAAAAAAATATGTAAAGCGTACATATTTGTTAAGTTGTTAGCTCAATGTCCTTCATGACCAAATTGGAGTGTGGGCACGAAGAAAGGTGCATGTTGGCACTTTAAACACTTTAACTCTGGTGACCTGATTTGGGGATGTCATTATAGGTAGAAAGGATCAAAAACTGTGAAAATAGCAGATCTACATGCTCAAAACACATCACATTGCAACATGTGAGTTGTAAGCTTGTAGATCTGCAATTTTGTGTAGCATCCTTTGATGAAAGTATGAAATAGGGCTTAAGTGGTAAATAAAAGCAACTAATCAATTTATCAGGATAGTATATGAATATGGTTATTGTTTTCCAATACTTTAGATAACTAGATTTAGTTGTAACACACCACAACATCCAGAGTTGGCTATTTATTCTGTCAAGTAAAGTTCATAGACAGTTAAGCAACCGTTCTGAACCATTTATTTTACTGAATGTTTATCCACACCATTCTAGAAGGCACATACCTGCTTACCACGGTGTCACTACCTCCTTCACATGGCGGAGAGCCTTCCTCAACACTTATGTTTTCAGCCTCCTCCTGCACCATAAGTGCAGTGGTAATGGGAGCTTCACTCTCTTTAGACTCACTGTCAGACTCATGTGAAGGACCTGCTGCTGAAGCTGCAGCATCGGTGCTGCTAGGCCCGGCCAGGCCGGCCCCTGCAGCAAACATCTGCGGAATTGTTTTACTTTTAGCAGCCTGTGCTGCTAGAGCTTTTCTTTTCCTTTCCCTCAATTTTTCCGCACCGCCTTTGCGTTTTTTACTTTCCTTCTCCATTTTTGTTTTTCGTGTGCTGGTGTGTTGTTGTTGTTTTTTCTCTCGCTCTCTCTCCCATCATCGACTCCTTATCATTAAAAGTGATTGGACGAGGGGGGGGGTGGGGGGTGTCTAGAACATGCGTAGGTGGGACTCCTGGGCCTCTGTAGCCTCTCATAGGGCCATTGGGCCAGGTATTCTTTAGACAGACAAGCCACTGGGCCAATCGTCACCTCTCTGCTGTGTCTGCAGCCGAGCACTGTGGGCCGAGCCGATGCATGTCTCTCTTCCCGGGCCGGGAGAGTTACAATAGTTACCAATGCAACGCGAGGCATGGCAAAAAAAAAAAAAAATAAATAAATAAAAAGAAAATAAAAAACGGTCGTCCATCGGCCCATTAGTGACCGGCCCACCAGGAAAAGTCCCGGTACTCCCGATGGCCAATCCACCCCTGGTGGCAGGAGATATGAGCTGTGGAGCTTTCCAGTGTCCTCCGGTAGCTGTATCTCTGTGAGACAATATTCCGGAACACAAGTCCGTCTCCTGCTGAAAGCATGTGACACTGCCTTCAGATCCGGCAATGCTCGGGCCGATAGCTCATCCAGGGTTAACCTGAAGAAGGGCATCAATAAGGCCAAGTTCAGCCACAAACTAAGGATCGAGGAACACTTCAAGAGCAACTCTGACCCCCAACACATGTGGCAAGGCATCCAGGCCATCACATGCTACAAACCAATCAACTCCTCAACTCCATCCAGTGAAGCCTCCTTACCTGACGAGCTTAACAACTTCTATGGCCACTTTGACAGGGACAACAAGGAGGTGGCCATCAAGGCTGTGCTCCCTGCAGACCAGCAGCCCCACACACACTGCTGGTCCTGATGGTGTCACGGACGCATTCTCAGGGCCTTTGCTGTGCAGCTGACTGAGGTCTGGACTGACATATTCAACCTGTCACTAGCCCAAGCAGCTTTCTCCGCACTCTTCAAAACCACCTCCATCTTGTCAGTGCCAAAACACTCCACTGCAGCGAATCTTTATGACTTCCTCCCAGTTGCAGTTCACCCCATCATCACAAAGTGCTTCGAGAGGCTGGTCCTGGCTCACCTGAAAACCAGTTTACCACCCACACTGGATCCCTACCAATTTGCCTACGTCCAGAACAGGATTACAGAGGATGCCATCTCCGCAGCGCTTCACTCTGCCCTCTCCCACCTCGACAACATTAACACGTATGTGAGAATGCCATTCATGGACTTCAGTTCAGCATTCACCACCATCATCCCCTCCAAACTAATCACCAAACTCAGTTACCTCCGCATCAATACCTCCCTCAGCAAATGGATTCTGGACTTCCTGACCACAGACCACAGTCTCTTAGGTTAGATAACCGCACCTCCTCAACCTTGAGCACTGGCGTTCCAAAAGGATGTATGCCGTGTGCACCCTACTTTACTCCCTATTCACCTACGACTGCACACCTGAACATGGTTCAACCATTGTCAGGTTCACAGACGTCAATACGGTGATTGGTCTCATCAGCAGCAACGATGAGTCAGCCTACAGGGAGGTAGTCCAGCACCTAACAGTATGGTGCGCCAACAACAACTTGGCTCTCAACACCAAGAAGACCAAAGAGCTCATTGTGGACTATAGAAAGCCTCACACACTCGCATCAGTATCAACAAGATGGAGGTTGAGCGTGTCACCAGCTTCAAGTTTCTGTGTGCCCACATCCCCGAGAACCTCTCTTGGGCCGTCAACACCTCCACCCTGATCAAGAAGGCTCACCAGCATCTCTTGTTCCTCAGAAGACTAAAGAAGTACCATCCGTCCCCTCAGATTCTGGTGAACTTCTACCGCTGCACAAATCAAGAGCATCCTTACCAACTGTGTCACAGTATGGTATGGCAACTGCTCTGTGTCTGACGGGAAAGCACTGCTGAGGGTGGTGAAAGAGGTGCCTGCCCAACGCATCACTGGTTCCTCACTCCCCTCCATCGAGGCTCTCCAGAGCAAGCGATGTCTGATGACTGTTCACCCTTCTGCCCCCGGGATGCCCTACAGGTCACTCCGCACTCGGACCAGCAGGTTCAGGGGAAGCTTTGTCCCTGCGTCTGTCACCCTACCTACCCATACCTCACCTTTACTACTGCTAATAACACTTATATACTGTACATAATCTATCTCCATTTAATACTGCCAGTAATATTTATATACTGTACATACTATAATATCTGTCTTGCTGCAAAATTTATACTGAACACACTTTGCATATTACTGCTTTTTTTGCACTTCTGATTAAACGCTAACTGCTAACTCGCTGTACTTGTACTGTGCACAATGACAATAAAGTTGAATCTGATCTAATCTCATTTTAACCTGTTGGCTGTGTTTCCCTGCTTGTATGTCAGTGAAAATGCTTATAGTTTTCCATCCCCTTAATAGTAATAGTTATAAGCCTTTGGTTTATTGTGTCACAGTTTATGTTTGTTAAAGTTTACATCAGCGTTAAAGTGCAGTTTAAGTTTATTACTGTTAATACTCCACACCTTAGCTTTCTCATATCATTATTAGGCTATGTATATAAATTTCAATGTACTTTGCTGATTTTTGCACTCTGTTCCGACTGAATTGCATTGCAATGACGATTCATTATTAGTCTATATTAGTCTTATGTATAGCTCACTCACATGTATAGCTTTTTTAATATAACTGTAACATCCAGTGGTCATATATACTTCTCTTCTTTCTTTAGATGCACTTCTAAAATATCTCACCACCACCTCCAGTGACACAGCATCCGGTGCTCCTGTCCCTCTACCTCAGCACAGCAGAGAGACACAGCATATTTTTATTTTGTATGTAAATAGAATATTCTTTAACATGTTTGTGCAGTGCTTTCACTTGTTTCTTTCTGCAGTTTTTATTTGGTGTGATGTTTTTGACTTAAAAAAAATAAAATCTTGAATACACAGGTGCAGCTTCTGTGTGAGTGTATGAAAATTGATTGTGAAATTGACTGCGATGCAAGAGGGCGCCGGCTAACATCTTGCAGGGCACCAAATTGGTCAGGGCCAGCAGGTACTTTACGCACGAGCCACAGACAGGGTTCCGAGGCTTGAGCGCACACAGCCTCACACACCGTCATGTGCTGGAGAAGCTTTAGGAGGAGAGTTTCCTCTGTCACTGCAGCTTTTCACTCTGTGCTCAGTGTTTTTAGTCTGGATCAATATGGACCAATGCTCCGTATGACGTGTCTCTGCACAGTTTCCTGAATCTGTCAAACTCGTCCAACTGCGCCTCCCTCCACCGGAATTCTGAATCGAAAAAATGCTCTATTAAATGCGGAACATACGATGTTGAAGCAGAGACAATGGCTGGATCAGGCGGAAGAATCATCGGGGCACTGCAGCAGGTTTCTCTCCGGGATGTCATCTCTCGGTTTGCAGTACGGCTCTGTTACGAGGAGCCTCACGGGATGGTTGTTGCCTTTAACTTTGACGGGCACCGACTTATTGTGATTTTCATCAGTGCGCTGCTGAGGCAGATATTCAGCACCAACGGAGCAGAGCTGCAGAGTGTGATCACAGCCACAGCAGTCACACAGGCGGACTCTGCGGAGATATACACGTAAACAATCACATGTTTGGAGCGGAAACCCTTACATACTGGTTTACAAGTTTTAAATCAGTATAAAAGTTTTAACTACAAAACAATTGACGAAACAACTGTAAAAAATGTTCCTTCTGAAACAGAATATTGTTTAATTTGTTTGTGCAATGCCTTCACTTGTTTCTCTCTGCAGTTTTAATTTGGTGTGATATTTTTGACTGAAAATCTTGAATACACAGGTGCAGTTTCTGTGTGAGTGTGTGAAAATTGATTGTGAAATTGACTGCGATGCAAGGGGGCACCAGCTAACATCTTGTCTAAGGCACAAAATAGGTCAGGGCCGGCACTGAACAGCAGGTACTTTACGCACGAGCCACAGACAGGGTTCCGAGGATTGATTCTGAGCAAAGATCGCACCAGAACTGACTTTAGTAAAAACACAACACAACCTCAGAGCAACACAAGACAGAACACAACACTGGGTCGACCAGTCATTTGCTTGTTGGGCGCGGTGAGCCTCTGTGCCATCCAGAGCGCACACAGCCTCACACACCGCCATGTGCTGGAGAAGCTTTAGAAGGAGAGTTTCCTCTGTCACTGCATCTTTTCACTCTGTGCTCAGTGTCTGTAGTCTGGATCAATATGGACCATCATTAATAATCAGTGGTGATTATTTCACTGTACACACTCTGAATGTTATTACTCCCACACAAGCTGACCAAAGTCTATTTCAACTTACTGGCATGTGAATTATTAATGTAGACAGAAAAAGATGTGACTTTATGTTTTCCACTCTTCATTGTGAAGCACATGTGTCTGTGCACCAGCCAACGCAGTGGCTTCGTCATTACGGGTTTGAATTCGAGTTGGAAACGACACGAAACTCCGCCGCGTCCTCGTGAGCAAACAGAGGAAACCTGACCTCGTCAAAAGCGCACTGGGGGAGCAGTAGTTTGACAGAGTTGACACAGAAACAAATAATCACTCAAACTTTATTCATAAGAAATTTGGACCAGCATTTTGTCATTTTATGGCGGTGATCTTTGTGAGGATGAGGATGTCATCGGAGCGCTGCGTCGAGATGGCTGCAGTGTGTTGTGTCTCGGGCCTGTGTGGGGTTCGTCGCGTCCTCATGAACCATTACGCTGCTGTGTGATCACGTCCCCTGGATAACACGGCTGTGCTGTCTGTCATGCGTTCGGTGGCGAGCTCGACGCTCTAGATGATCTTCGCAGGTGAACACGCCACTCAGAGCTCGCAGATCGTCAGTAGAGCAGGTGTCTCGACCACTTTGGACATCACTGCACAGGTACATTATCAGCAGGGACATTTTCGACCAGAATTTGTCATTTAATGGCGGTGATCTTTGTGGAGTAAATGAGGCTGCGATCGGTGCGCTGAGTCGAGATTGTTGCAGTGTGTTGTGTGAGGACACCGTGGTGTCTCCTGTCATTGTGGGGTACTTCGCGTCCTCATGCGCCATAATGCTGCTGGGTGATCATATTCTCGTGGATAACGTGACTGTGCTGCCATGCGCCAGATGATCATTGTAGGTGAACATGGCACTCGGAGCTCGCAGAGCGTCATTAGAGCAGGTGTCTTGACGCGGATGCCACCGTGGACATCACTGCACAGGTGCATTATCAGCAGGGATGTTCTGCCAGACACGATCAATGAAGACCACGAGGAGTGGCTGTTCGTCATGTAGAAGCGTAAAAACGAGACCATCAGGCCTCATACGGATCAGCTGGAATCCAAATCCATGACGACAAATCCATCTCGTGGGCTGGAGCAGAGCGAGAACAATCCTGCAAACTCGATCCATTGTCAGCTTCTGCTGAAATCTTTACAGTGGGGCTGGCTTGTTATACCTTTTCTTAAAGAGAAAGTCCCGCCCCATCGGGGAGGAGAGTGGGAGGTGATCCAACCCGAGATCACATATCCAACCAGTGTTACAAGGAGTGTGCCACAGCTTGTCCAACTCGAGAGCATTTATCCAGCGGTACATGTATCGTCCAACCCGAGACCATATATCCAACCAATGTAACAGGAAGTGTGCCACAGCTTGTCCAACTTGAGAGCACATACTGCACGGAGGGATCCTCACACTGCATCCGAATCAACACACGGTGACTGGATATCCTTTTTAAGAAAAACGAAGAGGAACCAATGACTTTTTCATTTATTCAGAGGCCGGCACTGAGCAGCTGGTACTTTACGCACGAGCCACAGACAGGGTTCCGAGGCTTGATTCTGAGCAAAGATCGCACCAGAGCTGACTTCAGTGAAAACACAACACATCCTCACAGCAACACAAGACAGAACACAACACTGGGTCGACTAGTCGTTTGTACAATTAGTGCGTTTGCTTGTTGGGCGCGGTGAGCCTCTGTGCCATCCAGAGCGCACACAGGCTCACACACCGTCATGTGCTGGAGAAGCTTTAGGAGGAGAGTTTCCTTTGTCACTGCAGCTTTTCACTCTGTGCTCAGTGTCTGTAGTCTGGATCAGTATGGATCATCATTAATAATCAGTGGCGATTATTTCACTGTACACACTCTGCTCCCTCACAAGCTGACCAAAGTCTATTTTAACTTACTGGCATGTGAATTATTAATGTAGGCAAAACAGCAAAATCTGTGACTTTATGTTTTCCACTGATGAGCTCTTCATTGTGAAGCACATGTGTCTGTGCACCAGCCAACGCAGTGGCTTCGTCACTACGGGTTTGAATTCGAGTTGGAAACGACACGAAACTCCGCCGCGTCCTCGTGAGCAAACAGAGGACACCTGACCTCGTCAAAAGCGCACTGGGGGAGCAGTAGTTTGACAGAGTTGACACAGAAACAATAATCACTCAAACTTTATTCAAAAGAAATTTGGACCAGCATTTTGTCATTTTATGGCAGTGATCTTTGTGCAGATGAGGATGTCATCGGTGCCCTGCGTGGAGATGGCTGCAGTGTGTTGTGTCTCGGGCCTGTGTGGGGTTCTTCACGTCTTCATGAGCCATTACGCTGCTGTGTGATCACGTCCCCTGGATAACATGGCTCTGCTGTCTGTCATGCGTTCGGTGCCGAGCTCGACGCTCCAGATGATCTTCATAGGTGAACACGCCACTCTGAGCTCGCAGAGCATCAGTAGAGCAGGTGTCTCGACCACCTTGGACATCACTGCACAGGTACATTATCAGCAGGGACATTTTCGACCAGAATTTGTCATTTAAAGGCATCTTTGTGGAGTATATGATGTTGTGATCGGTGCGCTGCGTCAAGATTGTAGCAGTGTGTTGTGTGAGGACACCGTGGTGTCTCCTGTCATTGTGGGGTACTTCGCGTCCTCATGCGCCATAATGCTGCTGTGTGATCATATTCTCGTGGATAACGTGACTGTGCTGCCATGCGCCAGATGATCATTGTAGGTGAACATGGCACTCGGAGCTCGCAGAGCGTCATTAGAGCAGGTGTCTTGACGCGGATGCCACCGTGGACATCACTGCACAGGTGCATTATCAGCAGGGATGCTCTGCCAGACACGATCAATGAAGACAACGAGGAGTGGCTGTTCGTCATGTAGAAGCGTAAAAACGAGACCATCAGGCCTTTCACGGATCAGCTGGAATCCAAATCCATGACGACAAATCCATCTCGTGGGCTGGAGCAGAGCGAGAACAATCCTGCAAACTCGATCCATGGTCAGCTTCTGCTGAAATCTTTACAGTGGGGCTGGCTTGTTATACCTTTTCTTGAAGAGGAAGTCCCGCCCCATCGGGGAGGAGAGTGGGAGGTGATCCAACCCGAGATCACATATCCAACCAGTGTTACAAGGAGTGTGCCACAGCTTGTCCAACTCGAGAGCATTTATCTAGCGGTACATGTATCGTCCGACCCGAGACCATATATCCAACCAACGTAACAGGAAGTGTGCCACAGCTTGTCCAACTTGAGAGCACATACTGCACGGAGGGATCCCCACACTGTATCTGAATCAACACACGGTGACTGGATATCCTTTTTAAGAAAAACGAAGATGAGGAACCAATGACTTTTTCATTTATTCGTCTTGACTCCCGAGCTCCCGTGCCGGGTTGACGCGACGAGGCAAACAGAGCTCAGCCAGGCCGGCAGACGTGACGGAAAAAACGACTCGTGTCTCTCTGAAATGATCCTTGGCCACCGGAATTCTGAATCGAAATAATGCTCCATAAAATGCGGCACATCACGATGTTGAAGCAGAGACAATGGCTGGATCAGGCGGAAGAATCATCGGGGCTCTGCAGCAGAGTTCTCTTTGTTTCTCTTCGTTTGCAGCACGGCTCTGTTACGAGGAGCCTCACGGGATGGTTGTTACCATTAACTTTGACCGGCACCGACTTATTGTGATTTTCATCAGTGCGCTGCTGAGGCAGATATTCAGCACCAACGGAGCAGAGCTGCAGAGTGTGATCACAGCCACAGCAGTCACACAGGCGGACTCTGCGGAGATATACATGTAAAAAATCACGTTTGGAGCGGAAACCCTCACATACTGGTTTACAAGTTTTAAATCAGTAAACAAGTTTTAACTACAAAACAATCGATGAAACAACTCTCAAAAGTGTTCCGTCTGAAACGCTGCGTAAATGAGAGCAGCGCTGCTTCACTGTCCTGTGACTCACACACACAGAAACACTTTGTGTGGAAGCTTTCACAGCGTGATTCTGAGCCAAGATAACAGCTGAACTGATGTTTCTTTAACTAAGCGGTTGTTTTCTAACAGCACACCGTGCAATTACCAAGTGGCCTTGGAAGTATTGATTCCTGAAGTACTTATGGATTGTTATTATTATTATTATAATTATCTCTCCTCAAAGTTACAGGAAAATGACTGTTGTGATGAACTTTTACCCTGTACCATTAAAAAGAACTTTGCAGTAAAAGTATTGCAAGTTGTATCAGGAGTGGTGATTAACTAGCTTTATCGTCTGGAAAGTATATCTGTCACTGGCACAGAGGATTTAGCTACAAAAACATTTCATGTTATTGCAGATTAACCTTAACATGAGATGATGGAGACTGCCAGAAATTATAGATTTGTACTGTTATTAGTGAACTCAGCTTATAACTGTCTTTGTTTGCTATATCTAAAAAAGACCATAATTATCTTTTTTCCTAATTTGATACAAATGATGGTTCACTACATCTCTATTGTGCATGCCAAAATAAACAAGCATCTTTCCGCCACATTTAGTAACCATTAAAAAAACTTATGCAAATTATTTAATGTCACTTTTGACCAGATCTACAGCAATATTTCTGAACTTATACTAATATATATAAATATATACTTCTCTTGTAAAAAATAAAACGTCAATGTTAAATCTAAATAAAAAATCTAAAAAAAAAAAAAATAAATAAAAAAATCTAAATCTAAATGTCCGTCAGTTTAAACATGTACTCACTGACTGTAATCACATGGATGCTGTTAAACATCAAGCTGCTTCGCTCTGTGTGAACAAACAGTGGGAGAATTGGCGAACCGCCGCTGAGTTCATGCATCGACTCTGTGAAAAGGGCTTCTGCCGCTGTCTTACAACGCATTGCTGAACCTCTGCACTGCCCCCAAAACGGCCCTACCATTCCAGCCGAGTCGCTAGACATGCTGGCAGGCAACATGAGAGCACAGCGAGGAAACATAGTGCAGCACAGTCACTCCGCCTGACGACTCGGAGAAGACCGCGGACAGGCTTGTTCGCGTCAATGAGCTTTTATTTTGGTACTTTCTCTGATGGAGAGTGAGTTTGCATATTAGCTAAATATTCAGTTTAATTCAGTGACATTTAGATTTAACATTTAGCATTTAGATTTAAATGTAACATTCAGATTTGGATTTAACATTTAGATTTAGATTTTTTTTAATTCAGGTTTAACATTGACATATTTTTACAAGATAAGTTATTTTCACAATTTTCACAAATGTTGCTGTAAATCTGGGCTAAAGTGACAAAATTGAGAGATTTTTTTTAACATGGTTTTTTGCTAACTGTGGCGAAAGTTTATTTTAGCATTCACAACTTTACAACGCGCCCCACAGATATCAGCCTGGGCCCAGAGTCACTGCACACTGCAGCCGAAGCAGCGGGAGTGCTCCTTGAGCAGCTGAGCTGTTTGCACACCAGGCTGGAGGAATGTGGTCACACACTGAGGAGGACAGCTGATTCATCCTGTAGCCACTGTTGCTGGAAATCACACTACATTTGTCAAATTACAGCCTATAAAAAAAAATGACATTATAGTGTGATTTAGATATCTAGGTGTCTGGTTTATAGTGAGGATGTAAATATCTATATTATATCTAGTTATTGTCTCATTAAATATAACGTTCAGCTGGTTGCTATTTAGTTTAAAAATATCAGGATAAAACTGGTTTTATTATTTTCTAATAAATAACACATTTATAGGTTTCCCCTAATTTGATACAAATGATAGATTTTTAATGTTATTAATGAACTCATCTAATAACTGTCTTTGTTTACCATCTAGTAAAGACCATAATTTTGTTTCCTAGTTTGATACAAATGATTGTTTATTACATCTCTGTTATATTACATATAATAGAGTATGTGACAGTCTTATATAGACAATCTTATCCCTATTTTTTGTATAATTTCACAAAAAATGCACCTCCTTACATCTTAGTAGTGTGCTCCAAAATAAATTCCTCTCTGATCCTCTACCATCGTTTTATTTGATACGTTTTAGGGGCTTACTGTTTCACAAATAACAACTATGCACAACACACTGCAAAAAAAATACAGTGTGTTATTGTGGCCCTTTTCCTCCCCCCTGAGAAGTGGATCACCGTGTGGGGAACCACTGGCTTATACCAGGGTTATTAAAAACAGCTCCACCAATAGCATATATAAGAATATAATTCTGTTTACACATTGGTGAATCAGTGTTAATAATATGACATACACAGGGTTGGGAAAAAAAGTAACTGTATTCTACCTGTATTATAAAGTTACAGTGAAAAGATGTAGTCAGATTACAGATGCATTCAGTAAAAAGGGGGGGTATTAACAGGATTGTTAATAAAAACAGTACAACAAAACAGTTAAAACTTTATTAAAACCTCACTACACCGCAGGTGTTAGAAAATTCTTGCGGCCAACTTGGCCGAGATGTTGACAGACAATGTCCCCTCTGATTTTCGGCTTCTTGAATTTGGTTGTCAAACCACACTGAGAACACCATCATGGGGATCTTGGTCACGACGGTGCACCGAGCGCTGTCACGCGAACTTTAACACTCTTCAACTCGCTCTGCTCCCGGACGGCCGTCGGAATGTCGGAGGAATTTCTGACAAGTCAGAAGTGTCTGTTGTTCTAACATAGTAGCTCGTATCCTCTTCATATCAGGAACAAAAACACACTGTCACATTATTTTCTTTGCCGCCGGCCGGCCTCCAGTGAGTCATTTTATGGTTTTGGGGATTTTTTGTTTTTAGACAGAGAACGGTGACAGGAAGAACTTACCAACCTCCTGTCTCCGTTCTCTGCATGTAGGTCTGAACAAAAAAAAAAAAAAAAAACACCGTCACATGTAGTGCTGTGCCGAAGCTGCGCATTCAAGTCAGGAGCAAGAGCTCTCAAGTGGACAGTTACCAGTTCCCTCCGTGCGCTTTACGCGTTGTAGGTTAAAAGTCCTTCTCCGCCACCATGCCGATGCGTATTTATGCTTTTCGTGGATAACACGGCGGTTTTGCCGTGAGGTTGGTTTCAGAAGTCAATATTATAAGAAAAGTTTCAGAGATGAAAAAAAAAAAAAAAAAAAACTTCACCAAAAAAAAAAAAAAAAACAAAAAACACCCTCACATTATTTTCTTCGCTGCCAGCCTCCAGAAAGTCTTTTTTTGTGTTTTCTGTTTTCTGGGACATCTGGTAGCGATCTCTTGAATCGGGCCGAGACAGAGAACGGAGACAAGAACAACTTACCCACCTCCTGTCTCCGTTCTCTGCACTATCCTCTTCGTATCACGAACAAAAACACACGGTCACATTATTTTCTTCGCCGCCAGCCTCCAGTGAGTCATTTCATGGTGTTGGTGATTTATGTTTTTAGAGAACGAAGACAGGAAGAACTTACCAACCTCCTGTCTCCGTTCTCTGCATGTAGGTCTGAACAAAACCCCCACCGTCACATGTAGTGCTGTGCCGAAGCTGAGCATTCAAGTCAGGAGCCAGAGCTCTCCTGTGGACAGTTACCAGTTCCCTCCGAGCGCTTTACGCGTTGTAGGTTTTAAAAGTCCTTCTCCGCCACCAAGCCGATGCGTAATAATGCTTTTCGTGGATGACACGGCAGTTTTGTCGTGAGGTTGGTTTCAGAAGTCAATATTATAAGAAAAGCTTCAGAGATTAAAAAAAATAAACTTCTCAAAAAAAAAAAAAAAAAAAACACCCTCACATTATTTTCTTTTCTTTTCTGCCGGCCTCAGAAAGTCTTTTTTGGGTGTTGATGGTTTCTGTTTTCCGGGACATCTGGTAGCGATCTCTGAAGTCTCTTCAGTTCTAAGACAGAGAACGGAGACAAGAAGAACTTACCCACCTCCTGTCTCCGTTCCCTGCACTATCCTCTTCGTATCACGAACAAAAACACACTGAGGTTGGTTTCCGATGTCAAAATTACAAGAAAAAATTCAGAGATTTAAAAAAAAAAAAAAAAAAAAAAAAAAAACATGGTTACATTACTTTCTTCGCCGCCGGCCTCCAGAAAGTCTTTTAGGGTCTTGGTGTTTTCTGGGACATCTGGTAGCGATCTCTCGAGTCGGGGCCGAGGCAGAGAATGGAGACAAGAAGAACTTACCAACCTCCTGTCTCCGTTCTCTGCATGTAGGTCTGAACAAAACCCCCACCGTCACATGTAGTGCTGTGCCGAAGCTGAGCATTCAAGTCAGGAGCCAGAGCTCTCCTGTGGACAGTTACCAGTTCCCTCCGAGCGCTTTACGCGTTGTAGGTTTTAAAAGTCCTTCTCCGCCACCAAGCCGATGCGTAATAATGCTTTTCGTGGATGACACGGCAGTTTTGTCGTGAGGTTGGTTTCAGAAGTCAATATTATAAGAAAAGCTTCAGAGATTAAAAAAATAAACTTCTCAAAAAAAAAAAAAAAAAAACACCCTCACATTATTTTCTTTTCTTTTCTGCCGGCCTCAGAAAGTCTTTTTTGGGTGTTGATGGTTTCTGTTTTCCGGGACATCTGGTAGCGATCTCTGAAGTCTCTTCAGTTCTAAGACAGAGAACGGAGACAAGAAGAACTTACCCACCTCCTGTCTCCGTTCCCTGCACTATCCTCTTCGTATCACGAACAAAAACACACTGAGGTTGGTTTCCGATGTCAAAATTACAAGAAAAAATTCAGAGATTTAAAAAAAAAAAAAAAAAAAAAAAAAACATGGTTACATTACTTTCTTCGCCGCCGGCCTCCAGAAAGTCTTTTAGGGTCTTGGTGTTTTCTGGGACATCTGGTAGCGATCTCTCGAGTCGGGGCCGAGGCAGAGAATGGAGACAAGAAGAACTTACCAACCTTCTGTCTCTATTCTCTGCACTTAGGTCCGAACCAAAACCCCCACCGTCTCATGTAGTGTTGTGCCGAAGCTGAGCACTCAAGTCAGGAGGAGGAGGGATTAAGATCACAGCCGGCTCGTTTCTCTCTAGCAGAAGGGCAGACGTGAAACGCAGGGGCTCGCCTTCAACAGGAACACCTCCACTGCAGAGGGGGAAGTGCTGGTGGGTGCAGCCTCTGTAGGCTGCAGTGTCTAGTCCAGCCCATTGGCAAGTCGTGCAGCGCAGTGGGAGGGAATTCACATGTTTTCATAAAAGTAACTGGACGATAGAGCGGTGTACAGTTTCGTGAGCGGTCCAAAGAGGCCAATGAGGTGAGGGAACGTGTCCTAGTCATTCTGACTTTTGGGCATATATGGACAACTCGAGAGAAATGCGATTTGATTGGTGGAGACTGATGAAGCGCTCCCTCGAAATAGTCTGACTGCGTCCTGTATAGAGACTCTGAACAAAGATCCCAGCAGAACTGACTTTAGAGAAAAACACAACACACCGTCACAGCAGCCCTGAGTAAACTGGTGCCCTAGGCAAGGTCTTAGCCAGCGCCCTCTTGCATTTCAGTCAATTTCACAATCAGTTTTCATACACTCACACAGAAACTGCATGTATGTATTCAAGATTTTATTAACTTTTAAGTCAAAAATATCACACCAAATAAAAACTGAAGGAAGAAACAAGTGATAAAAACACAATAGAAATAAGGCATTGTGCAAACATATTATCTCTCAGCCTCAGAGTGCTGTCTCTTGCTTATGTATTGTTAGCTTTGAAAAACGACCTCCAACTCCTTCCATGTTGCCATAGCTTCTTTAGATTTTTTCCTTATTGACTAAGACTCTGTTGCAGAAATAATGACACTCTCCCATCTTTGTTTCTCCCAAAGTGTAACTGCCTTTTTATTTGAAATGTTCCTCTGTGAACTACCTCTCATCTCACCAGTCAGCAGGTCTGTTGGTGCCTTTAGTCCTGATGCTGTGTCACTCTGCTGTGCTGAGGTAAAGGGACAGGAGCACCTGATGTTGTGTCACTGGGCTGCTGGGGAAAATTGTTGAAACTGCATTTGAAGAGAGAAGGGAAGTTTATGTGACCACTGCATGTTACATTTTAATAAAAAAAAAACAGCCTCTTGATGTGTGCTATACATAAGACTAATAAAGACTAATAATGAAAATACGATGAGATTCATCAACTTCATTGTCATTGCAATACAATTCAGTCTAACCAGAGTGCAATCATTTATATACATATGTATATGTCTATAAATGATATGGGAAAGCGACAGTGTGGAGTATTAACAGTAATACACTTTAGCTGCACTTTAACACTGATGTAAAATTTAACAAACTGTGACACCATAAACCAAAGGCTTACAACGACCCTGTTACGAAGGGGATGAAAAACTAAGAGCATTTTAACTGACATTCAAGCAGGAAAACACAGCCAACAGGAAAAAGTTACACCTGAATAGGCCTAACGTTAACTTTCCAAACATTCCTGATGAATTTAAGGTGGAGTAACATTACTGATTATCAAAAAAATGTTGGTGGAGGAAGCAACAGGTTACTGGTCGAGACTGTAGGCAGAAGATGGAAGATACTTTAGGTGGAATCTGCAGGTGGAGTCAGAGGTGCGGGTTTCTAGTAGAGGACTCAGAAGTGCCTGTAGGTGGAGGACATGGGTTTCAGCAATCTGTCAGAATTCACAGGTGGAGGTTGCTGTGGATGTTGCTGGCAGAGGCTGTAGGTGGAGGCTTGTGACAGAAATCTAGTGATGATCTTGTACACTCTATGTGGGATTGTCCCTACAGAGTGAGTCGTTAGGGACACATGTGATCTCTGAGTTTTGGAGTCCTTAGGGCTACAACCCAGTCTAAGTTTAAAACTGCTACTCCCACCATTTAATTAGAACTGAAGAATCCTCTTGGATGAGAGGTGAAACGTCTTCAAGAAACTGAAATACGTTTGGTTGCCTACTACACAAATCTTAGAACCACCATGACCTGGATGACTAAGAACCTCCATCAACATGATTTAGGAGTTATAAATAAAAGCAAGAGTTTATAAATGCTCCACCACATCTGCACTGGCCAAAATAGCTTTTATTGTTATTGAGTATAGTTTAATGTACAGAACATGCAACACACTGTAGGAAAACTGAATCAAAACACCAAAACCCAAAGTCTATGTAACAGTGTGAAGTGAAAACACAGTTGGATTAAACCGAAATGGTCTAATTCAATTATCCATAACTTGTAATTTTGCCGTACAAACTAATGTTACATTAAAACTGAGGAGAACAAAATCAGAGTCTTTTTAAAGGACTAGGACTCAGATTATTGGATTTATCCTATTTGGCACCACCAAGGTTCAAAAATCTGGATTCCTCTCAGTACACAAATCAGTGAACACTAATAAACTTCTCTGAATCTGCTGACACTGACTGTCATGTCAATCACACGAAACAAACAATAAACTGATAACGGTGTAAAACTTCATAATGTCAAATGAAAAAAAGTGAGAGAAAATGAAATATTTTGTGGCAAAGGGACACAATCAATATGACAACAGCTGACTGAAGCGAGAAATTGGAGGTGCAGCGAGGTCTACGTGAAACAAGAGGCACTACATCTCCCAGCATTCCAAGTGGTGCTTGGAAAAGACTGAGGAAGAGGAGCACAGTGCTGGTAAATGGATGGATCATGTTGAGGAACATTTCATCACAGATGCTCAGGTTGTTATATCTGCTGCACAAATGCTTCCTATTCTTTCACTTCCATCTTGCTCGATTGGTCGCTGATGTCATCGAAGTAATTATCAGCAAAGCGAAGCATCTGCTGGACGGCACTGAGCAGCAGGATGTCACAGTTTGGGTCCAACTCCAACTCCTCGCTGTAGTTCTTCACCGGAACAACACAGGACAGAGGCACACCGAGCCGAGTGCTGACATCCTGCATCTGGATCACAAAGAATTCAGATGAGACTTTTGTAAAATCACAGCTTAATTTGTTTTGGTTTGTCCGTTCAACTTTGGAAAGGCTGAAACAATGCATATACTGACACCAGCTCAGTATTACACACACTAATGGACAGACTTTGACTGGTATGTCAGTTATATGTTTCAATTGAGCTACAAACACAATACAAACCTGAAGTACAAGAAATCCTGTGGCAGTATAAAATCCTCACCTTCTGCCTAATGTAGTAACTCTTATAAACGTTTCTCACGTCCTCCGTCACCAAAGTGCAGGCTTCATCTACTTTAGTGAGCAGGACCAGCTGAGGAATCCCTGAATACACCAGAGAGAAAGAAAATGTCCAACATTTACAGACTCTCAGGTATCAAGCGGTCGAAATATTGGGACACCACTTTCAAAATACTTGAAATAATTTTTCGTTGTTGCTAGACTACTGACTAGCATTTCTGAAAGACAGAGCACTTTTTTGTGGATTGTTACAGAAAGTAGTGCACATTCCATGGACACTGCTATTCTCAGTACATTGTGAATATGTACAGATTTGAAGAAGTGGAGACAACTGGAGGTCGCTATGTATTGTATTAATTTAGTTTAGAATTCAGACAATCCAAAAAAATTACGGAATAAAGTAAAATAAAGTGCACTGTGTGGTAAATAAGGAGTGAATTGAGACACAGCCTGTACAGTCATTAGGTCACATCCAGGAAACTCAGTACTATCTCTCGATCAGCATTTCTTTCTTTGGTCTTTCTGAAAAATGTAGCAAGTTCCTAAGGTTTACTCTCTGTATTCTTCAACCCATCTGTGAGGCTATATCTAGATCAGTTTCTTCACATTTAGCTCATTTTCCCCACAGCTGAAACACAAACTGTAAAAATGGCGTATGTAAAAAAAAAAGTTTAATGTTAAACAAATCTAAATCTTAATGTTAAACATCCAACATTCAAGATCGTTCTATCACTGTTAAAGCTAATAGTTTATGTTGAATCAGTATTTATATTGTTTATGCTAATTATAATTTACTCACTCCACAGCCTCCGCTACCTCTGTTGAAGTGTTGCTGAGCTAATCTTAAGCTATCACACATACAGGACCTGCTCTGCTCACTTATGCTGTGTCTCTTTTGAGGAAAAAAACAGAGACATTACTGTTTTTGTACTTTTTGGTTTTAAAATGGTGTATTCATTTGACCGAATACCGTTCCAGTATCTATTATACACAGACGGAAACCTTATTTCGATATAGCCAGCCAAATCTTCTAAGATTGGCAGTGCAGACGGCCACACTGAGCTAGACAGCAGCTGACTATTTAATACAAGAGCCACAGGGTGTCAGTCAGACTCAGACTCAGAGGGCCCCTCCAGCCAGCTGAGAAAATGAGCATTTTTAAAAAGTGCTTCCTTTTGATAATAGTAGATACTCATGCTGACTTCTACAGAAGACATTTCCTCAGTGTCTTCTGAGAAAAATTCAGAATTATGAAAAATAACACATTTTTAACAGTGGCCCTAACCTTCTTCTGTAGTCTTCAGTATAATGAAGTGGCAGTGGGACTAAACTTGACTGACCCATTTTGTTGACCTTTTTGCGGGTCGCTTCCAGCTTCTCCTCCATCTTTGTGGGCATGATGGAGACTTTGCAGGCATCAATGACGTAGGCCACACAGTGGATCTTGTCCTTAAGGTCTGAAGACTTATGGTAGCCGTGTGCCTCCGAATGCAGTGGAGCTGAGGGGTTGAACTGAGTCACACAGTTAAGGGAAAGACAGAGACAGTTTGAGTTAACTAAAGCCAAATCAATGGCTCATAGATTCAATATCGTGCTCTGTGTAACAAAATGATGTACCTGATATCGGTCTGGCAGATGACCTTTAAGGATGTTGCTGATGTCATCAATATCAAGCCCAGACCCTGTGCTTTCCTCCAGTCCCATGGTATCACACAAGATGATTGGCAGAGGCTTTCCTTCTCGTCCAGCTTTCAAAGCGTAGGAGCGAAACTGTCTCATACAAAGTGAAGGAATAACAAATCACAAAAACAAATCAGTCACCACAAACGGAAATCATTAATCATCAGAAACTGACCTGCGTGGTGAGGCTGGTGGTGGAGCTGCCAGAGATGGCCTGGCTGGTGACGTGGCCTCTGAATACAGAGTTGATAGAGTTGAAGAAGCTGGACTTTCCAGCTCCAACTGGTCCAATGAGCAGAACCCGAACCTGGTACACAGAGCTGACTGTGGGCTTGTAGCTCTTAATACTCTCCATCAGCTCTGTCCTCGTCCTGCAGGATCAAGTAACTAGTTTAACAAGAGTAGCAGTCATGACTGGCATATTAATGATGATTTGTCAAGATTTGTAAGGCAAAAACAGTACAGCACAGTAAGCTGTCGGTATTTTGCATCCGTTATTTAAAAATCCATGTTTATAGTTTACCAAGTCAAACTTGGTAAACCATTGTGTACTACAATGAAGCATGTTAATAGTATTGTGTGCAGGATGGCGGCTCCCGCCATCTTACTCAGATTCCCAGATTACAGTCCTCCATGGCTTCTCCAGTTCTTTGGTCTCTGTTGAAGAGAAATACAACTTTTACAAAACAATGATCACAACAAACTTTATTTAACATAAAAGAAAAAAATACTACCTACACAACTTTGTTTTCTTGTGATGAGTTTACACGACTCATTAAGGAATCATTAATATTACACAGATTTTTGTATCATACATCCTCTACTGTTTAGGTTGACTCATGCAGATGTAATATTGTGACATATTGTTTTACCGTCAGATTTTGAAAATGAAAAATAATATGATGGAATCAAACATTAGTGGACCACAGTTGGTAGGGATGCACATATAACAGAAACATCTTAAATACTGTACATCATAAACCACTCATGGATCCGTCACAATAAAGCATCAAAATACAAAATCTGTTTATTTATACTGAACTCACCCTCCACTTGATAGACTTCACACTCAGTCAGGTTGAGGTCGTTGCCATGCATCTCTGCAGCATTGTAGTTGTAAAACTTTCCTGGACAGGTATAGACTACAGGCTTGCTTCCATGGACAAGAACCAATGCATCTCCAAAATGTGGACCATTGTTATTTATCATTTTCACTGCATTAGCAGGACCAGTGACTGGATATTTGAGGAGCTTCTCTCCTCTGAAAGTGAAAAGAAATGCCTGGTCATCATACACATACTGTCCAGACTGACTGAAAGGTTGTTTGGTGTAACCGCCAAACACAAAGCCAGAGGCGTTATAGCCCACAGACACTGTGGGACCGCGGGTGTCACATCGTTGGTGGAAGGCTGCTGCGGTGAAACCATGGATGCTGGCCTTGTACAGCAGCTGGAGTCTGACTCTCCCCAGCTGGGAGCAGATTGTTCTCTGCTGGCTCTTGGTCAGCTGTGGGTTCATAGTGATAGTTGCTCTGCTGAAGTGTGTGAAGGATGCTGAATGAACCTTTGATGGTTACTCACTTTGGTGTCTAAATGTAAAAAGAAACATGGATGCATTAAAATGCAGAATATCTATATTTAATTGAGTTTGGTTAATTCCCCTAGATAAATCTCTTTCATGTATCATCTAAATCACATTAAGTGTTCAAGTTTAAAAAAAAAAACAAACTGTAGATGGAGATTTTTTCCAGTTGCTACCTTAGCACAGATTCAGACAAGAACTGGAAATATACCCTCAGCCTGAAAAACCCCCCTAATACATCAGCTGAACAGTTAAATTACTTTCGGTTTGCACTCACAATGCGAAAGAATGCTATGTTTTTCCATTAAACTGGGCAAATTCTTTTTTACTGTAATTTTTTTTGTAATTCTTGCACATGACTTTCCCTCGGGTTAGGAATTTTACAGTATATAGAGTGATTGTTTTTGGCAAAGAAGTTAATTTGAACTGACGTCTTCACTAATATCAATAATATCTGACATGCTACAATAATATTGAGCCTTAAGTTTTTTCATCCTTACCTCCTTCTCTTCTTGATATTTGAGGAGGGTGACCAGCTTTCACAGCATTTCACAGAGACGTTTATCCAGGATGTCAGGAAAGTCCTGTGCTTTCTGCCGGACCGTCAACATGAAGTGAAAGTAACCAACACTGCATAACGAAAATTTCCGGTGTCCTCATTGTAGCTGCTCCTTTCAGTTTCAAGATGACCCCTCTGATAAAAATCAAGTTTTTAATCCACCCAAATGGAGTTTTTGACTTGTCATGAGTGAAATAACCAGTGAACACAGTATTTCTGCTTTAGAACTGCAGTGTACCAAGGACAGTCCAAAAAAAGAAATCAGACTCAGACAGCCAGAGCTTCATATCTCACAAACCTAAGGAACATATAAGTCAACTTGTGCAATGGGGCTCTCCATCTCAATAAAATTTTATTGCAGGGAGATGAGCTGTATTCAGAAGAAGTCGGATGTGCAGATGTAGCTAATTATCTGTATTTTGCATTCCAAGTTTCCCTACCATCAAAAAAATGCAAGTACATTCCAGCTGCTGTGAGGAGGGACAGGCTAGAATCCTGGTTAATTTTCAGATCAAGCTCACATATTTAATTAGGCAAAGTTACATACAAGCATTCAAATACATTCAAATCCACATGAGAATTTGTTTCAATGGGAAAAAAAACTGCACGAACATCCATATATCCTGTTCCGAGTCTATCGTCGACAGTTACTGCTTGCTCGTTTAGTCATGCAGCTAAACATTAACGGTTCTAGCTGACTAACGCTAGGCCCCTTCAGCCCTTTCATCACTTCATCATGTTCACTGGGAGCTCCCTGTGACCTGGTTCAACAGTCGGTTACTTTGACATCTAGCTGCATTTCACATTTAGAGCCAATGCTCCCGCCTGCTATAAATGTGTTACAAAATGGCCAGAAAAGTGTTTTTGCAGAACATTATAATGTCACAGTGAAGATGACCTTTGACATTTTAGACAAAAAATGCATCATCACTTCATCATTTTATCCTAGTAAACATCTGTGTGAAATGTTGTCATAATAAGTGGATTAATTCCCATGGAATTGGATTGTTGTAAGGTCACAGTACCACTGACCATTGACTGCCACATGCAGATATATTTGCGTCGATGTACACCAGCACGTGCAGTGGGTGGGGAATACACCATCCTGTTGAGTATGCTATGCGTACACCAAGAGATGCTCGGTTGTTCTTGCTGTTTATATTATTATCATTAGCCTGCGTGATTGCTTTGTGATTTTTGTGGATCAAATATTTCTTCTGTTTTAATATATTTGCCTTTATCTTACGCTCTGATATCCGCCGTCTTTAATGTGAAAAAATAATTTCACTCAAACATTACCGCCCAAAGTTTAAGGCTATACTTTTTAATAGTTCGAAATTAATCTCCTTGAGATCTTTTTGAGCTGTAGGCTGTTTTGCCAAAACAGCTTTATTATCAACTTGTAGGTTCCTCTGGATCCTCCTGTTCTGGTACCTACACCAGCACTAGCAGAACAAGGAAACCAATGGTTACCAATGGCAGCGCTCCGGATGATGGCTCATACTACCAAACAAGCTGATCAAAGAAGAAAAAAAAAACGAGGCACAGACCTGCCTCGAAAATAGGAATTGGTCGTGCAACTGTGGTGACATGGAGACAAGGGAGGAAACTGCCAACTGCATAACATACAGGAAGTTAGCTAAAACGAGGACAACACTTGCAGCAGCTTTGAGGCTTAAAATAATCAAATGGAATACAGCACAACAGTCACAGCAGCCATTTTTCTGCATTGTACTTTTACTTTTATTTTTAAAGTTTGTTTTCTGATTATATTTACATACTTTACCTTCAGTTACATTTGTTAAGTCAATGCAGGACTTGTAACGGAATATTTTTACAGTATGGTATTTGTACTTTTACTTTATATAGTATAGATGGTATAGGATCTCAGTACTTCATCCACCACTGAGACACAGCTGAATAAGAGCATGAATAGAAACCTTTCCTTTCTAAGTCAATACTTCTCAAGCACGGAGAATGTGTTTAATCACAAGTCCACGCATGTCCAAGTCATTTCTATATCTCATTCCTAACATGTGCACACAGTACATGGTGGTTTCCCTGTTAGACTTCAATTCCAGTGTTCGAACATCATCAGTTTCTTCTGTACAAACACACTGACGGAGGCAAAGCTGATTCACTCAAAATGAAATCTGACTGCCATAATGCTGACTGTGACTACAGCCTAAATTACCTGCACAGAGGACAAAGAACAGAAAGACAATGACATGAATGTTAAAGAAGTGTGGTCATCATGAAACAACACTGCATACTAGTTAGTGATGTGTTGGCTGTTCAAACATGTCTGCTTGTAATGAAATGTCCCTTTAAATCAGTTAACAATGTTACAAAAACCCACCTTAAGAATGCATTATACATAACGAGAAAAGAACACAGTCAACATGAAGAGCAGCTCTGAAGCTCTGAAATTTGTTGTCACATCAATTTTGCACTGGCCTATTCACTTCTGCCGCCCTAATCACCTTCAATCAGTTTTTAAGGTTGTGCAAGTGGAGAAAAGTTCTTCTCATTGAGTAGGTAGTTGTATATCAGGCTAAAATGGCTTTTGACGGAGTTTCTTTTCAAATAAAAGTTTTATTTATGTGAAAGAAAGGTGTATTCAAGGTTGTTTCATAAATCTGTTTGACTGAATGTTTGCTCTTTCAAAGAAACAAAATGAATAATGAAAAAAAAAAAACTGTTTTGGACATCTGTATCAGCCCAGATTTTCAGTCACTCGTTTCTGAGGGATGGTCTGGGCTGCTTCTCCTCCAGTTAGCCTGACCCACTTGTACAGGAATTTAAACAGTTGTTCAGCTAATTCTCACTGTTCTCTTGCTTCAGTGTTGCTCAATTGGTCACTGATCTCATCAAAGTAATTATCAGCAAAGCGAAGCATCTGCTGGACGGCGCTGAGCAGCAGGATGTCGCAGTTTGGGTCCAACTCCAACTCCTCGCTGTAGTTCTTCACCGGAACAACACAGGACAGAGGCACACCGAGCCGAGTGCTGACCTCCTGCATCTGGATCACAAAACACAAAGCATATAATATAAATAGTAGTGGTAGTGGTGATAGTATAGATAGTGATATAGTTTATACTTCTTGACACCATAGCATTTTTCCTTTGATCTTTACCACAGCGGAAAGGTTGTGTGGTTTGTGATTGCCCACAATTCAACAATAACTTTATTACTGCATCATTAAACTTTTACACACTTATAGATTAAGAAGCCTAACAATAATATTCTGCTATTTCCCAAAATCAGTTAATTAATAACTGATCATTTCATTAACATGTTTCCAGGAAACTTGTTTCAACCGATTTCTTTTTAGCTGCTGCTCATCACGCCAATTTAACGTCCAACTAGTTGGAATGCGACAATTCACTTCAACTTAGTGGCCTACTGAGGGAAGGTACGAGAGAAACTAGCAGGTAGCAAGTGAAATAATTGAACTAAAACAAACAAAAACACTGGAGGGGAACTGAATAAGATAACAAATGCTAAATGGATTCAATTCTTGTTGATTTTTAAGGCATGTTTATACAAATATAAGAATTAAGCAGTCGATATACATTTATATTTTCAAAATAAATTCCTGCAATTTGAAGTTGATCTCACCATTTCCTTGATGTAGCCGCTCTTATAAACGTTCCTGATGTCCTGTGGAACAAAAGGACAGGCTTCATCCACTTTAGTCATCAGGACGAGCTGAGGAACCCCTGAGAACCAACAAAACAAAAAGACTATTTTCAAATGCTTAACTAACACCTGACTGTATCTCAAGAATGCTGTGTATCTACTGTACTGTTCTGCTGCAGGGTAAAGCTAATACTTGTATAGTCACGATGCATTCATGAGTTCATTTTACTGTTGCTTTCTATTGTTTAACAAATAGAGGCCTCACTGGAACATACTGTAATATGTGTAGTTCTGTACATGAGCATTAATATGAACTACATGTGACTACTTTCTGCAGTCCTTTTTGTTATTTTCTTTTGTATATTTTTAATTTTTGAAAAGCAGCCTTTTGACAGGTGTAAATAAGCATTTTGCAGTGCAACAGGTGCTTGTGTCTGATTATATATTGCAACGACAATATCAGCTATATCCAGGCCAAATACACCACAGCTATTAAAGTAAGTAAATAATACATATACAATATACCTAAATTCTTGCGACATTAGACTTAAGGGAACGGAAGCCGTGGGTCTCTGAATGCAGCGGAGCGGAGGGGTTGAACTGTGAGTCACACAGAAGGAAGAAACTGAGCGTTTGTGTTACAGAAAATAATTACAACCAAATCAGTGCGTCATCATGTGTTTACCTGATATCTGTCCGGCAGATGACCTTTGAGGATGCTTATGACATCATCCACATCAAGCCCCGCCCCTGTGCCTTCCTCCAGTCCCATTGTGTCACACAAGATGACTGGCAGAGGTTTTCCTCCTCGTCCAGCTTTCACAGAGTAGGTGTGAAACTGTCAAGAAATAAGTAATGGAGTTTATCACATAAAATTACCACAATAGCGCAAACCACATAGCAATACTGCATGTGGTCAGTGGGGCAACAACCCTGAGAATTTCATTAAGTATTTTTTACATACATAATCCAAGTACCTTTTTTGTACTCTTGGAGGAACAGGCTGTAGGATTTAATTAAATGTGTTTTTTTCTTTTTTGAAAATAGATTGAGGCAATCTAGAGCCGCAGCTCTACTATCGATTGACTTCATACTGTGCATTCATGTCATCAGAATAATAAGTTACAGACGATGCCTGACTATGTGTCCATTATCTGGAATAAATGTATGACATGGAGGCCAGAACCTTCCAACGCACAGCACTAAGTCCAGAGAGTAGAGATGACGTTTTTTTGCAGGCTAACCCAGAAGTTAGCTCGCCCTGGCTCCCTCAACATAAAACCTATGGGATCTTAAAATGGATTTTGTAATATTGCTGAAAAAAAGCTCTGTGGCAAACACAAGTTTATGATACTTACACGTTTTGTTCAGCAAGAAAATCTTCACAGATGAACACTACTTTTGTGATTATTATTTAAAAATTTTTTTAAAATTGCTGGAAGTATAAAGCTAATGTGTGGCTATAAATGAACTACACTGCGGTCGCATGACATCAACACCTCTAAGCATGTGTAGTTGGAAAGTCAAAGTTAGAACAGTTTGCAACTGAAGTTGGGCCTGTAAAGACAGCACAGTGGGTAGATGATTCTCTGTGTTCAGTGATGACGTTTAATGTCCGTGAAAACCTCTGTAGTCTTAAATATCCACTTGTTTGAAAAAACACCTTTTTCAAGACACATAAGCAGTTCATAATTAAACTTTTGAAAATTTAATGATGTATTTTATGTCGTAGAACAAAAAGTGTAAACGTCTAAAGCTTGTGTTAACAACAGACCATAATTCAAGCATTTAACTGAAAACCCATTCAAAAAACCCGTGAGCAAAAATGCTTTCTGATCCAGGTTTTTAGGACTCTTTAGAGTGGCTTTTTTTATTAGGAGAACACCATGTATTATTTCATATAAAATCTACTTTATCTTTTCTTTATGAGTAGCTTATTCTGGTCATTCAAAGTACAGTGAACATGATACATAATATGCCACAATGGTCAATGTTCCGCGACACAGATTTTATACCTAATTAATTAGTGCAAAAAGACTGATTCTTGTTCTCTGGTAATAGGGATTTTGACAAAGGATGACATGAAAAGCACAAAGTAAAAGTACTTCATAGGAGTTATACAAGTAGTCTAGGAAGTACTAAGTCTATGGAAAATACATTTTTTATTCCACATCAAAGTTGGGCAAAATATATTTATTCTTGTTCTCTGGTAAGGATTTTGACATAGGATTAGTAGTGAGTTGATCAGTGAATGCTATCAGTTTGTAGTGGGTCTTAAACACACACAAAGTCAGTCACCCTGCTTTTTTAAAATCAAACAGGGCTTAACTCACCTTTTAATGAGTTATCTCTACTTGATTTAAACAGTTCAGACAGTGAATTCTGAGTTACTACAGCCCTGAGTGTAGTCTGTTGCAACTTGTGTGTTACATGCGCCACCTAATGGTGTTCGAGGCATGGTGCACTGAAGGACTACATGTTGTGACAGCTGACCTCTGCCACTTCTGATTTGTCCGCTGTGAGTCCTTATTTCGAACTTTGTAGTGAAAGTGTAGTGAATGGAGAAAGACAAAACAATGTTCAGTCCCATTCAAATTGCGTCATGAATCACAGGTATGAGATTTAAAAAGATAATTCTGCAAATCAAGAAAGTCGCAGTATCTAACTATTACTTGTCTCTCCCTTCACTATCAAACCCTTACGGTGGACCTCATGGGACCTTACTTCAGAAGAACATATTTACCCTACTCAAATTAGTTGGGAATGTTGGGATATCATTTCACTTGACTGTTCGCAAAAATAATGAAACACATTTCATTTGACTTTTATTACATATCCATGCACATGCATATATGCACCCACATCCCAATAACCCTAACACATTTTGAATAGTGTATGTTAGTGAATGGAGAAACAAATTATTTTATAGGCCCATCTGAATTCTGCCATGAAGTATGCATATGACCTTTTTCAATCTAAAAGCTCATTCTCCAAGTCAAGAAAGTTGTAGTTTGTCAGACAACTTATGAAATATAAGACTGTGAAAACGAGCAATTGGAAAGACTACATAGGCAACAGTCTCGTTAGTTACGTCATCTTGTTAAACGGTCACCAAACCAATTACTGAAACCTTGTAGAGCTGATCTGATATGTTAGCTTGTTCACAAAACTGATGAGCTCTCCTTTCATATAACTGCAGTTGTCAATATGTTCAGATTTATTGTGATTTTCACCGTTTTAGCAACCTTTTGGTGCTGAGGCAGCACATGGTGTTGGTGAAGAAACTTTAGAAATAGCTGTTTGAGTGATTGTTGTAGCATGAGCTCACCTGTGTGGTGAGGCTGGTGGTGGAGCTGCCAGAGATGGCCTGGCTGGTGACGTGGCCTCTGAATACAGAGTTGATAGAGCTGAAGAAGCTGGACTTTCCAGCTCCAACTGGTCCAATGAGCAGAACCGGAACCTGGGACAAAGAGCTGACTGTGGGCTTGTAGCTCTTAATACTCTCCATCAGCTCTGACCTCGTCCTGCAGGAACAAGCGTTTTATAGATAATCTATTACCATACAGGACCACTTCTAATCATAACTTCCTCAAGTTTTTGTGTAGCATGACCTAGTGCAGAATACTGTGAAATACTAAAGAATAGTACAGTAATTCCATTATATGATGCAAAGTCTTGCATAATAAAACATACTCATTTTCCCAGACAACCAGCCTCCATGGCTTCTCAAACTCTGGGATCTCTGTGGAGGAGCAAAAATAGCTTTTTAATTGTTAGGGTTTCATTGTTTACTTTTATTACAATATTGTCCAGTTTTAATATTGTGTTGTTGTAAAGACTAACATAAAAGTAAAGTAAATCAGTCTAAAATATAAGCATCTCCCTCAGACAACACCATTAAAAAGTATGCAGCAGTGAAGGCAGGCAGCAAAGCAAAATAACAAGCAATTTTATAACTACATCATCCTGATCAGACGTACAAGGGTGGATTCATAAGTTCATCGCTTTAGGTAGAAGGAGGTAAGTTATACAGCTGACATTCTAAGCATGTGCAAATTAACTTTTTGAGTGATTATGCATGGAGTTGAAGTTTGCACCTGTTGTGGTATATCTGTTTCAAGTGATTGAAAATTGCATGTCAGCCCAGTCTGAGACAAAGCTCCAGACCGCCAGACCACAGTGGCGATCGCTGCCATCCAAGAATGAAGATTTGAACACGTCCAACACTTGCTCTATTCACCTGATGTGTCACCTTCACACTCATGATGTTGGGACCCACAGATGAAGTCATTCATTGTGGATTTCAAAATGGACTCTGAACTGAACTCAGTGTCCCAGAATTCCCCTTTCTTCACACCTAGGTGCAAAATTCAGGTTTGCGCTTCTATTGGTCAGGGTGACAGACCCCCTGCTGATCAGGTAGTCAAAACCCCAGAGCATACATTGTTCTCGCTCTCTGACTCAACGCCCTCTTCTCCTTCAACTTCGGATCTTCAAGGGTTCCTCTCCACCTCCCCCCACGGGGCTGCCTGCCTTCAAGATCCCATCTTCTGGGCCCAACAAGCTGTGGAGAGCTACGAGCTGCATTGGCAGCAGGCCCAAAGAACTTCTCCTCACTGCAGCGACACAAGGTCCTGTCAATCTGAGGATCTGAGGAACACCAAGCAGGTTAGCACCGAGCTGCTATCCTTACAAAGGAAAGGAGCGACCAGTTTCCTCCTCTGCCGACTTTCATCAAACCTTGCACAGCAAGAACAGCTTTGTTCAACATTGGAGCCCCAACCTTCTCCTGCAACCACCAGCACCTTCTCTTCAAAGACTGGTAACGTTGAACTGGGCTTAGATAGCATAGCATAGCACGGCTAAGCACAGGACTAAACTCTGATTGATGTAATGCAATGTGTTCAATATATGCGTTCATTCACTGTTGGTGTTATTGTGACCTTAAGTCAAGTTATTGGTAGTTTGCTTCCCTAGACGGCTAATTCAACATTAGCCGAATTATGCTTCACACAGACTCAGAGTCTCTGCATGCAACTAACCATCTTCTATAACATGGCATCGCGTCACATACCCACACACACACACACAGGGACACACACATGTTGCTTGAGCCTAGAGCATATCACACCCACATGTGACATCATTGACCGCCATTGTTTCTTTGCTCCTCCAGGCACACACATACACACACACACACACACACACACACACACACACACACACACACACACTTGTATATAGTACATGTTAGTTAGATTGTGTGTTTCCATCATGTGTTAAATAAAAGACCTTGAACCTTCTTGCTGTCTATTTAATATGGTACAAGAGTGAATGTTGCCAACCTCTACACTGTCAAGAACTCCAAAATCCTTTGACCATTACTAGCTGTTATGGTAAATTTGGTCGTAGTTATTAAGTTAATTATTAACCAGAGTTATAAACAGTTCAGTACATTTTTATGAGACTGATTTAGTAAAATTGCTATCTTTTCCCTTCTTCAAGGGTGGTGCCCCGAGGTGATCTAATGCAAATTGGATCATATTATTTATCATAATTAATAATTATTCCAAATAATCATTAATTATTATTGATAGCCAAATTAAACCTAAATCCCCTTTTGATTGTTGTTAAACACTCCTTAACCAGGCTTCGTGTAAAGCGAGGCCCAACAATGACTTGACAGTCATGATCATGTCAGTAGTCAACGCGGCTGTTGAACCATTTGTGGAAGTCCAAAAAGCCCAACTCTACAAAGTATATGCTCCACAACTGCTGGACTAAATGTGGGAGTGAACGATGCTGAAAAATAAATATGCTTGGTTTTCTGAAATCGACTCTTTTTATCTTGGGGCACGACCTGACGACATTATAATTTCTTAATGACTTGATTACGAATTATTTAACTTTTAGGAGAGTATTTATTCTATGGCTGTAGTTAGTTTTGAGGTTAGGTTTTGACACTTGTGGATCATCCATTTGCGCTACTGTATATTATTTGTCATTAAGTGTGAAAATAATCAGTCTTAGTCTCAAGCATCTCATTTCTTTGTGAAAGTCAAGTCACAGGTTGTGTCAAATTAAGTCGAATCCTTTGCTCAGGCAACACTTTAGCCAAGCAGAGTTTCTGCTGAAACTGTTGAGTTTCAGTGAAATAAATACTGGATAAACAAACAAAAACCTCATAAAAGCTTTCTTAATTTCTTTACCGTCAAAAAGTATTCCTTCCCCTTCACCTTATGGAGGGAAATACTGACAGTCAGACGACATGAAAGGAATCTGAAAACGTTCATTCACTTGCATCGTCATATCTCCAGTCAGGTCACAAGTACTTCATTTCCAAGTCAAGTCTCAAATAAATAATTTTGTGATGATTCAAGCTGCAACTCATCAAAACCATGACTTGAGTTGACATCTCTGTCCAGTTCTAGTTTTACAGAGAAGTCAGTTTTCCAGTGATGACATTGATGGTGCAACTTGTGTTTATTCCGGCAGAGCCTCAACAAATTACAACTGAATGAGGATATTAGTTGGTAGCTTGGAAGTAGAAGAGTTTCCATCATTTGAAGTGCAACATGTTAAAAAATAAAAATAGGAAAAAGGTACACTCTCTTGTAGATTGGATCAATGTTCAGTCTAACTGTATCAGTTGCAGAAGTGTGACAGGAACAATAATGATGAGGCCTGCTTTGTGCTTGATACAAGCATAATAAGGATTAATATTTGGTTGTTAACTCACCCTCCACTTGATAGACTTCTCACTCAGTCAGGTTGAGGTTGTTGCCATGCATCTCTGCAGCACTGAAGTTGTAATAGTTTCCTGGATTGTTATAAACAACAGGCTGGCTTCCATGGACAAGAACCAAAGCTTCTCCAAAATATGGACCAGAGTTACCTACCATTCTCACTGCATTAGCAGCACCAGTGACTGGACACTTGAGGAGCTTCTCTCCACTGAAAGTGAAAAGAAAGGCCTGGTCATCATTCACATACTGTCCAGACTGACTGAAAGGTTGTTTGGTGTAACCTCCAAACACAAAGCCGGAGGCGTTATAGCCCACAGACACTGTGGGACCGCGGTTGTCACATCGTTGGTGGAAGGCTGCTGCGGTGAAACCATGGATGCTGGCCTTGTACAGTAGCTGGAGTTTGACTCTCCCCAGCTGGGAGCAGATTGTTCTCTGCTGGCTCTTGGTTAGCTGTGGGTCCATGCTGGATGCTTGTTCTGCTGAACTTCGTGACCCTGGGTGATAAGTTCTGTAGATAATATCGCAGTAATTTTAGGCTTTATCGCAATGCACAATAAGCGACACAAGTGAATTATTCTTTAAATATATTTTCTTCAGATCTCATTTACATTTTCAAACCACTTTAACCAGGCCAGTACTGTTTCTTTTTTCTTTTTCTTTTTTTTTGCTATTCATATAATTTTGTCACATTTAGTCTTCTATACATGTTCTGTTGAAACCGAGAGGCCATTATTAGTGTCTAAAGTAGGATAAAATATGTATAATAATAATAATAATAATAATAATAATAATAATAATAATAATAATAATAATAATAGTTATAAGAGTATAGTAATAAAGTACTGTCTCTTTTGTCTTAATTATGCTTTTACACGAAGGTTTGACTCATATTCAATCACAAATAAAGCCTCGGTTGCTTTTTGGCGAGATTTTCACTTTAAATTCGCCAAAACTAAAACAGAAAACATAAATGAACATTTCAGCTAAACAGCCTTCAGTCCAGGACACAGCCCCATACAGCGTTTAAATAAAATGTATATGCGCACATTGGCATTTCAGTAATATGAGAACTACCAGATATAGATCTTCTAAGAGGATAGGCTTTTGTTGGAAGAAGCAGCTGAATGACTTTCCAGGAGATGAAGATGTGCACAGGGTGGAGGCAGGTGTCACCTGATGCTGCAGACTCCGACAGACAGTCAGCGTGAATTCAACCGGAAAGTGGCCTTCAAAATAAGAGCGTAACTTCGACTATCATTATTCAAGAATGGGATGGATTATTATCTAAATTAAAATAATTAAACTTTTATGTCTGATTTTACTTTCTCGGGTCAAATCAAAAGTAAAAAATCACAATCAGTTGCTATTTCTCATTGATGGCTAATGATTTCTTTTCAAATGAACAAAGGAAGACACTTCAGGCTCTCAGGCATAGAGCGACAGGAGTGCACGCTACTGACTCTTCTGCCATCCACATCTCTTTTCTGAATCAATTTATGTTCGTAAATAGATCTGCAAATATATTCAAATTCACCTTTGGTGTCTCTCCCTCATTTGCCACGGCTCTTCGAACTGTAGCGATGTAGTATAAAATAACCATAGTAAGTATAGTGGTCAGTATGAAATAACCACAGTTAGTAAATAGTGACCAATGGTAACTGATAATAACTGTTATACTGATAAAAGTAAGAAATGAAGGGTAATAAGTGTGAAAGAGTTACTGAAACATACTACTGGGCACCGGCTGACTGAAAAGTGCATCTACCAATTAAAGCTGCTGTAGTGTGATGATGTGAAATGTGAACCAAATATACAACACTTTTACTGTTCTTTAAAAATGCAGTGCCAAAAATGATCAGATAGAATGGGATATATCAAGGAGGGGACTGGGTTATCAAGAAGTCTGAAGGCCAGATTTTCTAAGAGCCAGTGATAGTGAGGCAAAGAGCAACTGGTCGATGTGCAGTTCTGCGCATAGGCAAATCTCCACGCAGGTGCAGAAGGTAGAGCAGGGATTTTCCACAGAAAGACAGCAGTGTCAGCAGAAATAAAGAAGAATAGGGATTGGTTGAGGCCATAACGCCTGAAAGGACACTCCCAGTTTTCTGTGTTTGAAAGACGATGCTCAATACCATGAACCTCAGGTCAGTTTGTTTTTTTCACAGATTTTGTCTGTGTCTGATCCTGTTCTTTTTTTGACGGCAAATAAAGTCCTACTGCACTCAGCCTTGAAGACTCCTGGTGACTTTTTGATCTTTGAAATCTTTTGGACCAACTGAGAAAACTGAGGTCGATTTATGACAGTGACCCTTGCTCCTGAAAGTACTACACTTCATCTTCATCTAGATTTAAATGATTAGGTGTATCCTGATGTGGTTACAGGACAACAGATAAGTGTCATTCAGACAGTCAGACGGTTGTATAAAACAACATATTTTAAACATGGTTGGAGTTTTTAAACCATTTTTTTCAAGAGAATCGATGTTTGTTTGTCCAGTGACAGCAATATCACTTCTTTGCTTCCTGACAATCAGAACCAACCAAAGTTCTCCTCAGGAACAGCTGAAAAAACTAGAAGCCTTTCCATTATCAGTATGACGACTGAGGAGATTAAAAACATCAAAACTCATAGAAAGTATTTTCATGGCAAAAGTGTATTATTCACCATGTCCTCTTCTTACTACAACTGGAAATCATACTTATGGCCCTTCTCCAGTGACAGAATTACATACAACAGCATACATGGCTATATTGCATTCCTAAAATATTGAGTTTATGTCATCTTCCCTGTTAGTTTCATCTCACATGTCATCTTATTATCACTTCTCTGCATTTGGTCCAAAATTTAACACAAGGATAATCGTTTTATTTTGAAGGGTATTATACGTAGCCTACACTTCAGCTGCCTTGACAGACACAGTTTAACTTTCGTTTTCCCATCAAACCGAAACAGCACGACATCGTTACTGCAGTAAAAGAACATACACCATGTTAAAAGACCACAAGTTGAGTTTGCAGTTTATCAGCTAACCAGGACGGACACTTCCCTCTCACTGGTGGCCACTGAGCAGCTCCACTGGAGGAAATACTGCACCAATGAGTGACTAAACAGTCCTATGGTCTATTTAATGAAATTTTTTAAAAAACTATTTCAAGCTGTTTTGTTTAAAAGTTCCCATCTAGAGTGCATGATTGGTATGGTTGAAGGCAGCTGCCAATTTATAGTATAATCCACTCAGTTATTTTCAGTGATGCAGAAACAGGTTGTGAGTGAGATTACAGCTGTGACTGTGTTTAGTTAACAGTCTGCTGTACCAAAGTCCAGTGACAAAGGGATGGAGTGTTCCTCAGCTGGTCTGACTTCAACAGTTTGCTGTACAGTAACTGTCCGACATGCATTCAGATTTTTTGTTCATTTTTGCACGTTGAGTTTCTCTTCAATCACAAATGACTAAACAGAATGAACTAATTTAGGAGCGCTAAGTGCTGTATCGTAGACAACTGGACGTGTTTCAGTTTCTTGAAGACATTTCACCTCTCAGGCTTCTTCAGTTCTAATTACCTGGAGGGGAGTTAGAGGCTTTTACACTCTATGTGGGAGTGTCCTTACAGAGTTGTTAAGGACACATGTGAGCTCTGAGTTTCAGAGTCCTTAGGGCCACAACCAGTTTAAAACTGCAACTCCCCCACGATTAGTTTATAACTGAAGAAGCCTCTTGGATGAGAGGTGAAACGTCTTCAAGAAACTGAAACAAGTTTGGTTGCCTACGATACAGCACTTAGAACCACCATGACCTGGATGACTGAGAACCTCCATCAACATGATGTATTAGTTATAAATAAAAGCAAGAGTTTATAAATGCTCCACCACATCCAGTCTGGCAAACAAGAGCTTTATTATTGTTGAGTGTAGTTTAATGTGCAGAACATGCAACAAAGAAATAATAAAGAATACCTGCCATTACAACCATCTGAGCACCTGCAAAGTTGTTTTCCTGACAAATACTGTAGCGAAACAGACTCAAAACACCAAAACCCAAAGTGTAATGTGAACAATAGTTGGATTAAACCCAAATGGTCTATTTCAATTATCCATAACTTCTAATTTTGTCACACATGTACCATGTGAACACAGGGCAGTCATAACTAGTAAAACCCTGACACAACTAATACAACATTTAAACATTTAAAATGAGCAGAACAAAATGAGTTTTGAGAGGAATCTGAATTCTTCTCGGTACAAAAATCAGTGAGAGCTGATAAACTTCTCTGACTGTGACCATCATGTCAATCACTTGAAATTAACAATAAAAGGATAGTGGTGTAAAACTTCATAATGTCAAATGAATAAAAGAAAATGAGAGAAAATGAAATATTTCGCGACAAAGGGACACAATCAATATGAGAACAGCTGACTGAAGCCAGAAATTGCAGGTGCAGCGAGGTCTAGGTGAAACTAGAGGCACTACATCTCCCAGCGTTATTATAAGTTATTATATCTGCTACACAAACTAATATTGTCTGACTTCCATGTTGCTCAATTGGTCGCTGATGTCATCGAAGTAATCATCAGCGAAGCGAAGCATCTGCTGGACGGCGCTGAGCAGCAGGATGTCGCAGTTTGGGTCCAACTCCAACTCTTTGCTGTAGTTCTTCACTGGAACAACACAGGACAGAGGCACACCGAGCCGAGTGCTGACCTCCTGCACCTGGATCACAAATAATTCAGATGAGGGTGATTTAAAGTTGCAGGTTTTCCCCCAAAGATTACAGAACAATGTGCAGACTTTGTAAAATCACAACTTAATTTGTTTGATTTTTCCTTTCAACTTTGGAAAAAAGATGCCTATCCTTCACCAGTTAAGTATTAGAATCTATCTAGGGTTTTTTATCTAGAGTCTTTAGGGCTTTTCTATAGAGAGATTCTATTGATTTGAGTGCTGTCGTACATGCCAGTGACCAGCTTGTAAAGCAATAGTCTATAAGTGAGAAGATCATACAGTGTAAAAACATCAAAGCTGCACTGCTTGTTAATGAATTCCTGATCTCTCTGAAATTTGCCAGGTTGTATTTGACAGAGTTAGATACTTTTTTGATGTGTTTCCAGAACGAGAGAGTCGAGTCACACACTAATGGACAGACTTTGACTGGCTTGTTCGTTAAATGCATCATCTAAGGCCTAAAAACACACTACAAACCTGAAATAAAACAAAGCTTATGGCATGTATAAAATCCTCACCATTTCCTCGATGTAGTTACTCCTATAAACATTTCTCACGTCCTCTTTCACCAAAGGGCAGGCTTCGTCTACTTTAGTGAGCAGGACCAGCTGAGGAATCCCTGAAAACACCAGAGAGAAAGAACATTTTCAAAATGCTGGAGATTTTCAGGTATCAGCCTATCAAAATATTATGGGGGCTCTAAGTAAAGCTTAAGTAAAAATAAAAATGTGTTGCAATTTAAATGCAGTTTAATCACAATTCTAAGAAATAACTATAGGGAAAACTATGTATCTAAAATCAATCTGTTGTTTACTGATTCACTATTCCCTACTTACAAACAAATAAGAAACATAAGAATAAATGGCCCAATCCAAATGTCCCCCTAAATCCTTAAACCCTCACACGACACGACATCAGACCGACCGTGGTACGTTTTAACCGTTTGTTTTTTTGGTATAAATGACACATTCAGAAACAGGTCGTTTTTTCGTTTTTCTGATTGTGGGCAAAAAACAGAAATCATGAATTCGGCTCGTTATCGTGTTTTTTTGTTCGCACTGACAAAACAAATTTACCACTCAATATTTGGTAAATTATTATTGCTTCATTTCCATTGGTGGGTGGGCCTTCGGCACCCCATTGCTTCTGATTGGCTAGTGTGCTCTATCAATTATATTTGTGCTGTGTTCTTCAAAATAAAGGTTCTCGCGTACCTCTCAGCCTTTAGACAGTGCAATGTTAACACAAATATATTGCGACAGACAGACGAGAGGAGACTACGTTATGATCACAGACCATTATTATAATGGCGGCTATGACAGCCTTTAGCTTCATTATAGCTTCATTATGCTATTACCGAGCGGTGCCACACATGATTTTGTTTTATGAAATAAAATAAAAATGTTTGTCATATCAAATTAACGACCTTTCATTCATTTTTGAAATGTTCTGCTGGTGCATGGATTATAAAGTAATGCAAGAGAAAAAGATAGCCTAAATAAAGTAATGCATCAGCATATTGTATTGACTGTTAATGTGCAGCTGATAGACTAAAACGCACCATGTCTGTTTTGAAAATGAAAGTACTATAGTACGTTTTCTGAAGGATGCACTGTGAACAGTGATGTCTGCTCTCAATAATTAGAAATATCACTGGCATATGGCATGTGGCAATGGGAAGTAGTTGCAAGAAATGACCAGCAGGTGTCGCACTATGTGAACCTTTTCATCAGTTGGTTTTTTCTCTCACAAAAATACATGAAATTTAAACTACAAGCAGTGATGAAGGGCCCTCACAGACCCACATGATTGGCGTCCACGATCACGTGCACGGTGATCTTCACCTTTGTGTCCTCCTCAAAATTACTACCCTCTAACCACGTTTGTGGCAAAAATGTACACGCACAAAAGAAATGCCATTAAATCACCATACATCAATATTTTTTTCTCCTTTTTTTTCATAAATCACTTAAAAAACTTTAGATGTACTCAAAACTAGCAAACATTTAACAATTTTCACGGTTTTTAACCATTTAAATGCCAGTTTTATTATTTGAATTATTTAATTATTTCCTCAAAATAATGTTTATATTTTCCATATTTTAAGTTGTTGAGGGATGGGGCTTTGGTGGTGATTAGAGTCTGTAATTTTTTCTGTTTTTTTTTGTTGCTTGAATCCCTTAATTAACATCAGCCCTGATCAAAATGATCAGATATTCAATCATTTTCAGGTTGTTAACTCTTTAAATGCTGGTTTAATTATTTGAATTATAAATTATCTATAAAAAACCCACAAAACGTATTATTTTCCATAAAATAAGTAGTAGGCTGATGGGGCTTTGGTGGTGATTAGAGTCTTGGATATATCAAAGATTAGCAACAAAATGTATTTGATTGCATTAGCATTTTTTATGTAGTAACAGTTACTCCCTCTAACCACCTTCGTGGCCAAAAATGCCTCACTGACTTCCATTAAAACCACATTTTTTAATCTAACTGCCATTACAGTATAAAACCATGAATTCTGTAATGTCAGCATGTCATTTTGAAGAAAAGTAGTGATATTTGACATTTTTATTGTATTTCACCAGATTCAACCATTTTCCCATTGTAGGCTGCTGCATGAAGTTCTTGTATTTCTGCCAGTCATATTATGGAGCCGGGTGACTACCAGGGCCCAGTGTGTGTGTGTGTGTGTGTGTGTGTGTGAGAGAGAGAGAGAAAGAGAGAGAGAGAGTGTGAATCTGTAAGCACGCATTGATCAATAAGACATTTTTTTTTTAAATAGATAATTAATAATTGAAATAACAAAACTGGCATTTAAATGGTTAAAATCCTGAAAATTGTTTGGTATTTTTGAGTACATCTAAAGTTTTTTCAGTGATTTATGAAAAAAAGGAGAAAAAAAATATTGATGTATGGTGACTTAATGGCATCTCTTTTGTGCGTGTACATTTTTGCCACAAAGGTGATTAGAGGGTAGTAATTTTGAGGAGGGCACAAGGGTTAAGAGCACCGTGTGCGTGATCGTGGGACGCCAGTCATGTGGGTCTGCGAGGGCCCTTCATCACTGTTTGTCGTTTTAATTTCTTGTATTTTTTTGAGAGAAAAAACCTATTGATGAAAAGGTTCACATAGTGCGACACCTGCTGATCATTTCTTGCAACTACATCCCATGGCCACATGCCATATGCCAATGATATTTCTAATTATTGAGAGCAGACATCACTGTTTACAGTGCATCCTTCAGAAAACGTACTTAAGTACTTTCATTTTCAAAAAAAGACATGGTGCGTTTTAGTCTATCAGCTGCACATTAACAGTCAATACAATATGCTGATGCATTACTTTATTTTATCCATTTATTTAGGCTATCTTTTCCTCTTGCATTACTTTAAAATCCATGCACCAGCAGAACATTTCAAAATGAATGAAAGGTCGTTAATTAGCATTTGAAGCTATAATGGAGCTAAAGGCCGTCAGTATGGTCTGTGATCATAACGTAGTCTCCTCTCGTCTGTCTGTCGCAATTTGTGTTAACATTGCACTGTCTAAAGGCCGAGACTATGCGAGAACCTTTATTTTGAAGAGCACAGCACAAATATAATTGATAGAGCACACTAGCCAATCAGAAGCAATGGGGTGTCGAAGTTCCACCCACCAATGGAAATGAAATATTAAGTGGTAAATTTGTTTTGTCAGTACAAACAAAAAAACAAGAAATCCAGCCGAATTGGTGATTTCTGTTTTTTGCCCCAAATTAGAAAAACAAAAAAAACCGACCTGTTTCTGGTTTCTGAATGTGTCATTTATACCAAAAAAACAAACGGTTAAAACGTACCTTGGTCAGTGAGAGAGTGAGAGAGTCTGGAACGGGTTGAAATGGTATAAAAGAGAATAAGACAGCACTTTGTGATGTTTCACATCAGCTTGTAAGTTTGAGACCTTTACTTTGATGTTTTAAAACATATATCCTTATATAAAAACAAAGACTGGAAGTACATATGGTCCGTGTATCATCCGTCCATTCAATTATTCTATTCAATCTGGCAAACGAAAAACAAAAAAAAACAGTCAATATTTCGTTTTTCTGTTTTTCTGTTTGGCCACAAAATGGAAGATTGGAGTTTATTTTCCTATTTTGAACTCAAAACAGAGCAAACAATTCTTGGGAAAACCAAAACGAAATAATAAATCTCTTTTCGTTTTCGGGCTTATGTTTTCGAGAGGCACCTATCTGCAGTCAAGATGGCCGACAAGGGCGCCGCCATATATCCAATCCATTCCGGAAGTCCCAACCGGAAGTTGCTTGATCACCAAAATAAAACCAAAATAAAAGCCGCTATTTAACCGATCCATACCGGAAGTCTCATGCGGAAGTTAGTTAATCACCAAAATAAAACCAAAATAAAAGCCCAAACAATCTCTCTCAGCGTGCCTATTTTTTTTAAAAAAAATTGCATTTGCCATCAAGCTTGGCAACGTGCTGCAGTGTCGGGCGCCATCCTCGTTGCAAGACTCAAGACCAAAAGCGTGAGAGAGAGAGCTCTCAATAATCATATAGCCTACTATGTAGGCTAACAGGGAAAGAATGAATGTATGGCTTTATTACACTGCAGGGATCGAAATTAGCATCCGTGTCCTTGCGCCTGGTGGGTGAATTGAATCAGTTTACCAGCAACTGTGACGGATTCATTCCAGTCAGATCTGATCCAATTAATCTTAATGATCTATATCTTGGTTAAGGCGTAACAGTGCGCTTTACACGACCCAAGAGTTTGGGTCAAATTATGTTTCTGATTCGACCAAAGTGACAGGTGGACTTGAGAAGGCCGGAAATCCACAACTAATTGAACGGCTGTAGCGTCATTTGGACCGCTAGATTTTAAACTCTATAATCTCTCATGTAAATACCCGATTGAGTGATGAATGCATTCATTATGTCATGATGTATTTTTCTTTAACGAAATTACACCAAAATGTAGCATTTTAACAAGTTCAATTATGCATTTATTAATAACATAGTAGACCGTTATTTTTTTTGCATATTTACACAAGAATTTAATAGAGAAAAGTTAGAACAATAAAAGTAACTTATTTGATTATGAATGATTTTTATATTAATATATAAGTTAAAACAATACATAATAACCGAAAAAGATGGAAACGAGCTGATCTCAAACAAGCAAAGAGCCGTTTTGATCACTGGTCACAGTCTACAGATGACCTCCGCTCTCCTCACAGTTACACACGGGCTTGTGGCATTTCAAGTGTCCGAGGTTTGGTTCCGTTTGCAGCTCTTTCGGACCGGCACTGCCTCCGCGTCCGTGTCTGCTGCTGCTGCTGTGGTCGCTTCCGCTGCTGCCACCTTGTGCCGACTGCCGCGGACGCTTTTCCCTCCATGTATTCTGCCCTCAGCTCCTCTGCAGCTGCTGCAGGACTTTCCCCCGGGCTCTCCTGCTGCTGGTGCTCCCTGAATAAGATGCGGGCATTGATCCCAGCCACGTCGAGGATGTTATAGAAGACCGCCACTGGCCATCTTTCCGCCTTTGATGGAGTACGCCCTCGCACCTGGTCCGGGACGTCCACGCCGTACTTGGTGTTGTTGTAGTAATCAGACTGTGGTGTTGCCTTCAAACACATTTTTTTTTGTTCTCTAATTAACTGGTCTGAGGGAGTAGCTTAAAAGAGTAGCAGATCGCGTCAGTTTTTGATTTCGGAAAATTCCCTATTTATGAATACAAAATGTTGCATACTGAATAATGAAAGCATCCAGATTATTGTCGTGTTTTCTGGGTTACCCTGGTAACCCATGGTAACTCTGTGTTTATTGTTACAACGTTGTGTTCAACTGTGTATAATTCCCACAGGTTAAGTCTGCAGAAATGCAAACTTACAGGAAGTGGCCATAAGGAAGATCCCTCAGTCACTGTAAAATTCACACTGTGACATCCTGAGCCCTCTTAGATTTACCATGAACACGCCTTTACCATGAAGTTGGGGAATGTGGACTTTAGAATTAGGCCAGTTACTTTCCAGTCAGCAGTGAATTGAGCTTTCAGACACATATTAGTCATCGTCGTTTTGCATTGTTGGACAACTAATTTTCCCATTTATAAAATACAGAGCATCTTTGTGGATTGTCAGCAGAAAGTTGTGTGCGTGCTGTAGCATGTACGTTGGAGTAAGCTGACACTGAGAAAGCAGACACCCATACTGCTACTTTCTAAGAGTGTGCATGTATGTATATTAACTCACCCATCAAGTTGACCTTTCTGCGGATAGCTTCCAGCTTGTAATCAAGCTTTGTGGGCATGATGCAGACTTTGCAGGCATCAATGACGTAGGCCACACAGTGGATCTTGTCCTTGAGCACTGGAGACTTATGATAGCCGGGGGCCTCTGAATCCAGAGGAACAGAGGAGTTGAACTGAGTCACACAGTTGAGGGGAAAAACAGAGACAGTTTGAGTTAGCTAAAGCCAAATCAATGGCTCATACATTCAATATCGTGCTCAATGTAACAAAATGATGTACCTGATATCGATCTAGCAGGTGACCTTTAAGGATGTTGCTGATGTCATCAATATCAAGCCCAGACCCTGTGCTTTCCTCCAGTCCCATGGTATCACACAAGATGATTGGCAGAGGCTTTCCTTCACGTCCAGCTTTCAAAGAGTAGGAGCGAAACTGTCTCGTACAAAGTGAAGGAATAACAAATCACAAAATGTTGACAGGGCAGGAAATACGTTTTCAAGTCAGCCAACACAAACAGGAATCATTAACTGTGAGGAACTGACCTGCGTGGTGAGGCTGGTGGTGGAGCTGCCAGAGATGGCCTGGTTGGTAACGTGGCCTCTGAATACAGAGCTGATAGAGTTGAAGAAGCTGGACTTTCCAGCACCAACTGGTCCAATGAGCAGAACCCGTATTTGGGACACAGAGCTGACTGTGGGCTTGTAGCTCTTAATACTCTCCATCAGCTCTGTCCTCGTCCTGCAGGAACAAGAAAAGATAAATATTTGTTTTAATTGCCTGAATAGTTTGTTTGTTGTTTTTAGCCTGGTTGAGACTATTTGTGCACCGCCAGTTAACCTCCATGATGGAAGCAGTCATAGTTGCAGGTAAATTTATGATAATTGTTGAAGATTAGTACAGTTAAAAAACACTACAGCACAGGAAGCACGGAAGACAATCTCACCGCATAATGTTTTGCTTAGACGCTGAATTGTTATTTATATTTTACAACAATATGTAAAGTCAGGCCCTATGGTGGCTCTGAGGGTCAACACGCAACAAAATTTCAGATGACAAGTTTTGGCAAATAATCGCCGGCAAAAAAGTGGGTGAAGGCAAAATTGTAGTGATACGAAGCTGGCTGAAAATCATCCCATTCAAACATATTCACTGTATCATTTTAGGAAGCGAAGTAATGCTCTGCAGCAGATGGGGTCGGCAACAAAACACGTTAAAAAAAAGTCAACCCAAAAAAATCATTGAGTTGTAGTGTGCATTATTTCTAAATATTTTCACCACGTTACCTTTCTGTCTGACAGCCGTTTACGACGTGAAACTAAAGACCTTATCAGACTACTTTGATAAAATCAATAATTTTAGGCTTCCAGAACGTGAGCTACTCGTGTGCTGCTGCCTTAATCGGTTTGTTGGTGTAACTGTGTGACTTAGGTGAATCTGAATTAACCCTTTTAAACCCCAAAGACACACAATAACAACAACAAATCGACTGATTTAGGCAGCGATAGATCAGCAACTTCTGTGTTCCTTGAGGTACAATTACTATTACTTATTACTTACTATATTACTTGTTTTTTTCCCAAAAGAGTCTTGTGTGTTTGAGTATAGATGGATATACCAAGTTTAGATTCCTGTCTGACTGCAAGTATACAACCATGAAGATGCTCTAATAAAGCGTACCCTGAAATGTTTTTAGACTTGGCCTTTTTTTAAAGTATAAATTAGTTTTGCTGTAGCTCCTGTCAGCAGTATGTTGTTTACCCGCTTACTCCCGTTTTTCTGCTGCTTTTCCAAACTTGGGGCACGCTGATGACCACCTACTACTGTAGGTAGTACACCGACTATGGATATCATTCAACATTATTTAGCCCCAATTCAAAAGCTATTTCTTTCAAATGTCACTTGGAACTCTGAAAGCTGGCTTGAAAGATTTATGAACGAGGCTGACCGTAGTTCAGGAAATGACATTGAATTTTCGGCACTGACTTAGGTTCTGTCCAATCACAGGGAGGGAGTGTTATCTCACCTTTTCCTTGATCTGAAATATTGCTGTATTTAATGTGTTTTGACCCTTAGGGCCACCGTAATGTATGTGGGTCTCCTTCATTATAACATCATCTTGATTTCTACATTCTGCTGTCTTTTCAGATCATCAATTTGTGTCATACTGTATATGGAAGTATAGTATGGTATTGTATCATATTGTAATGTATTGCATCGTATAGTCTGCAATCTTTCCTCTTTGCAATCTTTCTTGAAAATTATATGGTGGCAGGTCTCTGAGGTCAATAAAATATACTGTACTATAGTGAAGCATATTAAAAGCATTGTGTGCAGGACGGCGGCACCCTCCATCTTACGCTGATTCCCAGATTACAGTCCTCCATGGCTTTTCCAGTTCTGTGGTCTCTGTTGAAGAGAAAATACAACTTTTACAAAACAATGATCTCATCAGATTTGCTGACAGTCGTGCTAATCACGGCTGTTTACATACCACCCGATGCTAACACTAGCATAGCTCTCTCGCTATTGTCAGACACAATAAACAAGCTACAGCGGTCTCAACCCGATGGCATACACATTAGCCCCAGATCCGCCTCTGGAGGCAGTATCAGGGCCGTATTATTGGCAAACCGAACCAGTGTGAACGGATCAGCCGGCGGCGCGGAGCGTGGGCGTGACGATCTAACAGTTTGATAACTACACAGGTCCCTCACTGAACTTAATAAAGAGAAATTTCCCACAAAGCAACATTACATGACCAAACAAAAGTAACGTAGTAACTGTCTTTGGCAACTTATATGAGGGAAAAAATACCACAGCTGTACGCGGCCCGGCCCGGCCAGACACATTAGCTGTAATTATGAGCTGACCACTTTTTCAGTAACAAGTAATCTACCGCGTTAATATTAACAAACCAGTAATCAGATTAAAGCTACTTATTCAAGTCACTGTGCTATTATTTTTGTCATTTTCCTTAATAAAAATATATATTTTTGCTTTCTTCTTGCGTCTTGGGGAGTGACGTCACGTGTGCGACAAGTCATGTTTTCAGCATGAGGACAAGTCACATGGAACACCATGCAGCAACACAAACACAAACAACAATGGAGGGAGGACAGAGATGCGCGTTTTCTAGCTGGAAATACAGTCATTATTTTGAGCTATAAAAAAAACAAAAACAGGCTGGGGCAGAGAATCTAAGCTCTACTCTGTCGTAGCCTACGAACCTACAAGCAAATCAAACTGAAATGGATTTGCATTTTTTTTAAGACATATTCATCCATTAGTGTTCAACCAAAAAGTGATTTATTAAAATTCATAGTTATTAGAAATGCAACAGATCTCGGATGACAATAAGTGTGGTTGTGCTGCCCCATGTGTCATCACACAAGAGGCCAGCTGGAGACAAGCTCTTTGAATACATTCATTGGTTAATAATGTGCACAAATGTGAAGGGTGGCCAGTAAAATTGATTATGAAAAAATAAGTCAAATTTTCAAATAAGAGGTTTCTGTCTGACAGCAACGATATCAGTACTAATTCATGTGTAGGATATCAAATCAGTACGAAACAGTAATAATATACATTGGATAAAACACTGAATAGCAAGCCTCCACTTAATGCAATGATTTATAACATAATAATAATTCATTTGTAAGATATGTAATCATTTAAAAACTGTAATAATTAGTATTAATTAGTTCAACTGATATATTAAAAATCCAGTTGTGTTTCGAAATATTATGTTTTCAAATGCATTTCATGGGTTATTAATTTGCTCTGACAATATGTCGAAACAGATGCTGCCAAAATAATCGTGACTAATCGAAAAAATAATCGAAGGTCGGCGTTGTTGGGCGCACAGGTAATCGAGGGGTTAGCGCACATGCCACATACGCAGTGGACCCCGGGTTCGACTACGGCTGGAGGACCTGTACTGCGTGTCACACCCCCATCTCTCTCCCCTTTCTGAGCTATCCGCTGTCAAATAAAGGTGTCTATGCCTCAAAAAATCTTTTAAAAAAAGGCCTATTGTTGCAAGACACTTTAACCAGGCAAACCTGAAGTCTGTCCTGCCTAAATTCTACTAACATGCAAGAAGTGCTGCTAGAGGGGAAAACACTTTAGATCATGTCAACACAAACATTAAACATGCATACAGAGCCATACAACTCCCACACTTAGGCCAGTCAGACCACCTCTCTCTGCTCCTTACCCCCGCATACACACCTCTAAGAAGAAGCACAACTCCAGTGACCAAGACCATCATGACCTTGTTCCCCAATCAGAAGGCCTGGATGAACAGCCAGGTCAAGGCACTCCTTAAAGACCGCAACACCGCCCTCAGGTCTGGAAACAGAGAACTATACAGTGCTGCCAGAGCTGGCCTGAAGAGAGGAATCAGGAAAGCAAAAGCAGAGCACAGACAGAGGATTGAAAACCACCTCTCCAACAACAAACCTTGGCAGGTGTGGCAGGGAATCCAGCAGATTACCAACTTCAGGGGACAGACCAACACAGGTGCGGACTCAGGTGCGTCACACTAGCAGAGGAGCTGAACTCCTTCTTTGCACGCTTTGAGACCCCTGCCCAACAGTTTGCAGCCACACCACCCCAGCCCCATCCAGCTTCCAGCTCCCAACCACTGACTGTGCAGGCACAGGAGGTGGAACGGATGCTAAGCAGGGTGAACCCCAGGAAAACTTCTGGACCTGACGGTGGGGGGCGGGGAAGGTGCTCAGGGCCTGCGCTGCAAAACTCTCGCAGGTCTTCACCATAATCTTCAACCTCTCTCTGATACAGTCCACCATCCCAGCTTGCCTGAAGTCGGCCAACATTATTCCAGTACCTAAGAAATCAACCACCATCAGCCACAAGGACTACCGCCCAGTTGTACTCACACCCATCATCACCAAGTGCCTCAAACGGCCGGTCCTAAACCACATCAGAACCTGCCTCTCTCCCTCCTTTGACCCTCACCAGTTCGCTTACAGAGCGAACAGTTCGACAGAGGATGCAATAGCCATCACACTGCACATTGCGCTGAACCACCAGGAACACCGAGAGAGCTACATCAGGATGCTCTTCATTGACTACAGCTCAGCCTTCAACACTATCATCCCTGACATCCTGGTCAGCAAATTGTCTGTCTGACCTGTGACTCCCCCGAGTCACAGGTCAGCAAGCAACAGACAGCTAACCCCCTCAAGCAACAGACAGCTAACAGGAAGCAGGTGGAATTTGTCTTCAAAATAAGAGCTTTACATTGCACCCCATTGGAGTTTAGAACTGGGTTCTTAGCGGGGGGCTTTAAATTTGAAAGTAGCGACCGTTCCTAGCTTGCCGCTACACAAGTAGCGGACACAACCAAACAGTTACAGAGACGAGGAGACGCTAGCATCTCCCGGATCTCAGCGGCTTTCCAGTTGCTCATCTTGACGTCCGCGGGTGAAGTCATGATCTGCAATGTCTATCCTATCCATCTTCACCATAACACAACACCAGAGCACTACTGTTTACCCTCGCAGTCGCACCATACCTGTTTAGCAGAGCAACATTGAAAAGGGTCCGGTCTGAAACAGCGTCGCGCGGCGCAGCATAGCGTTCCGAACGTTGTGTATTCAAATACAATGGTATGGCGATATATTAAAAATTCATATCATAACGAAAATATACACCGGTATTCGGTGTGAACCGGTATACCGGCCAGCACTATTTTTCGCACTAAATTGCATAATTACATAGTCGCCATCACTAAACAGTTCGCTGCGTGACTCTGTCACTCGCGGGACGGAGGCTGTTTTCTGGGGGAAAATTCACTGAAGTCTCGGTCGGGAGGGCTGACCGTCGCGGTGATTTCTATCAACTCAACCACTTGAGTGAGTTAAAGTTTTTTGCCGGTGACAGACGCTGTTTTTCGGGCAAAAATGTGACGAAGAGTTGGTAGGATAGGCGGGAGGACAGACGCTGCTCTGCCTACAAATCCGGTATTTTATCCTCATATAAGTTACCAATGACAGTTACAGTTACAGTTACTACGTTACTTTTGTTTGGCCATGTAACGTTAAATTAATCGTTAGATTAGTCGACTAATCAAAAATATAATCACTAGATTAATCGTTTGGAAAAAAGTCGTTTGGGACAGCTTTAGTCAAGACAGCACAGAAGATCATCGGATGCCCCCTCCCTTCCCTCAAAGACATTTTCTCATCCTGCTGCCTCAGCAGAGCAAGAGACACAAGAGACAGCACTCATCCTGCACATCACCTGTTCGACCTGTTACCCTCTGGCAGGTGCTACAGGTCCATCAAAACCAGAACTAACAGACTCAGAAACAGCTTCTTTCCACAAGCCATCACTGCACTGAAAACACACACACACACACACACACACACACACACACACACACACACACACACACGCACACACACACACACCACCCAAGGGCAATGTGCAATAATTGCACATATTTATGCACATATTTATCTATTTATTTTTATACTGACATTGTGCCTTGTACTTTTACACTATTTTATGTTGTGTGAGTACTCGGTTGCTGCTAGAATTTCATTGTACACTGTGCAATGACAATAAAAGGATTATGATTATGATTCTGAATGTATTGCCCATATATACAACTTTTTTCTTTTTTTTTTACTTTGTGATGGGTTTACATTCACTTTAAATCCTAAATCACCTGTGGGCCAACACAACAAATCTGATTTATAATGGATTTATGACAACAACAAAAACAAAAAACCAACATGTGTTCATTTATATTGAACTCACCCTCCACGTGATAGACTTCACACTCAGTCAGATTTAGGTCGTTGCCATGCATCTCTGCAGCATCGAAGTTGTAATAGGTTGGATTGGTACGGACTACAGGCTTGCCTCCACTGACAAGAACCAAATCTTCTCCAAAATATGGACCACAGTTATTGATCATTCTCACTGCATAAGCATGACTAGTGACCGGATATTTGAGGAGCTTCTCTCCACTGAAAGTGAAAAGAAAGGCCTGGTCATCATTCACATACTGTCCAGACTGACTGAAAGGTTGTTTGGTGTAACCTCCAAACACAAAGCCAGAGGCGTTATAGCCCACAGACACTGTGGGACTGCGGGTGTCACATCGTTGATGGAAGGCTGCTGCGGTGAAACCATGGATGCTGGCCTTGTACAGCAGCTGGAGTTTGACTCTCCCCAGCTGGGAGCAGATTGTTCTCTGCTGGCTCTTGGTCAGCTGTAGGTTCATAGTGGACAGATGGTTTCCTAGTGTGTAAAGGATGCTGTTTATTCACTTTCGTGTCTGAAATACAAAAAGATGTATACAGATTAATTAAAAGTACAGGATATAATGTAGGTTGTCTTTATTTCAGTCTGTTTCCAACAGCTCCTAAACCGTAGCACTCAAATGTTTGAAGAGTAATGATGGAAAAGGTCTGTGGTGTAAATACTGAGTGATCTTTGAAATTCTCTCCGTGAAATTGAGGAATTGTTATAAATACAATGCACATGTAAATTGGTCGAGTTGCTGCTGTCATCAAATGTACATAAATTTTAAGAGCAACACATTTTCTTCTTATCAAAGTTTGAAGGCCTTTTTTGTAGAAATGTTGTTTCCAACACATGGGAGATATTACAAACTCTATATTTAATGAAACATTCAACAAGCAGTCTTATTTTAAACACTGGGTGTCCTACATATCTTGAAACCTTGGCACAGATTCTGACGGAAACTGAACATTTTCTCTCAAAAGAAAAATAAATGTGCCACACAGCGAGAGCTCGTGCCTACAATAGGCATAACAATAACTTTCGTTTTCATCCCAAACTGACGCGGAAGCGATTTGCCACAACTCAGTTATTACAGACTGCAGCGGCGATAATAAGAAACAAGGTTTTTTGTCAAAATGTGTTTTAACATATTTGAACTATTGCCAATTTATTTTAGAAACATATTAAATCCTATTAATTGTTTAATAACTACGTATTTAGTCACCCTCTGTTTTAATCTGTGAACAGTGGATCGGTTAATAATTATTCTATCTATTCCTTTCCAGGTTAAAATAAAATAAATTAAAACAAAACAAAATACAGGTGGTGATCAACACTCCAGTTTTGGGGGTAGGCTGTAATCCGGACAAAGTATATTCGAAGTTTAGAAATAAGGGTTAGTTAGTCACAGTAACCTGTCAACATAAACTCGAACAAAGTTAGAATTCTGCCACACCCCTCAAAGGTCACTGGCTGACTAGAAAATCAAAATATGAATCCATGAATATGTTTTTCGTCCTTACCTCTTTCTCCTGTGTATAGATAAGGAAGGAGCGCGCGTTTAACTGTGTGTAGACAGGATGTTTGTTGTGCCATTTGGCAGAAACGAAACCGTTGTTGGCTTCAAAATAAAAGTGAAGTTTTTCTTTGAAGACAATTTACTGTGTTCCAGAAGCTGTAAAAATCCTTCATCATAGTCTTATACTAAAGCTTTTCTTTTCAGTGAGGCTTATTGTTATAACTCAGGGCTGCCTTAAAGGGATATTCCGGTGTAAATTTAATCCATGGTCTAACACACCGTGACACCTCTAGTTAGACCCCCCCCCCTCCAGAGACCAAGTTTTCTGACCGCTAGCTTATGTAATTTTAGCAACCTCAGACAAAACCGCACGATGACAATACACTGCAGTCTATGCCTCCAACAAGAAACCACCATCAAAAAGGGTCCGTGTATGTTTTGGTCATTCGATTTCCCTGTCAGAAACGGGTATTAAAAAACAAAAAACGAGTGGTTATTTGATTTTCGTTTTAAAATACCAAAATTAAAATTGAAATACAAGGCAATTTTCTTTTTCATGGTCAAAAGGGGTTGAGCGAAATTTAAAAAATGATTCGATTTTCATTTTCTATTTCATATAACAAAAATAAAATCACTCGAAAACAGAAACGGAAAAAAGGCCTGTTTTTTCATATCTGAGACCGGATGTTGTCATTTACAGGACGGTGCTGTGCAGGACAGGCTACGACCGTGACACATAGACATGAACTGCGGTCAAGCCGGCCGTCACGCTCCGTGGTCAAATCAGCCGCACTTAAATTTCGAGTGTAGCCTACTCTCAACAGTACGGTAAATGCGGAGAAACAGTATTTACTTTCGGTTTTCAAAATAAAGGTATTATGAACAGTAAGCTATTATCCGAACCTACATTTAAAATGCAACATGTTACATTAAACCCACAAACGTAATAAAAATCTGCAGCATTTAATGTGATAAACCCAACAATGTAATACATTTTCCACAAACGTAAGAGCCGCTTCCTACTACAAACGTAACATGCTATTTCCTACACATGTAATAACTATTACATTTGCAATGATTTATTTGTGGGGACGTGAACATCTTTATCGTAATAACTTCCCACAAATGTAATAATACAATGAATGGTTGGGGTTGTTGTTTGTTTGTTTGCATATCCACCTAATACTACTGACCGTGGGTGCAAAATCCAGCTGCTGACTCTCCGCTGTCACACAACAGATCCCCCCCATGACCAAAGTGTCAGTTGGACTTCAGAAGGGCCAGAAGTCAACACTACTAGAACGGCCGTAAGCGGTCATTTGGACCTTTAGATTTAAACTCTGTCATCTGTCATGTAAATACCCAACTGAGTGATGAATGCATTCATTATGTCATGATATTTTTAGAAAAAAACAAAAAAATGAAATAACCCCAAAATGACTTATTTGAATATGAAACATTTTAACACTTAATATATAATAAAACAATAATAATAATCGAAAAAGCTGGAAACGAGCTGATCTAAAACAAAGAGCCGTTGTGATCACTGGTCACAGTCTACAGATTACCTCCGCTCTCCTCGCACAGTTACCACACTCGGGCTTGTGGCATTTCAAGGGTCCGATGTTTGGTTCCGTTTGCAGCTCTTTTGGACCGGCACTGCCTCCGTGTCTGTGTCAGCGGAGATGGCCAGTGGTCTTCTATAACGTCCTCGACCTGGCTGGGATCAATGACCGCATCTTATTCAAGGAGTGCTCAAAGTGATCGAAACTGCTGTTTTTATTTGTTTTTAGATCAGCTCGTTTCCAGCTTTTTCGATTATTGTTATTTATTTTATTATATATTACGTGTTACAATAAAATGTTTCATAATCAAATAAGTTACTTTTAATTGTTAATGTTCTTGTTCTGAGTTTTCTCTATTAAAATCTTGTGTACATAGCAATAATTACGGTTTACTATGATATCGATAAATATATAATTAAACTTGTTAAAACACTTTGGTGTTATTTTGTTTTTTAAAAAAATATCATGACGCAATGAATGCATTCATCACTCAGTTGGGTATTTACATGAGACATTATAGGGTTTAAATCACGCGGTCCAAATGACCGCTTACGGCCATTCTAGTGTTGAACTTAATGTTGAATTCTGGCCCCTCTGAAGTCCAACTGACACTTTGGTCCAATCAGAAACATATAATTTCACCCGATCTAACTCTAAGGTTGTGGAAAGCGTGCTGTTATACCTTAACCAAGTTATCGATCATTGAGATTAATTGGCTCAGATCTGACTGGAATTAACCTGGTAAACTGATTTAATTCACTCCCCAGCACACAAATTCACCCGCATTTTGGCGAGTGGCGGGTTTAATTTCCATCCCTGCTATAAACGCTGCAATGGCACTAAACAGTAGGGGGGAAGAATAACACTGATGTCGAATTTGCAACAAATTATTCTGACTCTGCCCATATATGCCATGAGGAAAGCCAGGTCTGCTTCTGCGCAATTTGCGCTGGCGACAATGTCGCATTTGTGGCTGCTGGCCGTTCGACATGCAACCACATAAAAACCTTTCACCATTAGGCAATTATATTTGATTTTTTTTTTCAAGGCACAGAGAGCTGGGGCTATTCCCAAAATATCCGGGGCTGTAGCCCCGAATGCCCAGGTCTAACGACGCGCCCACTTCTACACATCTGAGACTACAACTGTACTTGATATCAAGCATTTTTACTGCACTAATGTGCACTAATTGAGCAATGTGGTTTTACAGCACCTAAATATGGGACTATTATTTTGGCATTTCTCCACACTGGTGCAGTAAAGATTCTTGATATTAAGTGTTTCTTTATTCATCATGGGTGCATGAAACACTTTAATGTAACATGTTGAATTTTAAATGTAGGTTCGGATAATAGCTTACTGTTCATAATACCTTTATTTTGAAAACCGACAGTAAATACGCTGTTTCTCCGCATTTACCATACTGCTGAGAATACTTGTATACTGGAAATTTAAGTGCGGCTGATTTGACCACGGAGCGTGACGGCCGGCTTGACCGCAGTTCATGTCCATGTGTCACGGTAGATTACCCCGCCGTAGCCTACTGTTTGTTCTGCACAGCACCGTCCTGTAAATGACAACATCCGGTCTCAGAATATGAAAAAACAGGCCTTTTTCCCGTTTCTGTTTTCGAGTGATTTTATTTTTTGTTATATGAAATAGAAAATGAAAATCGAATCATTTTTTAAATTTCGCTCAACCCCTTTTGACCATGAAAAAGAAAATCGTCTTGTATTTCAATTTTAATTTTGGTATTTTAAAACGAAAATCAAATAACCACTCGCTTTTTGTTTTTTAATACCCGTTTCTGACAGGGAAATCGAATGACCAAAACATACACGGACCAAAAAGCCACTCATAGCCACAAATAATGCTCGGAACGGCACCAAACTTCAGCAACAGTCCAAATAGGGTCCAGCACATAGTTTGAGGCATCAAACATCTGCTAGCTTTGCTGGATTTCTACTGAAAAGAGAACACAGCTCACCACTCTCCTGCAGCAGCGTGCTCGTTGTGGGGAAGCCCTGCGAGTCGAAAACGAAAGAAGAAATGGCATAAAGTTGGTTTGGCACACCAGATTTTTTTTTTATATGCTAAGAACTGTTTGAAGTCATAGTAGTTGCAATAGATCATGTTTCTAAAGCAAGGTGGTCCACTCACATGACCGTCAGAGTTGGAAGAGAGAATATTGTAGATTTTACAGATCGATATATCAGAAGATGTTCCCCTGGAGAGCTAACTGCATTAAGACCTGAGGCAGATGAGTGTGAGTATGAAATTTGTTGCACCTTGCACTAAAATAGCCTTGATAGTAATGCCTTTGTAAACACAATATCGATTATGTGCTAGGTTTGTGTTTTTATTTATTTAGTTCATTTCAGCAACAAATGTAAACTTTAAATTAATTCACATCAAAAGTTATTTAAAAAGCTTATATCCCAGACTATCTGCGAAACTGGTGTGACAGGTGCAGATCCCTTGAAAATGTCATTCCTACCTACCATTTAAGGATATTTTAAGTAGCAGATAATTGTGAATGCAGCAGGAGTTTTGAATCCACTGGTACAAGTTACTCAAGAATAACTGTGGTCACACTATTGGTTCTAGCATGAGATCCGACGTCCTTGATACATAGCACAAATCACAGTAAAATAGACAGACTCAGATTGTTTTTTGATGGATACTTTGTAGTTTTGTCCATTGAAATTTAGTTTAAACAACAAACAAACATGAAAAAGTACTTTTTTTTTTTCAAAATGCATGAAATCCACTGCATATAGCATCAAAAAAAACATCTCACCTCCAAAATGAATAAGCTCAGTATCCTGACATTTACCTTATGATTGACAAAAAAACAGGAGGGGAACTGAATAAGAAAAAAATAATCGTTCTTGATGTCCTGTGGAACCTATCCAAAATGAATAAACTTTATTTACATTATTCTGACCTTTGACCTTATGTCAATTCCTTCATTGGTTAGTTCATCATTGTCTTTGCATCTTCTTCCTGGTATCTTGTTCTATCTCTTGTACAAATTTTGTTACATTTCACCGTATGTACATTGAGAAGACCCTTGTCACTACACAGAAAAATAAGTACAGTAAAAAAAAAAATGAATGCAGCAGATGAGCAAGTTGTCAGTTTATCAGCACATTAGTTTAACTATTTCGGTTATAGAGGGTATCATTATTTACCATTACACAGCTAATTGTTAATGCTTTTACCCCCAGTAAGCGTATGAGGGGGGATGCTGTCCCCCTTGTTAGCAAAATGACCAAAAAGCATCCCCCTTGTTAACCTGCCATCACTCTCCATCCGCTAGCAGTAGATAGTGTGTTACAAATCACAAACGGTCGCTATCAGCTTCGGCGCACAGTGAAGTCAAGTCTGGCACGGCTGCTTTGCGTTCCGGCTGCCCGGTTTATTTTTGACGAAAGCTGCAGCAAACTGCACAGAGCAGATCGCGCCAACAGGAAGTCAGAGACACAGAAAATGCATAGAGCATCCGGTCAGTTTTCAAAATAAAACACCCTGTGCAGACTCCCGATTGTATAAAATCGAAAAAATGACCGGATCAACAAATGTTTGCTATTTATGTTCTAAAAACAAAATGTTGCTTTTTGTTAGCATTTCTAAGTGTGTCTGTTCAGAACATGGCGGCTTATGTTATGTTGCCAATTGTCATTTTTGTGCTGGTTTGTAGTCGGGCCCGGTTCTAGGCATGGGCACGGGGCCCCTCCAAATGCTTCGGCTGCCCCACCAAACCGACCCCGCTTCATTCCGAAAATCAAAACAAAAGTAAAGAAGAAAAGTATATTCATAATTTATTCCCAAAAATGCTGCTCACAGTAATCAGTCCACGGCTCTTCTGCCAACAGAGCTGGTCTCTCTCTCTAAAATTTAAAATGCCAATTACATTGTAGATTCAAATTTAAATAGAAAATATGTTAGTAGACTGACATCAATAATTTGATGGCCACAGAATTTGTTTTCTTCGTCAATCCAGAAAAAGAATTCCTGTTAGAGCTTTGCCGATGGAACCACATCGAATCTGCGATGCTTACGTCTGGGTTAGCATCATAGACTGGTAGGCATACAAAAAAACATCATCCGGCACTCAACACAGTAGCAGATGGTGACCCATCAACATTTCTTACTGCCCCCCCAATCAAGGCAGTCTAGAACCGGGCCTGTTTATAGTTTAACCATTAGTACGGTAGCTGTTACATTTCCTGACATCAGCTGTTTTATCCCCCATTGAAACGCACTCTGCTGGGCAAACTGTGTCATTACACCAATTTTTAATTACCTCAAGCATGTTTTTCTGCATTATACTTTTTAAATATAAGGTTTTAAAACCTTGTAAGTCAGCCGATAAATCGATGAAAGCACATACCGATAAGTCTCTGCTATTTTGCACAATGTTCATTGTGTGTCCTTCAAGGAAATTAGACGGTAAAAATTTCCAAGGGGTCATGTGAGTCATGTAACTTGAAAGAACCCTGCTTGTAGTGTATTGTGAGAAACATGAGAAAACCCTGCCTGAATAAACTCAGTCCACTGCATACAATTTAAAGGTGTATTTACTCATTACTTTAATACAGTTACAAAAAGACAATTGTAGTGGGGAGAGAAGGAAGATAACTGGATAAAATTGAATTGTAGAATTAGAAATGTCACAGTTATGGTTAAGGCGTCCTGCAATGTCCTTTGGGAGGTGTACATAGGTGTGTCGGGGTAGGGTGGTGCTCCCATTGGACCATCCCCCCTGTTAAAAATTAACAAATCACCTCCTGCTTTTACCGTAACTCTGGATTTCCAAGTTGTTTACCACCATTTATTCTGTTTGAACAGCCATTTCTGAATTGACGATCACTATCATCACTAAGATACACACATATACCTTACTTTTGTTATTACAAGTATAACGCTATGGAAATACCTCTTGACACATAATAACGCAATTTAAATAATTGCGTTTAAGTGTTAGAAAGGATTCCCATAGGATTATACTTGTATTAACAACCAACAAAACAATAAAATAAAAGCACCCCCCCTTATAAAGCCCCCTAAGAAACATGAGAAACAAACACAGCAGTTGCCGTACAAAGTTAAGAGAGTGTTTTACTGTGAAATTTCAACAGGTACAGTGGGAATAATTGGGTTTAATACCATTAGGGAGAACATCAGAGTAAACAATCACTTTGATTCGTCTGACAAATGATCGGTAAAATCAAACTTACACCTGATTAAACGTGAGGAAACTGTTCAATCTTCATGAACAACACATAACAGCAAAAGCACATAGGCTGTATGTATCTTTTAGTCTGGTTCAGGCGCAATGAAAATCAAACAGCGGCTCCCTTTACTGTAGTGTTATTTTCAGTGATGCAGAAACAGGCTGTGAGTGAGATTACAGCTGTGACTGTGCTTAGTTAACAGTCTGCTGTACCAAAGTCCAGTGACAAAGGGAGGGAGTGTTCCTCAGCTGGTCTGACTTCAACAGTTTGCTGTACAGTAACTGTCTGACATGCATTCAGATTTTTTGTTCATTCGTGCACGTTGAGTTTCTCTTCAATTACAAATGACTAAACAGAATTAACTGATTTAGGAGCGCTAAGTTCTGTATCGTAGGAAACTGTACAGGTTTCAGTTTCTTGAAGACGTTTCACCTCTCAGGCTTCTTCAGTTCTAATTACCTGGAGGGGAGTTACAGGCTCTTCTCCAGTAAGTTAGAACTGAAGAAGCCTCTTGGATAAGAGAAACATCTTCATGAAACTGAAACACGAGTTGCTACGATACAAAACTTAAAACCACCATGACCTGGATGACTGAGAACCTTCATCAACATGATTAAGGGGTTATTAATAAAAGCAAGACTTTTATAAAATGCTCCACCACAACAACAAGAACCTCTATTTCCGTTGAGTGTATTTACAACTAGAAGGTAAAGTTAAATGTTCAGAACATGCAACACAGAAATATAAAAGATGACCTGCCATTACAACCATCTGACCACTTGCAAAGTTGTTTTCCTGACAAATACTGTAGCGAAACAGACTCAAAACACCAAAATCCAAAGTCTATGTAACAGTGTAAAGTAAAAAACACAGTTGGATTAACCCAAACAGTCTATTTCAATTATCCATAACTTATAATATTGTCACACATGTACCACATGAACATAGAGCAGCCATAACTTGTAAAACACTGACCACTAATGTTACATTAAAACTGAGGAGAACAAAATGAGAGTCTTTTTAAAGGACAAGGACTCATATTATTGGATTTATCCTATTTGGCACCACCAAGGTTCAAAAATCTAAATTCTTCTCGTTACACAAATCAGTGAGAGCTGATAAACTTCTCTGAATCTGCTGACTGTGACCATCATGTCAATCACATGAAACAAACAATAAAATGATAATGGTGTAAAACTTCATAATGTCAAATGGAAAAATGAGAGAACAAGAAATATTTCGCAGCAAAGGGACACAATCAAAGTGAGAACAGCTCACTGAAGCCAGAAATCCGAGCTGCAGCGAGGGCTACGTGATACTAGAGGCACTACATCTCCCAGCATTCCAAGGGGTGCTTGAAAAAGACTGAGGAAGAGGAGCACAGTGCTGGTAAATGGATGGATCATGTTGAGGAACATTTCATTACAGATGCTCAGGTTGTTATATCTGCTGCACAAATGCTTCCTATTCTTTCACTTCCATGTTGCTCAGTTGGTCGCTGATCTCATCAAAGTAAATATCAGCAAAGCGAAGCATCTGCTGGACGGCGCTTAGCAGCAGGATGTCGCAGTTTGGGTCCAACTCCAACTCCTCGCTGTAATTCTTCACTGGAACAACACAGGACAGAGGCACACCGAGCCGAGTGCTGACCTCCTGCATCTGGATCACAAAGAATTCAGATGAGGGTGATTTATAGTCAGGGGTTTTCCCCCAAAGATTACAGAACAATGTGCAGACTTTTGTAAAATCAGAGTTAAATTTGTTTTGGTTTGTCCTTTCAACTTTGGAAAAACGATGCCTATCCTTCACCAGTTAAGTATTGGAATCTATCTAAATTAAATTACACACACTAATGGACAGACTTTGGCTGGCTTGTCACTTAAATGTATCAATTGAGGCCTAAAAACACACTACAAACCTAAAATAAAAAAACAAAACAAATTTTTTTTTTCATCTGTATAAAATCCTCACCATTTCCTTGATGTAATCACTCTTATAAACATTTCTCACGTCCTCTTTCACCAAAGGGCAGGCTTCGTCTACTTTAGTGAGCAGGACCAGCTGAGGAATCCCTGAAAACACCAGAGAGAAAGAACATTTTCAAAATGCTGGAGATTTTTAGATATCAGCCTGTCAAAATATTACGGGGTCTCTTCTAAAGTAAGAATAAAAATTTGTTGCAATTTAAATGCAGTTTAATCACAATTCTAAAAAAAAAAACTTTTGAAGGGAAATCTCTAATTAACTGAGTGATTAAAGTACTAGAGACTCAGTCTTAGGACAAAATGTGAGATATTAGCTGGTGATTTAGAAAATTCTCTGTTTGTGAAGAAAAATGTTGCATACAGAATAATGAAAGCATTCAGATTATTGTCGTGTTTTCTGGGTTACCCTGGTAACCCATGGTAACCTTATGTTTAATGTTACAACGTTGTGTTCAAGTGTGTGAAATTCCCACAGGCAGAAATGTCAACTTACAGGAAGTGGCCATAAGGGGCTAAATGTCTGCGAAAGAGCCCTCAGTAACTTCAAAATTGTGAGACAGTGTGACATCCTGAACCCTTGTGGATTTATCATGAACACGCCTCAAAGTCTGTGAGTGTGGACTTTGGAATTGGGCCAGTTACTCTCCAGTCAGCAGTGAATTGAGCTTTCAGACGCTTGCTAGTCATGGTCGTTTTGCATTGTTGGACAACTAATTTTCCCATTTAGAAAATACAGAGCATCTTTGTGGATTGTCAGCAGAAAGTTGTTGGTGTTCTGTAGCAAGTATGTTGTAGTATGCTGACACTGAGAAAGCAGACACCCATACTGCTACTTTCTAAGAGTGTGCATGTATGTATATTAACTCACCCATTAAGTTGACCTTTCTGCGGATAGCTTCCAGCTTGTAATCGAGCTTTGAGGGCATGATGGAGACTTTGCAGCCATCAACAACGTAGGCCACACAGTGGATCTTGTCCTTGAGCACTGGAGACTTACGGTAGCTGGGGGCCTCTGAATCCAGAGGAACAGAGGAGTTGAACTGAGTCCCACAGTTGAGGGGAAAGACAGAGACAGTTTGAGTTAACTAAAGCCAAATCAATGGCTCATACATTCAATATCGTGCTCCATGTAACAAAATGATGTACCTGATATCGGTCTGGCAGGTGACCTTTAAGGATGTTGCTGATGTCATCAATATTAAGCCCAGACCCTGTGCTTTCCTCCAGTCCCATTGTATCACACAAGATGATTGGCAGAGGCTTTCCTTCTTGTCCAGCCTTCAAAGAGTAGGAGCGAAACTGTCTCATACGGAAAAACAAATCACAAAACAGGGACACAGGCCAGAATTTCCATTCTGAAATCAGTCACCACAAACCGAAATCATTAACCATCAGGAACTGACCTGCGTGGTGAGGCTGGAGGTGAAGCTGCCAGACATGGCCAGGTTGGTAACGTGGCCTCTGAATACAGAGTTGATAGAGTTGAAGAAGCTGGACTTTCCAGCTCCAACTGGTCCAATGAGCAGAACCCGAATCTGGGACAAAGAGCTGACTGGGGGTTTGTAGCTCTTAATACTCTCCATCAGCTCTGTCCTCGTCCTGCAGGGACAAGTAAAGATAAATAATTATTTCATTGACTGAATAGCTTGTTTGTTGTTTTTAGCCTGGTTGAGATTATTTGTGTATTTGTGTGTTGACCTCCATGATGGAAGTAGTCATGGTTGCTGGTAAATGTATGATATTTGTTAAAGATTTGTACAGTTAAAAAACACTACAGCACAGGAAGCACGGAAGACAATTTCACTGTATAATGTTTTGCTTAGACGCTGAATTGTATTTTATATTCTACAACAGCTTGTAAAGTCAGGCCCTGTGGTGGCCCTGAGAGTCAACACACAACACAATTTCAGAACCTGTTTAAAAATGTCAACCCAAAACAATCATTATGCGCTGTAGTGTCCATTATTTCTGTGTATTTTCGCGATGTTACCTTTCTGTCTGACAGCCATTTACAATGTGAAACTGAAGACTTTGTATCTCTCTCTAAAAACAACCAGACTCTAAAAAAAGCAATAATTTTAGGCTTGCAGAACATGTGAGCTGCTGGTGTGCTGCTGCCTCGATCAGTTTGTTGGTGTTACTGTGTGACTTAGGTAAATCTGAACTAACCCTTTAAAACCCCAAAGGCACACAATAACAACAACAAATCAACTGATCGAGTTACAATTCTTTATTTTCCAAAAGAGTCTGGTGGCTTTGAACGGAGTAAAGATGGATATACCAGCTTTAGTTTCCTGTCTGACTGCAAGATACAACCATGAAGATGTTCTAATAAAGCGTACCCTGACATTTTTTTTTCAGAGTAAAAATTAGTTTTGCTTCAGCTCCTGTCAGCAGTATGTTGTTTACCCTCTTACTACCGCACTTCTGCTGCTTTTCCAAACTTGGAGCATGCTGATGATGACCACCTATTGTAGGTAGTACCTGACATTATTTAGCCCCAATTCAATAGCTATCCCTTTAAAATGTCATGTGGAACTCTGAAAGCCGGCTTAAAAGAATTAGGAATGAGGCTGACTGTAGTTCATGGTAGACTCTAGAAACTACATTGAATTTTCAGCACTGACTTGGTTTCTGTCCAATCACAGGGAGGGAGTGTTGTCTCATCTTTTCCTTAATCCGAAATGTTGCTGTGTTTGATGTATGTTGACCCTTAGGGCCACCGTAATGTATGTCGGTCGCATTCATTATAACATCATCTTGATTTCCACATTCTGCTGTCTTTTCAGATCATCAATTTGCATCATACTGTATATGGAAGTATAGTATGGTATTGTATCATATTGTAATGTCTCGTATCTTATCATATCGTATACTGATCTTTCTTGAAAATTAAATGGCGGCAGGTCTCATTAAGATTACCCGTCTGAAACATATTAAAAGCATTGTGTGCAGGACGGCGGCTCCCTCCATCTTACTCAGATTCCCAGATTACAGTCCTCCATGGCTTCTCCAGTTCTGTGGTCTCTGTTGAAGAGAAAATACAACTTTTACAAAACAATGATCTCATCAAAGTTGAAACAGATTAATAACAAAATATTACCTATCTATACAACTTTCTTTGTGATGAGTTTACATGGCTCATTAAAAAGGTATCATTATTTTTCACACAGCATATTGTATGACACATCCTCAACTGTTTAGGTTGACTCATGCAGATGTAAGACAGTGGACAATGAAAAATAAAATGATGGAATCAATTAATACTAGACCACAGTTGGTAGGGATGCAAATATAAACAGACACAACAGACACAATACTGTCTATCATAAACCGTTAAAATAAAGCATCAAAAATCAAAATCTGTTTATTCATATTTAACTCACCCTCCACTTGATATACTTCACACTCAGTCAGTTTGACGTCATTGCCATGCATCGCTTCCATACTTAAGTTGTAAAACTTTCCTGGACAGGTATGGACAACAGGCTGGCTTCCATGGATAAGAACTAATGCATCTCCAAAATATGGACCACTGCTACTACTCATTTTCACTGCATTAGCAGGAACAGTGACAGGATATTTTAGGAGCTTTTCTCCACTGAAAGTGAAAAGAAATGCCTGGTCATCATACACATACTGTCCAGACTGACTGAAAGGTTGTTTGGTGTAACCTCCAAACACAAAGCCGGAGGCGTTATAGCCCACAGACACTGTGGGGCCGCGGGTGTCACATCGTTGGTGGAAGGCTGCTGCGGTGAAACCATGGATGCTGGCCTTGTACAGCAGCTGGAGTCTGACTCTCCCCAGCTGGAAGCAGATGGTTTTCTGCTGGCTTCTGGTTAGTTTGGGGTTCATAGTGACAGATGGTTTTCTAGTGTGGATGCTGAGAAAACCTTTGCTGTTTATTCACTATGGTGTCTGAAATACAAAAAGATGTACACACATTCATTAAAAGTACAGGATATAGGTCCGTGTATCATCTGATCATTCAAATATTCCATCAAGGGCGCAACCATGGTGTAGATATTGGGGGGCTCCAAATGAGAGCCCTTACCTGAATTTTTTTTTTAAAGTACATTTCCCACAATTCTATGATATTTTATATATGAAAATTCACACATTTAGAAGTTTTGAGGACAACATTGACAATTTGAATTCACATGTAAAGGAATATTCTGTGAAATTGCATGGATTCCTACAGAATCAAGATAAAGCTTCTCTTTAAATTCCCATTAAGTGAAAATCAATGTTTTTATCTCAAAGGCTTTGCTCTATATCTCACCTATATGCCAGTATCAGGCCCAATGTTACTAGTTTTAGTTACTGCTGACATGTAGGCCTAGGTTAAAACTAGTGTTATCAAGCTGTTTAAGTTCTCATTCAAATTTCTCACCTGATCATCTGTATCCCCAGAGCGTCCCTGCCTGGCCACTGCTTTCACCGTGCCTCTCCCTCTCCCTGTGTCTCTGTGCTGCCTACATTGTGACCAGATACCATTATTTTACCAGAAGAACAATGGCTGACCTTGATGATCATTTTAATTTGATACATTGATTTTTCTGCTTGTGTTACTAGTTTATTTGCTTTAGCTATATAGTAAGTGCATAAGTAACAGTGTACAATGTGCAGTAGTGTAGCCCCTTTCACACATGCACTGCTATTCTGAACTTATCTGGACATTACCTGGAGGAGCTGTATGTGTAACAAATGAGAGCAGTAACAGGGATGAGTTGATGTAGGAGATTTTCTTCATTGAAAAGAAGGTTTTAAGCTCCAACATAGTGCTGGGCGCTATACCGGTTCACACCGAATACCGGTGTATATTTTCGTTATGATGTGAATTTTTAATATACCGCCATACCGTTGTATTTGAATACACAACGTTCGGAACGCTATGCTGCGCCGCGCGACACTGTTTCAGACCGGACCCTTTTCAATGTTGAGCTGCTAAACAGGTATGGTGCGACTGCGAGGGTAAACAGTAGTGCTCTGGTGTTGTGTTACGGTGAAGATGGATAGGATAGAAAGCCGCTGAGATCCGGGAGATGCTGCGTCTCCTCGTCTCTGTAACTGTTTGGTTGTGTCCGCTACTTGTGTAGCGGCAAGCTAGGAACGGTCGCTACTTTCAAATTAAAAGCCCCCCGCTAAGAACCCAGTTCTAAACTCCAATGGGGTGCAATGTAAAGCTCTTATTTTGAAGACAAATTCCACCTGCTTCCTGTTAGCTGTCTGTTGCTTCAGGCAGCTAACGGAGGGGGTGGTGCGCCAGGCCGCACGCTTCCATTACTAGCGGGGGTTTAACATCGGCGTGTGTTTGACTGAGGAGGCCAGAATATGGGCCACAGATCAATAGTTAAATAAATATATCAAGTGTCGCCACATTTCTACCGATACATATGTTGTACGTCACTGTTCACACCGAACTTCGTGCTTCACGTCACGTCACATGTTTACGCCGACCCCAGTGGCAGCTTTTTGGGAAAGAAGGAATGAGAAACTGGTTAAGAGAGGAAAATTACACCTCCCTTAAAGATAGACAGAGTGCTGCCTTTACATTGCAGAAAATGTGCTGCCTTTTCTATCTAAAAGGGGCCAGTAATTCCTCTCTCAACCAGTAGAAAATGCTGTGAACACCTGATTATGCATGAAAAAAATACCGTCATATACCGTGAAACCGTAGGAATTTTGAAAAATACCGTGATATACATTTTTCGTCATACCACCCAGCACTACTCCAACAAATAGCTTTAAATTACGTAAATGAACACCTACATGGCATTAATGCAAGAATATGAATGTACTACTGTCATATAACTCCACTTACATGACAACTTGCTTGAAAAAGAAGTCAGTCTTCTGCTACCCCTTCCTTTTTGGCATTCATGATCATGTTGAATAATATGAAAGTCAGTGGATGTTTCTAGAAACTATCTGTCAGTTGCCATTTACTTTACCTGGCTTACCTGGCTTGGCCTAATTGCTGCCACCTGGCTTGCTTAATATTGGCTAACATGCCACAAAGCAAGACTGAGTTATTTACAGACAAAATTCTACATTATTAACTAGTTAAACGTCTGTTTCATACCTCCACTCTGTTCGCTGTCTGCCAGCAGTGACTGCAGCTCCGTGTTAGCATGTAATTGTTTACGTTCGGGGCAGCCGGGACTAGTGGGTTTAGTCAAATGGCTGTGATTGGCTTGATGGCTGTCAATCACTGTAACTTGATCAATGGGTTTTCATGTATGGGGGAGCTACTCAGCGTGCTGAGGTGCGCTCCATTTCAGTATGCTGTTACACCGCGAGGGCGGGCAAACGGCTTAATACCTTACGATGGGCGCAACCAAGTTTACAATTCGGGGGGGGGGGGGGGGTTCACACACTAAATGTTTTCCTTAAAAACGGAAATAAATTGAAAATAAATAAGAAATAACGAGACAGATCTCTTGACAAGGTTTATAAAAGAGTGCATAATTAACATATTTTCTACTGTATGGGGGGGACAGATTGCTACTTTCTCAATATTGGAGGGGACACGACCCCCCCCCCCCCCCCAAAGAATACGTGGTTACGCCCATGTAGTCCATGTAATCTGGCTAATGAAAAACGAAGAAACGAGTCAATATTTTGTTTTTCTGTTTTTCTGTATGCACCAAACATTGAAAACTGGTTTGTGTTTTCCTATTTTCAACGCAAAACAAAAGATATAATAAACAAGGAAACCAAAACGAAATAATGAATCTAATTTCCATTTTCCGTTATTGTTATACATTTCCCACGGTACATTTCTGCTGTGTGGCCACACTTTGCGAATGCTCAATGTATAGTCTGGTAAAAAAAAATCTCTGGTCACTAAATATTACGCGACCAGATTTTTTTCCCCCCCAATGCCTTATTGAAAACATAATTAGCGACTAGAGGTACCAGACTATACATTGTGCATGTGCAAAGTGTGGCCACACGGTCCGTGTATGTTTTGGTCATTCGATTTCCCTGTCAGAAACGGGTATTAAAAAACAAAAAACGAGTGGTTATTTGATTTTCGTTTTAAAATACCAAAATTAAAATTGAAATACAAGGCGATTTTCTTTTTCATGGTCAAAAGGGGTTGAGCGAAATTTAAAAAATGATACGATTTTCATTTTCTATTTCATATAACAAAAAATAAAATCACTCGAAAACAGAAACGGGAAAAAGGCCTGTTTTTTCATATTCTGAGACCGGATGTTGTCATTTACAGGACGGTGCTGTGCAGGACAGGCTACGACCGTGACACATAGACATGGACTGCGGTCAAGCCGGCCATCACGCTCCGTGGTCAAATCAGCCACACTTAAATTTCGAGTGTAGCCTACTCTCAACAGTACGTTAAATGCGGAGAAACAGTATTTACTTTCGGTTTTCAAAATAAAGGTATTATGAACAGTAAGGGTCCGTGTATCATCCGTCCATTCAATTATTCTATTCAATCTGGCAAACGAAAAACAAAAAAAACAGTCAATATTTCGTTTTTCTGTTTTTCTGTTTGGCCACAAAATGGAAGATTGGAGTTTATTTTCCTATTTTGAACTCAAAACAGAGCAAACAATTATTGGGAAAACCAAAACGAAATAATAAATCTCTTTTCGTTTTCGGGCTTATGTTTTCGAGAGGCACCCATCTGCAGTCAAGATGGCCGACAAGGGCGCCGCCATATATCCAATCCATACCGGAAGTCCCAACCGGAAGTTGTGGTTACTCACCAAAATAAAAGCCGCCATTTAACCGATCCATACCGGAAGTCCCAACCGGAAGTTGGTCAATCACCAAAATAAAAGCCGCCATTTATCCAATCCATGCCGGAAGTCTCAAGCGGAAGTTAGTTAATCACCGAAATAAAAGCTTAAAAAACACGTACGGTTACACCATAGACTGTATGGTTAACACATAACATGATTCTATGCATTTTGTGCATTTACATGTTGATCGTAACGGTATAATTGATTAGTTAATTGTCTCGCCACGACTTTACTCAGTAGTTAGAAGCCTATAATAATCACTAACTTATAATGTTAACATTTCATGGATTTAGCTTCAATATCAACGTTATGACTAAAAATGTGAATATTATGCTTGTGTGGTGGTGATAGGGGGCACACACACACACACACACACACACACACACACACACACACACACACACACACAAACAATAGGACTGCAGAATAACTAAGAATAAATAAACTGAATTCTCAAATTAAATAGAGAATTGGTAAAACGGTCACAACAAATGTCATACTTACTATCAAATTAGTACATGGTAAATGTTAATTTATGCTACTGTTTCATTGATTTACAATTAATATTGATTGTAAATATTAATATTACGGTTATTAAACACAAATACAGTGTTTGTGTGTGTGTGAGTATATATGTGTATGTGGGGGGCTGCTCACACATATCATTCACGCTAGAACTGAAAAATAAGGCCAACACTGTAATTTAATTACACATAAAAATGAACACATCTCCAGACCCAGGAACTCCCTGTTCTGTTGCATCACACTTGTCTGTGGCCACTGCTGCTCATCATGCCCCCCTCATCCCTGAAGATCCCTGGTGGGTGAGGAAACGACTAGCTGGACTGATGTCTTTTAGCTTAGTTTCTTTATATGCTTTTGAGCAAACAATGTGTGGATAGTCTGTACTGTGCTTAATGAAAGCATCCTCTGGTGAGCAGGCTCGGCCATTTAAAGACGGAGAGAGCATGCTAGCTTCCTGCAAACAAGATCCTGTATAATATCTGGGCAATACAGGCCTTGCACTGTATCACCACCAATGATTTACAGCAGGGGTCCCCAAACTTTTTTCGGTGGGGGCCACATCAACTTTCCTTTCTGTGGTGGGCGGCCGTTGTCAGTCTATAACAGGAAATGATATGGGCCAACTACCACTGTTCAGCTATTAAACACCAAGTCCTGACCACCATTACCCATTAATCTCAATGTCCCAATTCAAAATGTTGCAACGTAATTGCATATGAAAAACAATACAAAGGGATCTACCATGTTAAATAAAGTTTACTTGACATTTAATTTATTTTTGAGGAAAACATCAACACTTAGCCTATAGAGACAATACAACACTTATAACATTGAATGAAAAAATGCAATAGGCTACTGCTGTTACATGCCTTTCCCTAAAAGTGTCTGTATTTTAACTTGGAATAGTTTTTTATATAAATTACACAAAATATGATATATTAACCTGTTTCGGCCATAAGCGGTCAAACTGACCGCACAGCACTTTGCGGGGTTTCATTGTTCCATTTTTCGCGTGGTTTGCTGCTTTCATTGTCTCTCTTGTCTCTAACTGTGTCAGCGGTCTCCAGCTGTGTCTCTTTGTGAATTTACTCGTGAGATAATAATTATATAGTTGTATTAAATAGCTTGTTTGGCACCATGGGCAAACAAAAACGGGAGTTCTTCCCTCCATGAGACAGCGAGCGGAGCTGTTCACATCACGAAGGTGCTGAAATGATCCGACTCTGACTGTGTACCAGCCAAGGAAGAATGTCTGCATCCTGAGCATCTGCACACAGGTGTGGACACCTTCAGTGGGGCGAAGGCAACACCATACAACAACACCAAGTACGGCGTGGACGTCCCGGACCAGGTGCGAGGGCGTACTCCATCAAAGGCGGTAAAGATGGCCAGTGGCGGTCTTCTATAACATCCTCGACGTGGCTGGGATCAATGCCCGCATCTTATTCAGGGAGCACCAGCAGCAGGAGAGCCCGGGGGAAAGTCCTGCAGCAGCTGCAGAGGAGCTGAGGGCAGAATACATGGAGGCAAAAGCGTCCGCGGCAGTCGGCACAAGGTGGCAGCAGCGGAAGCGACCACAGCAGCAGCAGCAGACACGGACGCGGAGGCAGTGCCGGTCCGAAAGAGCTGCAAACGGAACCAAACCTCGGACACTTGAAATGCCACAAGCCCGTGTGTAACTGTGAGGAGAGCGGAGGTCATCTGTAGACTGTGACCAGTGATCAAAACGGCTCTTTGCTTGTTTGAGATCAGCTCGTTTCCATCTTTTTCGGTTATTATGTATTGTTTTAACTTATATATTAATATAAAAATCATTCATAATCAAATAAGTTACTTTTATTGTTCTAACTTTTCTCTATTAAATTCTTGTGTAAATATGCAAAAAAAATAACGGTCTACTATGTTATTAATAAATGCATAATTGAACTTGTTAAAATGCTACATTTTGGTGTAATTTCGTTAAAGAAAAATACATCATGACATAATGAATGCATTCATCACTCAATCGGGTATTTACATGAGAGATTATAGAGTTTAAAATCTAGCGGTCCAAATGACGCTACAGCCGTTCAATTAGTTGTGGATTTCCGGCCTTCTCAAGTCCACCTGTCACTTTGGTCGAATCAGAAACATAATTTGACCCAAACTCTTGGGTCGTGTAAAGCGCACTGTTACGCCTTAACCAAGATATAGATCATTAAGATTAATTGGATCAGATCTGACTGGAATGAATCCGTCACAGTTGCTGGTAAACTGATTCAATTCACCCACCAGGCGCAAGGACACGGATGCTAATTTCGATCCCTGCAGTGTAATAAAGCCATACATTCATTCTTTCCCTGTTAGCCTACATAGTAGGCTATATGATTATTGAGAGCTCTCTCTCTCGCGCTTTTGGTCTGGAGTCTTGCAACGAGGATGGCGCCCGACACTGCAGCACGTTGCCAAGCTTGATAGCAAATGCAATTTTTTTAAAAAAAAATAGGCACGCTGAGAGAGATTGTTTGGGCTTTTATTTTGGTTTTATTTTGGTGATTAACTAACTTCCGCATGAGACTTCCGGTATGGATCGGTTAAATAGCGGCTTTTATTTTGGTTTTATTTTGGTGATCAAGCAACTTCCGGTTGGGACTTCCGGAATGGATTGGATATATGGCTGCGCCCTTGTCGGCCATCTTGACTGCAGATAGGTGCCTCTCGAAAACATAAGCCCGAAAACGAAAAGAGATTTATTATTTCGTTTTGGTTTTCCCAATAATTGTTTGCTCTGTTTTGAGTTCAAAATAGGAAAATAAACTCCAATCTTCCATTTTGTGGCCAAACAGAAAAACAGAAAAACGAAATATTGACTGTTTTTTTTGTTTTTCGTTTGCCAGATTGAATAGAATAATTGAATGGACGGATGATACACGGACCAAATACACGACCCGCATGTTTAGCAACCTTGGCCTAGTATTATCTCTCAAAAGAAACAAAGTGTGCCACACACTGATAGCTCGTGCGTACATTGGGCATAACAATAACTTTCGATTTCCTGGAAACGATTCGCCTCACCCCAGTTATTGCAGACTGCAACCGTGATAATAACACACAAGGTTTTTGGTCAAAGTGTGTTTTAACATCTTTGCACTATTGCCAGTTTATTATAGAATCATACCAAAATCGTATTAACTGTTTAATAATTACGTATTTATGTAGTCACCATCGGTTTAAATGGGTGAACAGTTCATAATTCAAAACAAAACTATACATGGGTGATCTACACTCTCCAGTTTGAGGGTAGGCTGTAAAACAGGACCAAGTATGTTCAAAGTTTAGAAATAAGGTACACAATAACCTGTAAACACAAACTTAAACAAAGTTAGAATTCTGCCACACCTTTAGTCACCAAATCCGATCAAACCCTCAAAGGTCACTGGCTAACTGGAAAATCAAAATAAGAATCCTGGAATATCTTTTTCATCCTTACCTCCTTCTCCTGTTTATATTTGAGGAAGGAGCGCACGTTTAACTGTGTGTAGGCACAAATGGCAGGATTGCTGTGGGCGGGTCGTGTGCCCTTTGGCAGAAACGAAACTGGTGTTATCTTCAAAATAAAAGTGAAGTTTGTCTCTGAACACAACAATTTACTGTGCGTTCTGGATTCTGTAAAAATCCTTTGTTTCTATAAGTGTGTTTTCTGTGCAGCTCTAGCAGAAAGCAAATTTACCTTTAATCCCATTTGTTAAAGCGATAATACTTGAAACACAACTGTCTTCATACATCAGGTTTTTATATATATTTGTCCTAATATGAGCATGGTTGCAGAGTGACAAGGAAGAAAGTCAGTCATTAAGAGAACTTGGAGTCCTAGTACCATTTTGAATCTTAAGAAGAAAGTAGGTGTGTGCCAAAAGGAAATGTCACAGAGTGCAGTCCCGTTATAATTATTTTGGGCCCTTGCAGACTATTTCTCTCTCAAGCAATATTATTTTTACCAGCCAACCCCAGCATAGCAGGTTGGCCCTGCAGTCATTGATCTCATCAACGTAATTATCAGCCGAGTCGAGCATCTTCATGACGGCGCGACATGACAAAGTGTGTGAAGGATGCTGAATGAACCTTTGATGTCTATTTACACAAAGTCACACAGATGCAAAACGGTTGGATGTCTAGATTAATTGAACTTAATTGCTCCCACTAGATAACTAGATTCAGTTATCATCACAGTCGCACCTGATGTTTGAGGTCGCACACACAGCAGGGTTTCTCAGAGACTACCTCCAGAATTTAGGAGTGGAGAGGAAGGTACGGCCTGCCAGCAGTCATGACCTCAACCCCATTGAACACTTGTGGGATCAGCTTGGACGTGCTGTTCATGTCAGAGTGACCAACACAACAACGCTGGCTGAATTGAGATAATGCTGGTTGAAGAATGGGATGCCATCCCACTGCAGTGTGTGACCAGCATGAGGAGGAGGTGCCAGGCTGTTGTGACTTTGTATGGTTCTTCCATACGCTCCTGTTTGTTAAATTCATTTTTTAATTGCCAATATGTCTTGTTTCTTCAGACTTCAATCATCTAATCCACCACACAACACCAAACAAGAGTATATAGGAGAATTAGCTGTTTGGTACATAGCCCCTGAAGGGACATGGGGGGAAAAGAAAAAGAAAAAAAAACTTGTGTGCACGATAAATGGCATAAAGTTTGTTTGGCACATCAGATTTTTATTTTTTTTTGAGTTGGAAGAGAGAATATTGTAGATTCTACAGATGTATATATCAGAAGATGTTCCCCTGGAGAGCTAACTGCATTAAGACCTGAGGTCGATATGCGAGTAAGAAATTTGTTGCACATAACACTAAATTAGCCTTGATAATAATGCCATTGTAAACACAATATCAATTATGTGTTAGGTTTGTATCTTTATTCATTTAGTTGATTTCAGCAACCAATGTAAACATTAAATTAATTCATGTCAATAAGTTGTTTAAAAAGGTTATATCCTCTCTTAGGAGAATGGCAGGCTATCTATGCGAAACTGGTGTGACAGGTGCAGATCCCTCGGAAATGTCATTCCTACCTACCATTTAACAACATTTTAAGCAGCAGATAATTGGTGAATGCAGCAGGTGTTTTGAATCCACTGGTACAAGCCACTCAGGAATAACTGTGGTCACACCATTGGTTCTAGCATTAACGTCAGCATTAACATCCAACGTCCTTGATACATAGCACAAATCACGCTAATAGTGAAATATTACAGACTCAGACTTTTTTGATATACATTTTATAGCTTTGTCCATTGAAATTTAGTTAAATAAAAACCCTGAAAAAGTAAATTCTTTCTCTCTAAAAAATGCATGAAATCCACTGCATATAGCATTAAAAAATCTCACCTCAATATCACCTCCAAAATTAATAAATTTGACCTTACGATTGACAAAAACACTGGAGGGAAACTGAATAAGAAAAAAATAAACGTTCCTGGTGTCCTGCGGAACAAAAGGACAGGCTTCCTGTCCAAAATGAATGAACTTTATTTATATTATTCTGACCTTTGACCTTATGTCAATTGCTTCATTGGTTAGTTCATCATTGTCTTTGCATTTTCTTCCTGGTGTCTTGTTCTAGCTCTTGTACAAATTTATTTAAAATTAAATTTCACTGTATGTACATTGAGAAGATCCTTGTCATTACACAGAAAAATAAGTAGGCCTACAGTAAAAAAAAAATGAATGTAGCAGATGAGTAAGTTGTCAGTATATCAGGACATTAGTTTAACTATTTCGGTTATAGAGGGTATCATTATTTACCATTACACAGCTAATTGTTAATGCTTTTACCGTAACCCTGGATTTCCAAGTTGTTTACCACCATTTATTCTGTTTGAACCGCCATTTCTCAATTGAATATCACTATCATCACTAAGATACACGCATACACCTTACTTTTGTTAATACAAGTATAATGCTATGGAAATCCCTCTTGACACTTAATAACGCAGTTTAAATAACTGCGTTATTAAGCCCACCTCTATAAAGCCCCCTTAAAAACATGAGAAACAAACACAGCAGACTCCGTGCAACATTAAGAGAGTGTTTTACTGTGAAATTTCAACAGACATGTACAGTGGGAATAATTGCGTTTAATACCATTAAGGAGAACATCAGAGTAAACAATCACTTTGATTAGTCTGATAAATGATCGGTAAAATAAAACTTACACCTGATTAAACGTGAGGAAAATGTTCAATCTTCATAAAGAACACATATCAGCAAAGCACATAGGCTGTATGTATCTTTTAGGACCTTCACTTTGCTCTAGGACCATGCTTACCCCATTTACTCTAGTTCAGGTGCAACGAAAATCAAACAGCAGCTCACTTTACTGTAGTGTTATTTTCAGTGATGCAGAAACAGGTTGTGAGTGAGATTACAGCTGTGACTGTGTTTAGTTAACAGTCTGCTGTACCAAAGTCCAGTGACAAAGGGAGGGAGTGTTCCTCAGCTGGTCTGACTTCAACAGTTTGCTGTACAGTAACTGTCTGACATGCATTCAAATTTTTTTGTTCATTCATGCACGTTGAGTTTCTCTTCAATCACAAATGACTAAACAGAATCAACTGATTTAGGAGCGCTAAGTGCTGTATTGTATGCAACTGGACGTGTTTCAGTTTCTTGAAGACGATTCACCTCTCAGGCTTCTTCAGTTCTAATTACCTGGAGGGGAGCTACAGGCTTTTACACTATGTAGGAGTGTCCTTACAGAGTTGTTAAGGACACATGTGTGAGCTCTGAGATATAGAGTCTTTAAAAGCCAACAACTCCCCTCCAGTTAGTTAGAACTGAAGAAGCAGGAGAAACATCTTCAAGAAATGACCTGGATGACTAAGAACCTTCATCAACATGATTTAGGAGTTATTTTAAAAGAGTTTCTAAATGTTCCACCACAACTGGTCTGGCCAACAAGAGCTTTTATTGCTATTGAGTGTATTTACAACTAGAAGGCAAAGTTAAATGTTCAGAACATGCAACACAGAAATAAAAAAGATGACCTGCCATTACAACCATCTGACCACTTGCAAAGTTGTTTTCCTGACAAATACTGTAGCGAAACAGACTCAAAACACCAAAACTCAAAGTCTATGTAACAGTGTAAAGTAAAAAACACAGTTGGATTAACCCAAACTGTCTATTTCAATTATCCATAACTTATAATATTGTCACACATGTACCACATGAACATAGAGCAGCCATAACTTGTAAAACACTGACCACTAATGTTACACTTAAACTGAGGAGAACAAAATGAGAGTCTTTTTAAAGGACAAGGAATCAGATTACTGGATTTATCCTATTTGGCACCACCAAGGTTAAAACATCAGGATTCTTCTCAGTACACAAATCAGTGAGAGCTGATAAACTTATCTGAATCTGCTGACTGTGACCATCATGTCAATCACATGAAACATGCAATATAAAATGATAATGGTGTAAAACTTCATAATGTCAAATTAAAAAAAAGAAAGAAAATTGAATATTTCGCAGCAAAGGGACACAATCAAAATGAGAACAGCTCACTGAAGCCAGAAATCGGAGGTGCAGTGAGGTCTAGGTGATACTAGAGGCACTACATCTCCCAGCATTCCAAGGGGTGCTTGGAAAAGACTGAGGAAGAGGAGCACAGTGCTGGTAAATGGATGGATCATGGTGAGGAACATTTCATTACAGATGCTCAAGTTGTTATATCTGCTGCACAAATGCTTCCTATTCTTTCACTTCCATGTTGCTCAGTTGGTCGCTGATGTCATCGAAGTAATTATCAGCGAAACGAAGCATCTGCTGGACGGCACTGAGCAGCAGGATGTCACAGTTTGGTTCCAACTCCAACTCCTCGCTGTAGTTCTTCACCGGAACAACACAGGATAGAGGCACACCGAGCCGAGTGCTGACATCCTGCATCTGGATCACAAAGAATTCAGATGAGGGTGATTTATAGTTGCGGGTTTTCCCCCAAAGATTACAGAACAATATGCAGACTTTTGTAAAATCACAGCTAAATTTGTTTTGATTTGTCCTTTCAACTTTGGAAAAAACGATGCCTATCCTTCACCAGTTAAGTATTGGAATCTATCTAAATTAAATAATACACACTAATGGACAGATTTTGACTGGCTTGTCAGTTAAACATATCAATTGAGGCCTAAAAACACACTACAAACCTGAAATAAAACAAAGCTAATAGCATTTGTTCTGTATAAAATCCTCACCATTTCCTTGATGTAGTCACTCTTATAAACGTTTCTCACGTCTTCTTTCACCAAAGGGCAGGCTTCGTCTACTTTAGTGATCAGGACCAGCTGAGGAATCCCTGAAAACACCAGAGAGAAAGAACATTTTCAAAATGCTGGAGATTTTTTAGGTATCAGCATGTTAAAATATTATGGGGGCTCTAAGTAAAGCTTAAGTAAAAATAAAAATATGTTGCAATTTAAATGCAGTTTAATCACAATTCTATACAATAACTTTTAAAGGGAAAACTATGTATCTAAAATCCCTTTCTTGCTTACAGATTCACTATTCCTTACATAACTAACACTAGAATAAATGGCCCAATCCCAATGTCCACCTAAAGCCTTAAACCCTCACACAACATCAGCTGGTTAGTGTTCGAGTGAGAGAGTCTGGAACGGGTTGAAATGATTGAGAGGGAATAGGACAGCACTTTGTGATGTTTCACTTCAGCTTGTATGTTCGAGACCTTTAATTTGATGTCTTAAAACATACATTCTTGACCCTGGTAACCCATGGTGACCTTATTAATATTCAACATTCTGACGTTGCAACAATGACTTTAGAATTGGGCCAGTTACTCTCCAGTCAGCAGTATTGAGCTTTCAGACACTTATTAGTCATGGTCGTTTTGCATTGTTGGACAACTAATTTTCCCATTGAGAAAATACAGACCATCTTTGTGGATTGTCAGCAGAAAGTTGTGTGCGTGCTGTAGCATGTATATTTTAGTAAGCTGACACTGAGAAAGCAGACACCCATACTGCTACTTTCTAAGAGTGTGCATGTATGTATATTAACTGACCCATTAAGTTGACCTTTCTGCGGATAGCCTCCAGCTTCTCCTCAAGCTTTGTGGGCATGATGGAGACTTTGCAGGCATCAACAACGTAGGCCACACAGTGGATCTTGTTCTTGAGTACTGGAGACTTACGGTAGCCGTGGGCCTCTGAATCCAGAGGAACAGAGGGGTTGAACTGAGTCACACAGTTGAGGGGAAAGACAGAGAAAGTTTGAGTTAACTAAAGCCAAATCAATGGCTCATACATTCAATATCGTGCTCCATGTAACAAAATGATGTACCGGTACCTGATATCGGTCTGGCAGATGACCTTTAAGGATGTTGCTGATGTCATCAATATTAAGCCCAGACCCTGTGCTTTCCTCCAGTCCCATTGTATCACACAAGATGATTGGCAGAGGCTTTCCTTCTCGTCCAGCTTTCAAAGAGTAGGAGCGAAACTGTCTCGTACAAAGTGAAGGAATAACAAATCACTAATGGTGACACGTCAGTCACCACAAACAGAAATCGTGAAATGTAGCGAACTGACCTGTGTGGTGAGGCTGGTGGTGGAGCTGCCAGAAATGGCCTGGCTGGTGACATGGCCTCTGAATACAGAGTTGATAGAGTTGAAGAAGCTGGACTTTCCAGCTCCAATTTGTCCAATGAGCAGAACCCGACTCTGGGACACAGAGCTGACTGTGGGCTTGTAGCTCTTAATACTCTCCATCAGCTCTGTCCTTGTCCTGCAGGATCAAGAAAAGATAAATCATTTTTTCATTGACTGAATAGCTTACAACACATTTTCAGATGACATGTTTTGGTCATCTGAAAAAAAAGTGGGTGAAGGCAAAATCGTACAAAGCTGTCTGAAAATCATCCCATTCAAACATAGTCACTGTATCATCTTAGGAAGTTAAGTAATGCACTGCAGCAGATGGAGTCAGCAGCAAAACATGTAAAAAAAAAAAAAAAGTCATCCACCCAAAAATCATCATGCATTGTAGTGTTTCTAGAAAATTTACACCACATTATCTTTCTGTCTGACAGCCGTTTACGACGTGGAATTGACGACCTTGTATCTCTCTCTCAAAACATAATAGATAAAATCAATAATTTCAGGCTTGCAGAACATGTGAGCTGGTGGTGTGCTGCTGCCTCGATCAGTTTGTTGGTAAATCTGAACTAACCCTTTAAAACCCCCAAGGCACACAATAACAAAAACAAATTGACTGATCGAGGCAGCGGCAGATCAGCAAATCCTGTGTTCTTTGAGGTACAATTACTGTTATGGATAAAAGAGTCTGGTGACTTTGAACAGTAAAGATAGATATAGCTTTAGATTCCTGTCTGACTGCAAGATGCGACCATGAAGATGTTCTAATAAAGTGACCCTGATTTTAATTTTTTAAGATAGGCCTTTTTAAAGAGTATAAATTATATTTCACTATTTCGCTATTTCGGACCCAGTCAGCAGTACGTTACTTAGCTTCCTACTACCGTACTTCTGCTGCTTTTCCAAACTGGGGGCATACTGACAACTATCTACTGTAGATAGTACACCGACTATGGATGATCGCTATTCAAAAGCCATCCCTTTAAAATGTTGCATGGAACTCTGAAAGCACACTTGAAAGAGTTAGGAATCAGGCTGACCATAGTTCACAATAAAAACAGAAAATGACATTGACTTTATTCTGTCCTATCACAGACAAGGAGTGTTGTCTCACCTTTTCATTAATATGAAATGTTGCGGTGTTTGATGTGTTTTGACCCTTCGGGCCACCGTAATGTATGTGGGTCTCCTTCATTATAACATCATCTTGATTTCCACATTCTGTTGTCTTTTCAGATCATCAATTTGTGTCATACTGTATATGGAAGTATAGTATGGTATTGTATCATATTGTATCGTATAGTTATCTTTCTTGAAAATTATATGGCGGTAGGTATCATTAAGATTACGTGTCTGAGGTCAATAAAATATACTGTACTAATGTGAAGCATATTAAAAGCATTGTGTGCAGGATGGCGGCTCCCTCCATTAGTGATGGGAACGGCAGTTCTTTTTACTGTCCTGAATCTCTAGAATCCGTTCATTAAAATGATTCATTCAAAAGATTCGTTCACCGAATCGTTCAGTGCTCTCCAACTCCCTGAACTGATAAACAGCCAAACGATCCGTCATTCAGTTCATGATTCAGCCCTGAGGTTCACGTTCACTTACTGAGGGACGGTGCGTTCACAGACTATAGTACACAATCATTCGTGGGAGACGCAGCGCTGCTTTGAGCGGTATACATGCACTAAAATTATTACACGGTAAAAGTGTCCTCTGTGCACAGTAAAATCACTTAGCATGATGCTACATGGATGTTAGCAACACAGCGCTAATTTTAGCATTACGGTTACTGAACGTGAATCAACTCCTCTACCCTAAGTGAGTGAGTGACACAGCGCCACTATCAGCACAGTACGTGAACGAGAATCATGTCCTCAGCGACGCGAATCATGAGTGAATCAGTCGTTCGCGAACGACCTGCTGAGGACGTGAATCACGTTCGCACAGCGCTGTCACTGAATCAGAGAATGTGAATGAATGTGTAACTGTAGCCAAATAGGAACTTACTGTCATATGATGTGGCAATGTCCGGATGTGGAGCTTTTTTGGTTTCAAGTAGCATCCCTGATGGGAGATATAATTGGGATCAGCATACCGTGTAATCCGATTCTTTTTCTGCTAAACGAAGACTCGCAATTAGTACTTAAGTTTACTCAGAAGAAACTACTTTTCTTAGGCCTGACGGCAGCCAAGAAGATGTTAATACAGAGGTGGAAATCGCCACACACACTCAATATCTCTCGATGGACTGCCTTACTGTACGACATTACTTCTCTGGAGCTCTCGATTGCCCGATCGAATGGGGCTATAGCGAATAGCATCGAGGTCCTGTCTAAGGCATTGGAGAAGATTAGACTTAAGTTACATAGACAAAATTGGTTAGTCGATAGGGCTTAGTCCCTCATGTATGAACTATAAAAGTGTATGAAGATGTCTGGGTAAATTTGTGCATAGGGATTTGGGAGTTGAGGGGTACCTGTATGGTATGTTTGGTATGTATGTATGTTGAATATTTGCGGGACACTACTGGCAGTGTGAACTGATAAGATCACCCTTATCTCAGGATGGTCATTTCTATTTTTATTTTTTATTATTACTTATTTATTTTTTGTGTACTCTTTGGACATTTGTTAGTAGAAGAGGAGAGGTACAAGGGGACTTGACACTTCTGTGTTAATTAATTGAACTGTATGTGATGTACTTCCCCCTTTATGTTCAGAGACTAAATCCAGCACGGGGAAGGGGAGGGGAGGGAAATAAGCCAGAGGGGTAGGGGGGGTATGGGTGGGATAAGGGTGGGACAATAGCCCACACTCATTTTGTATATGATGTATGGTGGTATATGTACGATGTACGGTGGTATATATATATATGATTTAAGGTGGTGTATGTATGTCAATTAAGTAACTGTGAATTTGATTTAATGTGGGCATATTGTAAAACGGGCGGGGGGGATGAAATAATAATAAAAACTTGATCACAAAAAAAAAGAGAATGTGAATGACCGTGCGAACGTGATTCACGTCCTGCTGAGAATTACGTTCGCGAACGTGAGTGACTTTTACTGTGCAGTAAAATCACTAAACATGATGCTACACGGATGTTAGCAACACAGCGCTATAGTTTTAGCAGTACGGTTACTGAACGTGAATCAACTCCTCTGCCCTGAGTGAGTGAGTGAGTGAGTGACACAGCGCCACTTATCAGCACAGTACGTGAACGAGAATCACGTCCTCAGCGACAGTTCTCTGTGTGCAGTAGGTTCGCGAATCATGAACGAATCACAGCGCGAACGTGAATCACGTCCTCATAGTTCTCTGTGAGTCGCGGCAGTACCACTCCCAACCGGCATGCTCGCGGCTGAGCTCAACTGAACTGAGAAAGGAACGAATCAGTTCCTGAAGTGATTCCGTTCACTTCGTTCAATTAAAAGATTCGTTCTTTAGAACGACACGTTTGCGAACGACACACAACACTACCCTCCATCTTACTTAGATTCCCAGATTACAGTCCTCCATGGCTTCTCCAGTTCTGTGGTCTCTGTTGAAGAGAAAAAACAACTTTTACAAAACAATGATCTCATCAGATTTGCTGAATGTATTGCCCATATATACAAGTTTTGTTTTACTTTGTGATGGGTTTACATTCGCTTTAAATCCTGAATCACCTGTGGGCCAACACAGTGTTGTGAGGTCTAAGGGAAGGAACAAAACTGATTTCTAATGGATTTATGGCAACATCAAAAACAATTTATTTATATTGAACTCACCCTCCACTTGATAGACTTCACACTCAGTCAGGTTGAGGTCATTGCCATGCATCTCTGCAGCATTGAAGTTGTAATAGTTTCCTGGATTGTTATAGACTACAGGCTTGCTTCCATGGACAAGAACCAATGCTTCTCCAAAATATGGACCACAGTTATTGATCATTTTCATTGCATTAGCAGGACCAGTGACTGGATATTTGAGGAGCTTTTCTCCACTGAAAGTGAAAAGAAAGGCCTGGTCATCATTCACATACTGTCCAGACTGACTGAAAGGCTGTTTGGTGTAACCTCCAAATACAAAGCCGGAGGCGTTATAGCCCACAGACACTGTGGGACTGCGGGTGTCACATCGTTGGTGGAAGGCTGCTCCGGTGAAACCATGGATGCTGGCCTTGTACAGCAGCTGGAGTCTGACTCTCCCCAGCTGGGAGCAGATTGTTTTCTTCTGGCTTGTGGTTAGTTTGGGGTTCATAGTGGACAGATGGTTTTCTAGTGTGTAAAGGATGCTGAGAAAACCTTTGCTGTTTATTCACTTGTGTGTCTGAAATAAAAAATGTACACAGAGTCATTAAAAGTACATGATATAATGTAGGTTGTCTTTATTTCAGTCTGTTCCCAATAGCTCCTAAACTGTAGCACTCAAATGTTTGAAGAGTAATGATGGAAAAGGTCTGTGGTGTAAATACTGAATTCTCTCAGTGAAAACCATTAGGGCTAAAAAAGAACACCAGATATAATTACCAAAAAATGCAAACATTGACAAAATCATCACTACACTACAAAAAAAAGCAATGAAATAACCATTACAAACTAACCCATCCCTTAAATTGAAAATATAGTTTACTTCATCCTATATATTTCTGAACTAGGAATGAGTGGATAAGAAGAAAACATGAATTTACTGGTTGTTAATAAATGTTCTAATTGATGAATTGTGTTATAAATACAATGCACATGTTACAACACCTGGGAGATATTACAAACTCTATATTGAATGAAACACTCAGCAAGCTTATCTTATCTTGTCTTTTTTAAACACTGGATGTCCTGCATATTTAGCAACCTTAGCACAGATTCTGATGGCAACTGTGAATATTTTCTCTCAAATGAAAAACAAGTTTGCCACACCTTGACAGTTTGTGCCTTCATTAGGCATACACATAATTTTCGATTTCCTGGAAACGATTTGCCACACCTAAGTTATTACAGACTGCAGTCGGGATAATAACACACAAGGTTTTTTGTCAAAATGTGTTTGAACACATTTGCACTATTGCCAGTTTATTTTAGAAACATACTAAAATCGTATTAATAGTTTAATTATTATGTATTTATGTAGTCACAATCGGTTTAAGTCGGTGAACAGTTAATAATTGTTGTATCTGTTCCTAAGATTAAAATAAAATAAAATAAATCAAAATACATGGAGTGATCAACACTCTCCAGCTTTGGGGGTAGGCTGGCTTCCGGAGTTCCGTAAAGTTGGAAATATATTCACAGATTCGAACTTCCCGGATCAATAACTCATAAGCGAAACATTATTAAACCACAAACGACGACTCTGTACTACCGTAGTAAGGTAGACAACGAGCTACAACTGTATTTTCATCAAAACGAGCGCTCCTCCGGGCTGGACAAATAACATTGGTCTCTATCGACAGCCGGCTGTGAGACGAGGGCGCAGGGACCGTGTACAAAGTGCAACACTGAAAAGAGATACTACAAAAAATATGCAATAACTTCACTAACATTCACTGTAGTGTCACCAAAATCACTCCACACATCAATGGTCTCCTGCTGGTTATACTACACCTGTATAGTGTCATGGCTGCCTGGTGGCCACTGCCTTTGAACCAATCAAATGAAGGATTCATTGTTCTCAAAAAGGACATCAACAATGCCTGGGCAGAAGTATCGATTTTCCTCATCATGTGAGACCCCGGCATCCTTTTCAAGCTTTCCCTGTACCTCCTCCATGACTTCCTTTAATATATTAGTGAAGTTATTGAATATTATTCCCAATGAAAATCCCCCCAAATTATGGCAAAGCACATTTGTCCAAACTAACAGTTGTAGCATAACCAGCAGGAGACCGCTAATGTGTGGAGTGATTTTGGTGACACTACACTGAACAATAGTGAAGTTATTGAATATTTTTTGTAGTTTCTCTTTTCGGTGCTGCACTTTGTACATGGTCCCTGCGCCCTCGTCTCACTAGTGATGGGAATTCCGGCTCTTTTAAAGTGAAACTCTCACCAAAAAGGTTTTTGCACTACTCACATTAGCTGCTGCATCTCCTGTGCGTTGCCGTCATGGCAGATAAAAAATGTCGATCCCTGACTGCGACCTGACAGGCAGGCTTGAGGAGCAGTTCACCATTACTCTCCTGCCTGTCAGGTCGCACTCAGGGATCGACACTTTTGTCTGGCATGACTGCAACGCGCAGGAGATGCAGCAGCTAACGTGAGTAGTTCAAAAACCTTCTTTTTAGTAAACTCTGTGTTAGGGCTGCAGCTATCGATTCTTTTTGTAATCGATTAATGTAGCACTTTATCGATCGATTAATCGGATTTTTTTTTTTTTTTGCGTTTTTAAACAACCAAAACAAATAATGCATAACGAAAATGATGTGGCTGTAAAATGATCAAGCATTTCTAAAAAAAAAAACAGAGATATTCATTCCAACTCCAGCATTTGGCTCCAAAACTATGCCCATTCATTCAGTGCCAGTGCCAATAATTAAACAACAATACAGATAAATCAACTTACTGTAAAATATGTATAACATGTAAAACTGTGAATACAAACTTAAATAGTAAAGGCCATTTGGCCTTGGTTTTGTTTTCTTCATACAACATTACAAAAAAAGGATTGCACCTGAACTGTCAGGAATCATTTCAAAGTGACACAGACACATTGTGTGCATTACACCGCCTCCTCCAAACAGAGTTTATAATCACAAAACAGCCAATGTGACACGGAATTCATGATCATGTCTGTATAAAGTGATGTTTATTTTTGCTCTTCTTCGGCGGTTGTTTCAGTGAGTTTTGGGCGCAGAGTGATGAGACATATACCGTTGAAATTTGTAGAGTCCCAGTTTTCATATGACATGCTGTATGTAGCATTAGCATGAAGTAGCGTAATCGCTAACGCCGATTTTTTCGGACATGCGCCATTAGCGTGTTTTTTCTATGTGCTCCTTTAGTTGCTTGGTGTCGGAATTGAGTTTCTATTAGGTGAAAATGATTATCATGACCGTTAAGTTGGTGTGCTGCATTAATATGGTTATATTTTTTTAATCCCCCTGGGGATATATCAGATATATAGTACATGCATTACATGCAAACACACCTGAAGTTCTCTGCATTTAACCCATCCTAGCTGCGTATATATTGTAAGCACACACGCACACGCACACGCAGCTTGCAAGCAGTGGGCTGCTTTTACAGCGCCCGGGGAGCATATGGGGGTTTGGTGCCTTGCTCAAGGGCACCTCGGCAGTAGCCAAGGAAGTGAACTGGCACCTCTTCAGCTACCAGTCCACTTCCATATTGTAGTCTGTAGCTGGACTTGAACCGGCCACCCTCCGGTCCCCAAGCCAAGTCTCTACCGACTGAGGTTAGAGAGGTTAGCATGCTCTTATAGGGTGTATAATGCAACATGCGCAGCTCGGGTTGAAGAGGTTAAAAACATCAAAGCTAAACATCATATCTCGTCAAATCATCACAACATCACTACAAATACAGAGCTAAATTGTGCCAGCCAGCTAAATTCAAAATGTATGACGCTCTGGTGTGTTTCCTGAACAATGGTCCGTGTGGAACAATCAGATCCCTGCGCGTATAGTGCGCGTCATAGGAATTTAACGAGGCTTCGAGGCAGAGTTTTTGCCTCAAGGAATTTTTATAATCGAGTTAATCGAGTAACTCGATGAATCGTTTCAGCCCTACTCTGTGTACACAAACAATGTTCTCAATGCTCGTGTTCATGTGTAGAGACCCTGATGCTACGAGCAAAGTTTCATGTTAGTGTTCTAAAAATAGCGTATCATGCCCCTAGCACTCCCGTTCAAAATTAACGTGCCCAAAACCGAAACTACGGTACATCTTAAAAGTGCCTCTTTCGTCGCAGTTATGCTTTTACACGAAGGTTTGACTCATATTCAATCCCAAATAAAGCCTCGGTTGCTTTTTTGCGAGAGTTTTGCTTTAAGAGAGCCGGTTCTTATGGCTCGGCTCACTAAAAAGAACCGGCTCTTTCGGCTCCCAAGTGGCTCCTCAGATTTTTTGGTTGCTTAAATTAATTTATTACCAAAAATAATGAAAAAAATACGTGTAAAATGAATTACTAATATACAAAACATACAGTATATCAAATGTTCATTATTAATATGGCTTATTATACTCAAAATAGAACAAAGTGCTACAAAAAATACATTTTAAAGTACAAAGCCTTTTGCACAAACTGTGTCATAGAGCTCTGGGTTGTAGGTCCAGGTGGTGGTGTACTGTAGAGCTGCTGCAGCAGCAGTTGCAGTAGACAAACTGGCACCTTCATTAGCAGCAGGTTCACTTGCTTGTCTTTTTCCTTCCAACTGCACTGACGGTTGTACAGTTAAATGTGCCTGTGCAGGTTGTCTGTAGAGCCTGCTCCATATGAGATTTTAACCCTGCATACTCAATTTTACTGCGTTTCCTGCCGTCACTCATTTGCTCAACTTTCTAGCGTGTTGTCTCTGTAGGGCCTTCCCTCTCGCTCCCTCTCCCTCTCTGTGTGTGTGTGTGTGTGTGCTGTGTCTGTAAGCCTCGCCCCTCCTGCTCAGTGCGGACACACAGACTGCGCCACACATCATGTAGTTGACCAATCACGTGCAGCTTGAACAGAAAAAAAATAGAGGAAAAAAAAAGCGGCTCTGGCTCCCAGACAGGAGGAGGCTCCGATCGTTCACTTCAAAGAGCCGGCTCTAAGAGCTGTTTCGTTCGCGACCGACACATCACTACGTCTCACAGCCGGCTGACGATAGAGACCAATGTTATTTGTCCAGCCCGGAGGACCGCTCCTTTTTGATGAAAATGCGGTTGTAGCTCGTTGTCTATCTTACTACGGTAGTACAGAGTCCTCGTTTGTGGTTTAACAATGTTTTGCTTATGAGTTATTGATCCGGGAAGTTCGAATCTGTGAATATATGTCCAACTTTAACGAGCTGTTATAGTTCCAAAGAATATTCGAAGTTCGAAGTGTACACAGTAACCTGTAACCTAACCCTAAACTTAAACAAAGTTAGAATTCTGCCACACCCTTAGTCACCAAATCAAATAAAACTTTAAAATGTCACTGGCTAACTACAAAATCCAAATGCGATCCTTGCATATGTTTTTCATCCTTACCTCCTTCTCCTGTTTATAGTTGAGGAAAGACTTTAACTGTGTGTTGGTACAAATTACAGGATTGCCGTAGGCGGGTTGTGTTCCATTTGGCAGAAACGAAACTGGTGTTGTCTTCAAAATAAAACCGAAGTTTGTCTCTGAATACAACAATTCACTGTGTTATGGAAGCTGTAAAAATCCCTCGTTTATTAAAGTGTGCTTTCTATGCAGCTCTAGCAGAAAGCAAATTTACCTTTAATCCCAACTGTCCTCATACATCATAGTCTTCTACTAAAGATGTTTTTCAGTGAGGCTTATTGTTATAAATCAGGGCTGTCTAATGTTTGTTCTCCATATGGTTTGGTTTGTCACACAAGATAAACAAAAAGTAAATCAAGAAAAAGATACAAAATAAAGTTTGTTTTATTTTTGTGAGGTGAAAAAGCTCTTTATACATGTGGGATCACTTATTATTATTTTTTCATAATCCAAGCATGGTAGGCAGAGTGACACTGAAGGAAGTCAGTTATTAAGAGAACTTGGAATGCTAGTACCATTTAGCATCTAAAGAGGAAAGTAGGTGTGTGCTTTAGGCCCATGGACCACCATTAAGATTCAGTTTTGGCCCTTTACAATGTATCCTATAATTTGGTGCACCAAAGTTGAAATTCGATCATGCCTCCCTGCATACGATTTAAGACTTACTGAGGCATTGCAGTTAAGCTCTGGTAAACTGCTCTGAATCTGCTGTCTGTGGTTATGATTCAGTTATGATGCATAAGATTTATGATATCATAATGCAAGAAGGAGTAATATCAGATAATGTTTTTGCTAGTCAAATGTTTCAACTCATGATTAAAGTCCCAGTAAATGAGCCAACAAAGTCCATTAAATTGCACTCTTTGTGAATGAAATAGCTCCCTTGGCCCCCCAAATAATGTAGTACTGAATCTGTGAGAAAATCACAGAGAAACAGTCAAATAGAGAGCCAGCTCACATTTTCCTGAGCCAACTGGAGGTGCAGCTCAGGTCTAGGATTCATAGTGTTGGAACGTTAGACTGCATGGGTGACCAGTAGATGCCTCATAACATTTTAAAGTATTCCTATAGAAAAGTGGGAGGTTAAGTAGCTTTTTCATGGATGGCCAAATGAGGCTGTGTTTGAAGGTGGGACATCAGGGATATAATTGGCTGTTTTTGACTACTTTTGATTTTACCATTATATTTCAACTTTAAGACTATTTACCTTACCTTGTTTGGTGTCATTATTTTCAGCACAACCTCATGTGACTGTACAGTTATTTTTTCATTTTGACATACTGTATTAACACAATGGACCTAAAATCACAAAAAACACAAGATTAGATTAGATTTTTTACTGTGAAAACCACAAATATGAATATGAAATTCATATTTAAATATGAAAAAATAACCATTTTTATTACTTATAATGCAAATATAAATTGTTGTTTGCCAAATTTGTGCATTAGTTTTTGAAATATACAGTTATATGTAACTATTTACATTTAAATGCAGGCAATGCCTCAGGCTTAGGCATGAAGATCTGCACTGCCTGCTCAACATTCAGCCGTCTCCTCATTTTTTTGACTCACAACACAAAAAAACGACTCCACTACACACTAAACACACTACACCAAACACTACATAACACACTAACTATACACTCCAAACACACTATATGTCACAAATCTCTCAACTCTAAAAACTTGCGATCTCTGTTGCTGTCTCTGTCACGTCACTGCTGCTGTCACTCTTCCGTCGCCTTCCCTCCCACAACTTCCCCCTGTTCCTCAGCCACCAAATCACGTGGTTTGCCGGGGACAGCCTTCCATTCCGACACCCCTCCATTGCGAAACCCCTCCATTCCGAAACCACCCCACTCCGAAACACCGCTGTTCCCACGCTCCCCCCATAACACCGCTGTTCCAAAATTAAACACTGCTATCCATGGTGCTGATGTCCACTTCCAGCCGCACACGCACAGTTCTGAAGTGGGTTAAGGTTAGGTTTAGTTTGGAGTGGGGGGGTTTCCGAATGGAGGGGTTTCCCCAATAGCCTTTTGGAATAGCGGGGTCTTTGAAAAAAAGGGAAACCCCGCCATTACGATGAATTAAAGTCTATGTTCGGAACAGCGGGGTTTCGGAAAGGCGGGGTGTAACCTGGTTTGCCATTTTGTGATTGGTTGGTGTGGTGCCTTTTTCCACCAATAGGAACGTGTTTTCTTGCTTGCAAACACTTGCTGCTTGCGGACACTTTCGTGACAAAAGCCCGTTTTTACCGTTTCTTCCTGCATCAGACACAAAGCAAATGTGACGGCAAAAAAAAAAGCGTGGCGGACATTATTTATCGTAAGTCCGGTTTTGGACGTGCCGGCACGTCTGTCGACTCAGGAGGTGGGGGTGGGGGTGGTCTAGCAGCTAGCTACACACAAACATCCACAGATTCCGATTCCAGTTTGTTGTCCTCGCGTATCCCGATCACCTCAGACCCGAACTGACTCGGTCCTGGCTATGGAGTGCAGTGATTGGCTCTGATGTGCACGTGACTGTGGTGGCTATGGTTGACAATGCTAGTGGAATTGGTAAATCATTTATGAAATCATTTATTAACGGTATCATTGTAGTCTGAACAAATCTGACGTTGCACACCCTTAAACCACGCAGCAGCCATGTTGAAACTCTCAGGTCAGTCTGATCCTGATGTGCAGAGATATTTGAGACACACACACACAGACAGACAAAGATTCCTTGCTTTTATAGAGAGATGTTTTTTGACTCTCTATTTAAATCACTCAGTTCATTAGGCCTTAACGATAAAAGCAAAGTAATAAGCTTTCAAAACAATATGAATCTTTTTCTCTAAAACTTTCATATTGTGTTTATGTGTATTCACATTTTTTTATTTTAAGTATATATGTTTTAAAGTGTAAAATAAAAAGTTCCAAAACCTACAAGAGAGTCCCATTACAATTATAGGCGAAGGTTTTGGGCCATTGCAGAGTGTTTCTCTGTCAAGCAATATTATTTATACCAGCTGACCCCAACATAGCAGGTTTGAAGTGGCCCTGCAGTCATTGATCTCATCAACGTAATTACCACCAAATTCGAACATCTTCATGACGGCACGACATGACAAAGTGTGGAGGGTGCTGAATGAACCTTTGATGTCTATTTACACAAAGTCACACGGATAGAAAAAAGAAGAGACAGCGAGATCCTATGTATATATATATATATATATATATTATATATATATATATATATATATATATATATATATATATATATATACACACACACATATCTAATATATAATATATAAATATTAAATATAAGAATAAGAATAGTGCAATATGTACAATATTTTACTTTCACATTTATGCTATGGAACAGATATTAATATATATTGAGATAATATTAAGAAGTGCAAAACAAAGAGAAATTGTGCAATACTTTGTACATTACAATGTGTTAACAAGTAGAGATGCCACGGACATGCTACAGGTTGCCACTGCGGTGCCACTACCTCCAGATGCCGGGTGCCACTAAATGCCACGGACATGCTACAGTTTGCCACTGCGGTGCCACTACCTGCCGATGCCACTGGGAGGATCTCGGTGCTGCTGGAGAAAGGATGAATATCTAGATTAATTGAACCCACTCGATAACTAGATTTGATTATCATTACGATCGATGTTTAAGGTCGCTCACAGAGCAGGGTTTCTCAGAGATAACCTCCAGAATTTGGGAGTGGTGGAGAGGCTGGAACAGCCTGCCAGCAGTCCTGACCTTAACCCCATTGAACACTTATCGGATCAGCTTGGACGTGCTGTTCGTGCCAGAGTGACCAACATAACCACGTTGGCTGACTTGCGACAAATACTGGTTGAAGAATGGGATGCCATCCCACAGCAGTGTGTGACCAGCATGAGGAGGAGGTGCCAGGCTGTTGTGACTTTGTATGGTTCTTCCATACGCTGCTGAGGCTCCTGTCTGTTAAATCAATAAATTGTTAAATTACCAGTATGTCTTGTTTCTTCAGTCTTCAATCACCCAATCCACCAAACAATACCAAACAAGAGCCAATAGCAGAATAAGCTGTTAGCTACATAGCCCCTGAAGGGACATGGGGAAAAAACAAACAAAACTTAAACGTTCTCGTGCGCACAACAAACGCCATGAATTTTGTTTGGACCACCAGATGTTTCTTTTTTGTTTTTTAACTGAGAACTGGTTGAAGTCATAGTAATTGCTATAAATCATGTTTCTAAAGCAAGGTCGTCCACGTCTCATGACCACCACTAAGTTGGAAGAAAGAATATTGTACATTATGTAAGGGATAATGCCCGACGAGGTGTCCATATTCAGGAATTAATGGACGACGCGGAGGCGTAAGAACTGTCCGACGCGCAGCATTATCTGCGGCCTCGTGCCTACGACCGAATCACACCAGTGCTGTTATACAGTACAAACGCACTCCCTCTCGTGTGATATTGCTTAAGTATATATCAGAAGATGTTTGCCTGGAGAGCTAACTGCATTAAGACCTGAGGCCGATATGTGAGTCTGAAATTTGTTGCACCTTACATTAAAATAGCCTTGATAATAATGCCATTGTAAACACAATATCGATTATGTGTTAGGTTTGTGTCTTTATTTATTTAGTTGATTTCAGCAACAAATGTAAACTTTAAATTAATTCACATCAAAAGTTGTTTAAAAAGGTAAATCCTCTCTTAGGAAGAAGGCAGGCTATCTGTGCAAAACCGGTATGACAGGTGCAGATCCCTTGGAAATGTCATTCCTACCTACCATTTAACAACATTTTAAGCAGCAGATAATTGATGAATGCAGCAGGTGTTTTGAATCCTCTGGTATAAGTCACTCAAGAATAACTGTGGTCACACCATTGGTTCTAGCATGAGATCCAATTTCCTTGATACAAAGCACAGATCATGCTAAAATATGAATATAAAATAATAAAATATAACAGTAAAATATGACAGACTCTCTTTTTTGGATAGATATTTTAGTTTTGTTGATTGAAATTTTTCTCTCTAAAAATGCATGAAATCCACTGCATATAGCATTAAAAAATCTCACCTCAAAATCACCTCCAAAATGAATAAACTCTATTTGCAGTATCCTGACATTTGACCTTATGATTGACAAAAGCACTGGAGGGAAACTGAATAAGAACAAAATAAGCATTCCTGATGTCCTGTGGAACAAAAGGACAGGCTTCCTGTCCAAAATGAATAAACTTTATTTACATTATTCTGACCTTTGACCTTATGTCAATTCCTTCATTGGTTAGTTCATCATTGTTTTTGCATCTTCTTCCTGGTTTCTTGTTCTATCTCTTGTACAAATTTAGTTAAATTCCACTGTATATACATTGAGAAGATCCTTGTCACTACACAGAAAAATAAGTACAGTAAAAAAAATTGAATGATGAATGCAGCAGATGAGTAAGTTGTCAGTTTATCAGGACATTAGTTTAACTATTTCGGTTATAGAGGGTATCATTATTTACCATTACACAGCTAATTGTTAATGCTTTTACCGTAACCCTGGATTTCCAAGTTGTTTACCACCATTTATTCTGTTTGAACAGCCATTTCTGAATTGACTATCACTATCATCACTAAGATACACGCATACATCTTAGTGTTAAAAAGGATTCCCATTGGATTATACTTGTATTAACAACCAACAAAAAAGTACAATAAAAGCCCACCCCTATAAAGCCCCCTAAGAAACACGAGAAACAAACACAGCAGACTCTGTACAAAGTTAAGAGAGTGTTTTACTGTGAAATTTCAACAGACAGGTACAGTGGGAATAATTGGGTTTAATACCATTAAGGAGAACATCAGAGTAAACAATCACTTTAATTGATAAATGATCTGTAAAATAAAACTTACACCTGATTAAAGTGAGGAAAATGTTCAATCTTCATAAAGAACACATATCAGCAAAAGCACGTAGGCTTTATGTATCTTTTAGGACCTTCACTTTGCTCTAGGACCATGCTTACCTCATTTACTCTAGTTCAGAAAATCAAAATCAAACAGCGGCTCCCTTTACTGTAGTGTTATTTTCAGTGATGCAGAAAAAGGTTGTGAGTGAGATTACAGGTGTTTGCTGTACAGTAACTGTCTGACATGCATTCAGATTTTTTGTTCATTTGTGCATGTTGAGTTTCTCTTCAATTGCAAATGACCAAACAGAATGACCTGATTTAGGAGCACTAACTGCTGTATTGTAGGCAACTGAATGTGTTTCAGTTTCTTGAAGACGTTTCACCTCTCAGGCTTCTTCAGTTCTAATTACCTGGAGGGGAGTTACAGGCTTTTACTCTCTATGTGGGAGTGTCCTTACAGAGTAGTTAAGGACACTTGAGCTCTGAGTTATAGAGTCCTTAAAAGCCAACAACTCCCCCCCAGTTAGTTAGAACTGAAAGGAGAAACATCTTCAAGAAACTGAAACACGAGTCGCTACGATACAAAACTTAAAACCACCATGAGCTGGATAACTGAGAACCTTCATCAACATGATTTAGGCGTTATTAATAAAAGCAAGACTTTTATAAAATGCTCCACCACAACAATAGGAACTTCTATTGCTGTTGAGTGTATTTACAAGTTAAGTTAAATGTAAAGTTACAAGTAAAGTTAAATGTTCTGAACATGCAACACAGAAATAATAAAGATTATCTGCCATTACAACCATCTGACCACTTGCAAAGTTGTTTTCCTGACAAACACTGTAGGGAAACTGATTCAAAACACCAAAACCCAAAGTGTATGTAACACTGTAAAGCAAAAAACACAGTTGGATTAAATCCAAATGGTCTATTTCAATTATCAATAATGTATAATTTTGTCACAGATGTACCACATGAACATAGAGTAGCCAAAACTTGTAAAACACTGACACAACAACTGATATTACATTAAAACTGAGGAGAACAAAATGAGAGTCTTTTTAAAGGACTAGAACTCAGATTATCGGATTTATCCTATTTGGCACCACCAAGGTTTAAAAATCAAAATTCTTCTCAGTACACAAATCTGAGCTGATAAACTTCTCTGAATCTGCTGACTGTGACTGTCATGTCAATCACATGAAACAAACAATAAAATGACAATGGTGTAAAACTTCATAATGTCAAATGGAAAAATGAGAGAAAATGAAATATTTCACAGCAGAGGGACACAATCAAAATGACAACAGCTGACTGAAGCCAGAAATCGGAGGTGCAGTGAGGTCTACGTGATACTAGAGGCACTACATCTCCCAGCATTCCAATGGGTGCTTGGAAAAGACTGAGGAAGAGGAGCACAGTGCTGGTAAATTTCATTACAGATACTCAGGTTATTATATCTGCTGCACAAATGCTTCCTATTCTTTCACTTCCATCTTGCTCAATTGGTCGCTGATCTCATCAAAGTAATCAACAGCGAAGCGAAGCATCTGCTGGACGGCACTGAGCAGCAGGATGTCACAGTTTGGGTCCAACTCCAACTCCTCGCTGTAGTTCTTCACCGGAACAACACAGGATAGAGGCACACCGAGCCGAGTGCTGACCTCCTGCATCTGGATCACAAAGAATTCAGATGAGGGTGATTTATAGTCGAGGGTTTTCCCCCAAAGTTTACAGAACAATGTGCAGACTTTTGTAAAATCAGAGTTAAATTTGTTTTGATTTGTCCTTTCAACTTTGGAAAAAACAATGCCTATCCTTCACCAGTTAAGTATTGGAATCTATCTAAATTAAATTGCACACACTAATGGACAGACTTTGACTGGCTTGTCAGTTAAATGTATCAGTTGAGGCCTAAAAACACACTACAAAGATGAAATAAAAAAAACAAAACAAACATTTTTTTCATCTGTATAAAATCCTCACCATTTCCTTGATGTAATCACTCTTATAAACATTTCTCACGTCCTCTTTCACCAAAGGGCAGGCTTCGTCTACTTTAGTGAGCAGGACCAGCTGAGGAATCCCTGAAAACACCAGAGAGAAAGAACATTTTCAAAATGCTGGAGATTTTTAGCCTGTCAAAATATTACGGGGGCTCTTCTAAAGTAAAAATAAAAATTTGTTGCAATTTAAATGCAGTCTAATCACAATTCTAAAAAAAAACTTTTGAAGGGAAATCTCTGATTAACTGAGAGATTAAAGTAGAGACTCAGTCTTAGAACAAAATGTGAGATATTAGCTGGTGATTTAGAAAATTCTCTGTTTGTGAAGAAAAAATGTTGCACACAGAATAATGAAAGCGTTCAGATTATTGTCGTGTTTTCTGGGTTACCCTGGTAAGCCATGGTAACCTTGTTGTTTACAGTTTTTCTTGATTGTTTACACACAAAAATTGGTACTTAAGACACAATGACCACAACATGTAACTCATGCACCAACCCCCTGAACCAATTCTGCGAAACTACAAGCACAATTCCTGCTTTACACTCAAATTGCAGTTTTGAAACACACTTTTTTCAAAACACTACACACAATTCTCTGCATTTGGCACAATTTTCATAAAGAAAATCTCTTGTTTTCACAAGGAACACACTGTCATTCAAAATTCTAAAGTTAATTGTCCTACTATGCACACTGACTCATCACATGGGCAAACACCTGGACACCCTGCACAACACACTCATTCCACCAGATCAGCTCAGGTACGTTGTCATTTGGGACAACGTAAGTTTCCACCGGGCTACTGTGGTTCATAACTGGTTCACTGCCCACCCACGCTTTATAGTTGTTTATCTCCCTCCATATTCTCCATTCCTCAATCCTATTGAGAAATTTGAGACGCATGTGGAGATATAGCAGTTGATGCTTTTCATGGCTGGATTGACCATGTTAGGTGATATTTCCCCCGCTGCTTGGCCAGGGAAAACATTGCTTGTGATGTGGATGAGGTGCTGTAGCCAGACCGAAACAGAGGAGAGGATGCAGCTAAATTTTTGGTGTTTTTTTTTACTGTAACTGTATACAGTAAATTCTTATGTTGTTTTCTATGTAGAGCACTGTATGTGCAACTGTGTGTTGGTCGGGATGTACACTGTGTACATTGCTTTTGTGGGAAAAATAACATATATTTGTTACCGTGGATTTGTGTGTTCTAAGTATAAAAACAATATCCTCAAATATTTTACAACACACTTGTATGTACTGTCTATAGTAACTCTAAACAAAAAAAGGCCTATGTCATTATGATGAATGGATAGGGAGTGTTTTCCATTCATCATAGTGTTTTACATTGAGCACATCAGTGTTCAACTGGTTCTTATAAATGTCTATTCATATGATGGATTTAGTGTGTCATTTAAAAACAAAATACCATTTTGAAAAGAAATTACATTGTTTTGAATGTAAAGTTTCATTTTGCAGGAGTATTGAGGGGTTTTGCCCATTGTGTGTGTGTTTTTTGATTTGTGTGTAGAGTTCTGAGAGTAAGAGGTATGCTTTCAGAAAATGTGTGTAAACAATCGGGAAAAACTGTAATATGTGTTTAATGTTACAATGTTGTGTTCAAGTGTGTGTAATTCCCACAGGCAGAACCCTCGTGGATTTACCATGAACACGCCTCAAAGTCTGTGAGTGTGGACTTTGGAATTGGGCCAGTTACTCTCCAGTCAGCAGTGAATTGAGCTTTCAGACACTTGTCAAGACCATCGTCGTTTTGCATAGCTGGACAACTAATTTTCCTATTTATAAAATACAGAGCATCTTTGTGGATTGTCAGCAGAAAGTTGTGTGCGTGCTGTAGCATGTATGTTGTAGTATGCTGTCACTGAGAAAGCAGACACCCATACTGCTACTTTCTAAGAGTGTGCATGTATGTATATTAACTCACCCATTAAGTTGACCTTTCTGCGGATAGCTTCCAGCTTGTAATCGAGCTTTGGAGGCATGATGGAGACTTTGCAGGCATCAACAACGTACGCCACACAGTGGATCTTGTCCTTGAGTACTGGAGACTTACGGTAGCCGTGGGCCTCTGAATCCAGAGGAACAGAGGAGTTGAACTGAGTCACACAGTTGAGGGGAAAGGCAGAGACAGTTTGAGTTAACTAAAGCCAAATCAATAGCTCATACATTCAATATGGTGCCCAATGTAACAAAATGATGTACCTGATATCGGTCTGGCAGGTGACCTTCAAGGATGTTGCTGATGTCATCAATATTAAGCCCAGACCCTGTGCTTTCCTCCAGTCCCATGGTATCACACAAGATGATTGGCAGAGGCTTTCCTTCTCGTCCAGCTTTCAAAGAGTAGGAGCGAAACTGTCTCATACAGAAAAAAAAAAAACAAATCACAAAACAGGGACACAGGCCAGAATTTCCATTCTGAAATCAGTCACCACAAACCGAAATCATTAACCATCAGGAACTGACCTGCGTGGTGAGGCTGGAGGTGAAGCTGCCAGACATGGCCGGATTGGTAACGTGGCTTCTGAATACAGAGCTGATAGAGTTGAAGAAGCTGGACTTTCCAGCTCCAACTGGTCCAATGAGCAGAACCCGAATCTGGGACAAAGAGCTGACTGGGGGTTTGTAGCTCTTAATACTCTCCATCAGCTCTGTCCTCGTCCTGCAGGAACAAGTAAAGATAGATAATTATTTCATTGACTGAATAGCTTGTTTGTTGTTTTTAGACTGGTTGAGATTATTTATGCATTTGTGTGTTGACCTCCATGATGGAAGTAATCATGGTTGCTGGTAAATTTATGATATTTGTTAAAGATTTGTACAGTTAAAAACACTACAGCACAGGAAGCACGGAAAACAATTTCACAATATAATGTTTTGCTTAGACGCTGAATTGTATTTTATATTCTACAACAGCTTGTAAAGTCAGGCCCTGTGGTGGCCCTGAGGGTCAACACACAACACAATTTCAGATGACATGGTTTGGTGATGGCAAAATTGTACAAAGCTGTCTGAAAATCATCCCATTCAAACACAGTCACTGTATCATCTTCGGAAGCTAAGTAATGCACTGCAGCAGATGGAGTCAGCAGTAAAACCTGTTTAAAAATGTCAACCCAAAACAATCATTATGCGCTGTAGTGTGCATTATTTCTGTATATTTTCACCACGTTACCTTTCTAACAGTCATTTACAATGTGAAACTGAAGACTTTGTATCTCTCTCTAAAAACGACTCCTTTGATAAAATCAATAATTTTAGGCTTGCAGAACATGTGAGCTGCTGGTGTGCTGCTGCATCGATCAGTTTCCTGGTGTTACTGTGTGACTTAGGTTAATCTGGATTAACCCTTTTAAAACCCAAAGACACACAATAACAACAACAAATAGACTGATCGAGGCAGCGATAGATCAGCAACTCCCGTGTTCCATGAGGTACACGGTAAATATTAAAAGTGCCTCTTTCGTCGTAATTATGCTTTTACACGAAGGTTTGACTCATATTCAATCACAAATAAAGCCTTGGTTGCTTTTTGGCGAGAATTTCACTTTAATCCTAAAAATTGCTGCGTTTGATGTGTTTTGACCCTTAGGGCCACCGTAATGCATGTGGGTGGCATTCATTATAACATCATCTTGATTTCCACATTCTGCTGTCTTTTCAGATCATCAATTTGTGTCATAGTCAAGTATAGTATGGTATTGTATCATATTGTAATGTCTCATATCTTATCATATCATATAGTGATCTTTCTTAAAAAATTATATGGCGGCAGGTCTCATTAAGATTACCTGTCTGAGGTCAGTAAAATATACTGTACTAATGTGAAGAAAATTAAAAGCATGGTGTGCAGGACGGCGGCTCCCTCCATCTTACTCAGATTCCCAGATGACAGTCCTCCATGGCTTCTCCAGTTCTGTGGTCTCTGTTGAAGAGAAAATACAACTTTTACAAAATAATGATCTCATCAGATTTGCTGAATGTATTGCCCATATATACAACTTTTTTTTAACTTTATGATGGGTTTACATTCACTTTAAATCCTGAATCATCTGTGGGCCAACAGAGTGTTGTGAGGTCTAAGGGAAGGAACAAAACTGATTTCTAATGGACTTATGACATCAAAAACAATTTATTTATCCTGAACTCACCCTCCACTTGATAGACTTCACACTCAGTCAGGTTGAGGTCATTGCCATGCATCTCTGCAGCATTGAAGTTGTAAAACTGTCCTGGATTGTTATAGACAACAGGCTTGCTTCCATGGACAAGAACCAAAGCTTCTCCAAAATATGGACCACAGTTACCTACCATTCTCACTGCATTAGCAGGACCAGTGACTGGATATTTGAGGAGCTTTTCTCCACTGAAAGTGAAAAGAAAGGCCTGGTCATCATACACATACTGTCCAGACTGACTGAAAGGTTATTTGGTGTAACCTCCAAACACAAAGCCGGAGGCGTTATAGCCCACAGACACTGTGGGACTGCTGTTGTCACATCATTGGTGGAAGGCTGCTCCAGTGAAACCATGGATGCTGGCCTTGTACAGCAGCCGGAGTTTGACTCTCCTCAGCTGGGAGCAGATTGTTCTCTGCTGGCTTCTGGTTAGTTTGGGGTTCATAGTGGACAGATGGTTTTCTAGTATGTAAAGGATGCTGAGAAAACCTTTGCTGTTTATTCACTTTAATTCTGAAATACAAAAAGATGTACACAGATTCATTAAGATACAGGACATAATATAGGTTATCTTTATTTCAGTTGTTTCAGCAGCTCCTAAACTGTAGCACTCAAATGTTTGGAGAGTAATGATGGAAAAGGTCTGTGGTGTAAATACTGAACTCTCTCAGTGAAAACTATTAGGGCTAAAAAAGAACATAAGATATAATTACAAAAAATACAAACATTGATAAAATCATCACTAAAGTAAAAAAAAAAACCAGAACAAACAGCAGTAAAATAACCATTCAAATAATACCAACACAATACTAACATGTACTTTAAATCAAAAATATAGTTTACTTCATCCTATATATTTCTGAACTCTATATTCACCGAAACATTCAACAAGCAGTCTTATTTTAAACATTGAATGTCCTATATATTTAGCGACATTGACAACACATTCTGGAAACTGTGAATATTTTCTCTCAAAAGAAACGAAGTGTGCAACACACTGACAGCTCGTGCGTACATTGGGCATAACAATAACTTTGGATTTCCTGGAAACGATTCGCCTCACCTAAGTTATTACAGACTGCAGCCGCGATAATAACACAAAAGGTTTTTTTTTGTCAAACTGTGTTTTAAAATCTTTGCACAATTGCCAGTTTATTTTAGAAACATATTAAACTCGTATTTATTGTTTAATAATTACGTATTTACGTAGTCACCGTCGGTTTAAATCGGTGAACGGTTCATAATTCAAAACAAAACAAAATACATGGAGTGATCAGCACTCTCCAGTTTTGGGGGTAGGCTCCGGACAAAGTATATTCGAAGTATATACCAGTAACCTGTAAACATAAGGTTAAACAAGTTAGAATTCTCCTACACCAAGTCAACAAATCCAATCAAACCTTCAAATGTCACTCCCTAACTAGAAAATAAAAATAAGAATCCTTGAATTTCTTTTTCATCCTTACCTCCTTTTCGTGTATAGTTGAGGAAGGAGCGCACGTTTAACTGTGCCTATGCACAAATGACAGGATGTCTGTAGGCGGGTCCTGTTCCATTTGACGGACCTGGCAGAAACGAAACCGGTGTTGCCTTCAAAATAAAAGTTGAGTTTGTCTCTGAATACAACAATTTACCGTATGTTCCGGTAGCTGTAAAAATCCTTTGTTTCTTAAAGAGTGCTTTCTGTGCAGCTCCAGCAGAAAGCAAATTTACCTTTAATCCCATGTGTTAAAGCGATAATACTTGAAACACAACTGTCCTCATACATCATAGTTTTATACTAAAGCTATTTTTTCAGTGAGGCTTATCTCTCTATAAAAGCAAGGAATCTCTGTCTGTCTGTCTGTGTGTGTGTGTATGCCTCAAATATCTCTGCGGATCACGATCAGACTGACCTGAGAGTTTCAACATGGCTGCTGCTTGGTTCAATGGTGTGCAACTTCACATTTGTTTGGACTGCAATGATGCCGTTAATAAATTATTTCATAAATGCTTTACAAATTCCACGAGCATTGTTCACCGGAGCCACCACAGTCACATGCGCACCAGAGCCAATCACTGGAGAGCTCAAACCCACGACATTCCTTAAGAAACAAGCGAATTTATACCTGCAGCGGCGTGAGCTGGACCGGGATTTTGCCGGCGGTTTGGTCCCGTTCTGTTCTGTGCATCTAAACTGACTGTTGTGGATTAATGAGACTAAATGAGTCCGAACCGAGTCTGTTTGGGTCTGAGGAGATCCGGAGACGCGCGGACAACAAAGTGGAATCGAAATCTGTGGATGTTTGTGTGTAGCTAGCTGCTAGCCGCTAGCCCACACGGCCCACCTCCCGAGGCGATGGACCGGACGCACCGGCACGTCCAAAACCGGACTTAGCGTAAATAATGTCCGCCACGCTTTTTCGCGAACATTGCCGTCAGGTTTGCTTTGTGTCTGGTGCAGAAGAAACGGTAAAAACTGGCTTTTGTCACGGAAGTGTCCAAGCAGCAAGTTTGATTGTTGAGGAATGGGAAGTTGTGGGAGGGACGAAGGCAGATGAATGACAGGCAACAACGGTCGGTGTAGAGACAGCGATATTGAGAGTTGAGAGATTTGTGACATTTAGCGTGTTTGGAGTGTATAGTTAGTGTGTTATATAGTGTTTGGTGTAGTGTGTTTAGTGTGTAGTGGAGTCGGTTTCTTTGTGTTGTGAGTCAAAACAAGAGGGAGACTGCTGACTTGCAGAGCAGGCAGGAATGAGCTGAGCCTGAGGCATTGCCTGCATTTTAATGTAAATAGTTACATATAACTTTGTAAAATTCAAAAACTTATGCACAAATTTAGAAAACAAGATTTATATTTGCATTATAACTAATGCAGTTGGTTCATTAAACTGTTTGTGGTTTTCACAGTAAAAAATCAAACTTTTTCCTACTCTGATTTTATGTTTTTTTGTGATTTTAGGTCCATAGTGTTAATATAATATGTCAAAATGAAAGAAATAACTGTACAGTCACACATGTGAGGTTTTGCTAAAAATAATGACACCAAACAAGGCAAGTTAAATAGTTTTTAAGGTGAAATATAATGGTATAATCAAAAGTAGTCAAAAACAGCCAATTCTATCTCTGACGTCCCACCTTCGAACACAACCTCATTTGGCCATCCATGAAAAAGCTACTTAACCTCCCACTTTTCTATAGGAATACATGCTTCCTACAGGCAATGCACTAGTTGTTATAAATCAGGGCTGTCTAAAGTTTGTAGAATTTACAAACCCCAATTCCAATGAAGTTGGAACGTTGTGTAAAACGTAAATAAAAACAGAATACAATGATTTGCAATCCTTTTCAACTTAAATTCAATTGAATACACTACAAAGACAAGATATTTAATGTTCAAACTGATAAACCTCTTAGTTTTTTTTGCAAATATTCACTCATTTTAAATTTGATGCCTGCAACACATTCCAAAATAGCTGGGACAGCGGCAACAAAAGACTGGGAAAGTTCAGAAGTGCTTAAAAAACACCTGTTTGGAACATTCCACAGATGAACTGGTTAATTGGATACAGCTGAGTGCCATGATGGGGTATAATAGGAGCATCCCCGAAAGGCGCAGTCATTCACAAGCAAGGATGGGGCGAAGTTCACCACTTTGTGAACAAATGCACGAGCAAAGAGTCTTAGAGTTTAAGAACAACATTTCTCAACGTACAATTGCAAGAAATTTTGGGATTTCATCATCTACAGTCCATAATATCATCAAATGCAGTGCCACCCTCAAACCGACATCATTCTGTCAAGGATATCACCACGGGCTCAGGAACACTTCGGAAAACCACTGTCAGTTAACACAGTTTTTCGCTACACCTGTGCAAGTTAAAACTCTACCATGCAAAGCGAATCTGCATTTGGTCCAAAGTTTAACACACGGATAATCGTTTTATTTTGAAGGGTATTATACGTAGCCTACACTTCAGCTGCCTTGACAGACACACTTTAACTTTCGTTTTCCCATCCAACCGAAACAGCAGAAACAGAATGAACTAATTTAGGAGCGCTAAGTGCTGTATTGTAGGCAACTGGACGTGTTTCAGTTTCTTGAAGACGTTTCACCTCTCAGGCTTCTTCAGTTCTAATTACCTGGAGGAGAGTTACAGGCTTTTACACTCTCTGCTATATGTGGGAGTGTCCTTACAGAGTCGTTAAGAACATGTGTGACCTCTGAGTTTCAGAGTCCTTAGGGCCACAACCAGCCTAAGGTTAAAAGCCTGCAACTCTCCCGCAGTTAGTTAGAATTAAAGAAGCTTGGAAGAGAGCTGAAACGTCCTCAAGAAACTGAAACATGTCTAGTTGCCTATGATACAGCTTTTAGAACCACCATGACCTGGATGACTGAGAACCTTCATCAACATGATTTAGGAGTTATCAGTAAAAGCAAGAGTTTCTAAATGCTCTACCACATCTGGTCTGCCCAACAAGAGCTTTTATTGTTTTTAGTGTATTTACACTGAGAAGGCAAAGTACAGAACACAGAACATGCAACATAGAAATAATAAAAATAAGTAAACGTACAATAAAAGGATAATGGTGCCAAACTTCAAAATGTCAAATGTTAAAAAAAAAAAAAAGAAAATCAAATATTTCGCAGCAAAGGGACACAATCAAAATGAGAACAGCTCACTGAAGCCAGAAATTGGAGGTGCAGTGAGGTCTAGGTGATACTAGAGGCACTACATCTCCCAGCATTCCAAAGGGTGCTTGGAAAAGACTGAGGAAGAGAAGAACAGTGCTGGTAAATGGATGGATCATGTTGAGGGACATTTCATTACAGATGCTGAGGTCGTTATATCTGCTGCACATATGTTTCCTATTCTTTCACGTCCATGTTGCTGAATTGGTCGCTGATCTCATCGAAGTAATTATCAGCGAAGCGAAGCATCTGCTTGACAGTGCTGAGCAGCAAGATGTCGCAGTTTGGGTCCAACTCCAACTCCTCGTTGTAGTTCTTCACCGGAACAACACAGGACAGAAGCACACCGAGCCGAGTGCTGACATCCTGCATCTGGATCACAAAAAAGAATTTAGATGAGGGTGATTTATAGTCAGGGGTTTTCCCCCAAAGATTACAGAAAAATGTGCAGACTTTTGTAAAATCACAGCTTATTTTGTTTTGATTTGTGCTTTCAACTCTGGAAGAAACGATGCCTATCCTTCACCTATTAAGTATTGGAATCTATATAAATTAAATAATACACACTAATGGACAGATTTTGACTGGCTTGTCAGTTAAACATATCAATTGAGGCCTAAAAACACACTACAAACCTGAAATAAAACAAAGCTAATAGCATTTGTTCTGTATAAAATCCTCACCATTTCCTTGATGTAGTCACTCTTATAGACATTTCTTACGTCCTCTTTCACCAAAGGGCAGGCTTCATCTACTTTAGTGAGCAGGACCAGCTGAGGAATCCCTGAATACACCAGAGAGAAAGAACATTTTCAAAATGCTGGAGATTTTCAGGTATCAGCCTGTCAAAATATTATGGGGGCTCTTCTAAAGTAAAAATCAAAATGTGTTGCAATTTAAATGCAGTTTAATCACAATTCTAAAAAATAACTTTTGAAGGGAAATCTATGTATCTAAAATCACTCTCTTGTTTACTGATTCACTATTACCTATATAACAAACACTCATCAATGGCCCGATCCCAATGTCTCCCTAAATCCTAAAACCCTCACATGACAACAGCTGGTTAGTGTTCGAGTGAGAGCGTCTGGAACGGGTTGAAATGATTGAGAGGGAATGGGACAGCACTTTGTGATGTTTCACTTCAGCTTGTAAGTTTTTTCAAAAATACATTCTTGACCCTGGTAACCCATGGTAACCTTATTATCATTTAACATTCCAATTGCAACAATGACTTTGGAATTGGGCCAGTTACTCTTCAGTCAGCAGGGAATTGAGCTTTCAGACACTTACTAGTCATCGTCGTTTTGCATTGTTGGACAACTAATTTTCCTATTTATAAAATACAGAGTATCTTTGTGGATTGTCAGCAGAAAGTTGTGTGCGTGATGTAACATGAGTGTGCATGTATGTATATTAACTGACCCATTAAGTTGACCTTTCTGCGGGTCGCTTCCAGCTTCTCCTCCAGCTTTGTGGGCATGATGGAGACTTTGCAGGCATCAACAACGTAGGCCACACAGTGGATCTTGTCCTTGAGCGCTGGAGATTTACGATAGCCATGTGCCTCCGAATCCAGAGGAACAGAGGGGTTGAACTGAGTCACACAGTTGAGGGGAAAGACAGAGACAGTTTGAGTTAACTAAAGCCAAATCAATGGCTCATACATTCAATATCGTGCTCCATGTAACAAAATGATGTACCTGATATCGGTCTGGCAGATGACCTTTAAGGATGTAGCTGATGTCATCAATATTAAGCCCAGACCCTGTGCTTTCCTCTAGTCCCATGGTATCACACAAGATGATTGGCAGAGGCTTTCCTTCTCGTCCAGCTTTCAAAGAGAAGGAGCGAAACTGTCTCGTACAAAGTGAAGGAATAACAAATCACAAAATGGTGACAGGGCAGGAAATACATTTTCAAATCAATCAGCACAAATGGAAATCATGAAATGTCAGGAACTGACCTGCGTGGTGAGGCTGGAGGTGGAGCTGCCAGAGATGGCCTGGCTGGTGACGTGGCCTCTGAATACAGAGTTGATAGAGTTGAAGAAGCTGGACTTTCCAGCGCCAACTGGTCCAATGAGCAGAACCCGAACCTGGGACACAGAGCTGACTGTGGGCTTGTAGCTCTTAATACTCTCCATCAGCTCTGTCCTCGTCCTGCAGGAACAAAAAAAGATAAATATTTTTTCATTGACTGAAAGCTTGTTTATTGTTTTTAGCCTGGTTGACATTATTTGTGCACAGCCAGTTAACCTCCATGATGGAAGCAGTCATGTTTGCAGGTAAATCTTTGAAATTAAGATTTGAACAAAAACACTACAGCACAGTAAGCGCAGCAGACAATCTCAATGCATAATGTTTTGCTTAGATGTTGAATCATATTGTATTATCTACAACAGCGTGTAAAGTCAGGCCCTGTGGTGGCCCTGAGGGTCAACACACAACACAATTTCAGATGACATGGTTTGGTGATGGCAAAATTGTACAAAGATGTCTGAAAATCATCCCATTCAAACATAGTCACTGTATCATCTTAGGAAGCTAAGTAATGCACTGCAGCAGATAGGGTCGGCAGCAAAACACGTTAAAAATGTCAACCCAAAACAATCATTGAGTTGTAGTGTACATTATTTCTAGAAGATTTTCACCATGTCAGCTTTCTATCTGACAGCCAAATCTAACGTGGAACTGAACTTATATCTCTCTCTCAAAACAACCAGACTCCTTTGATAAAATCAACAATTTTAGGTTTGCAGAACATGTGAACTGCTGGTGTGCTGCTGCCTCAGTCAGTTTGTTGGTGTTACTGTGTGACTTAAGTGAATCTGAACTAACCCTTGAAAACCCCAAAGGTGCACAATAATAACAACAAATCGATTGATCAAGGCAGTGATAGATCAGCTTGTTCCTTGAGGTACAATTATTGTTTTTGCCAAAAGAGTGAAAATGTTCTAATAAAGCATACAATGATTTAAAGGTCCCATATTATGGTCATTTCTGCTTCTTGACATGGTTCCTTGATGTCTAAATGGAATGTTAGTAACATGCTTTGGTCGAAAAAAGCTGAAGGATTGAGCACAGCAGGGTTCTTGAAACACCAGTTTCACAGCTATGCTCCAGGTGGCCTGTTTCAGTGCCTTTCCCTTTAAATGCTAATGAGCTACTGCGCGCCGCCCACGGTACCGCCCACCTCCTCCTGCCTGCGGAAGACGTGAGGATGGCATCATGTGACCATGGCAACGGCGGAGTTTCTGGGAATAATGGCTGCCGGACAACAGATTGCGGTCCGACCCAGAACAAGAGGCTCCAAAAGAAAGTAAGCAGCCAAGAATGAACATTGGTGTTTCTCAGTGGTTAGTAGTTAAGTTTGTTACCTCGACATTACTTTTATGTTATTATTATGTTACCATATTATTATTTACCTTTATGTAGCCAGGTAAGTTGATTGAGAACCTGCTCTTATTTGCAGTGACGACCTGTAATTAGCTACTGCCAGCAATTTTCAACTGTAGTTTTCAGTAAGCCACAGTTGCTTCCAATCACCTTTCTACCAGCAGAATTGTTTTTTAACCATTTAAAACGGTTTCTAAACTTTATATATATTATCAAAGAAACAATGTGACATGATTAGTGATCATAGTTTCCCATGAATAATAAAAAAAAAGCATAAAAACAGGTGTTCCTGTGGCTATTGTAAACAAATACCTACAGAACCTAAGAATATCTGCTGTATGGAAATACCACAATGAAGTGTGAACACTGGGCAAACAAGGTTGTCATTCTGCTCTCTCTTTTCTCTAATCTATTGTCACTCACTTACCTTTCATTATTTCTAGGTTATACGAAGACTACAGCAGTTTCCTGAGCCACCATCATGCATGGTGGACCACCCTGACCTGGAACCTGTCTGCCTGAATGTATCTGCACTGCAGAATGCACTGAACATTTATCGGGCAGACTATGAATCTTTACGTCTGAGGGGAATAGTGCAGTAAGCTTTTAGTCACATAAATACTATTCATTTATCGTAAAAGTGTTATGATTAAAAGTACATAACTGCTTCTTCTATCTTACATTGTTTATAGTTTATTATCTTTTACTTATTACCATGAAAATTACATATCAAACAATGAAAACACAGAACAGTTAGGAAAGATGTTTTAATTGTAAGAAACATTTGTAAACATGTGTTGACATGAATGAAATAAGAAGAAAATACATATCTGAATTGAAACAGTTTGACTTTATATATTAACTTCAATATCAATATGAAAATGATAACAAAGAAAGTATCTCGTTGCCATGGGTGTAAACATTCAGTGCTGACTTTATATTGAATTGTGTTCAGCCAATACAGCCTACATAAGCTTTGTAAGGTGGTGCTGGTGCTCTCTGGGGCGGAGAGTGAGAGTTGTGCTGCCCATCTGTGTGGTCCGAGAGGTCTTCAGGGATTATGAGTTTCAGCACCTCGTTCACATATGGGGCAGGGTCCTGGAAAACCTTCTGGAAGATCAGGTCCAACAGTGCATCACCGCAGTCTGCAGTGCAATAAACAAATGCATGTTTACAGGAAAACTGCAGTAGAACCAAAACACCTTGTGCTGCAGTGTTGTAAAGTGTCTCTTATTTCTCCTAATTACTTCTCATTTATACATTCTCATTATTTATTTTGAAAATCATCTTAAAAGAATTCAGATTTTAAGTGTTTGTGTTCAACCTTTTGTGTGATGTCTGTGTGTCCATGTTTATTTTAATTTGAGAGGTTCAAATAAAAGATTGTAAAACTTACAGAATGTCGTGTCTGTCTTCACTGGTTTGGCTCTGCACTCTCCCTTCCAGGACTTTGGAAAGCTCAGTTTGAAAAGACGATCTCCTGATGATGTGGTGGCTTGTCCTCTATCAGCATTCTTATTGTGATGCAGTGCAGCCAGTCAGAGTCTTGAACAGTAAAAAGACAAACATGAAAACAATTGCAAGAAATGGGCAAATGTTCTCAACAAGTAATCACAGTTTAATTTACCTGCACAGCATTCCCAGATATGGATAGGATAACACATGACAGCACTGTTACAGTATAATTCAAGCACTAAAGACTGCAACGCCTTACATTACTCTAATCCGACCACTTTATTTCAGTAACGAGTAATCTAGCGTTAATATTTCCAAACCAGTAATCACATTAAAGTTATTTATTCAAGTCACTGTGCGTTACAATTATTGTCATTTTCATTCGTAAAAATATATATTTTTGCTTTCTTCTTGTCAGTACCTCTCAAGTCACGTTTTAGCCATGAGGATAACTCACGTGTACACCACGCAGCAACACAAAAATGGAGGGAGGAGAGAGATGCGTGTTTCCTAGCTGGAAATATACTCATTATGCTGAGTTATTCAAAACAAAAAAGCACAAATGCTTGGTCAAGGGCCCAGCCCGACCCGGCCCGGGCAGAGAATCTAAACGCTATGTAGCAGTCAACAGTACCCTGGTATTGCCCCGGCCTATGCCAACATATTCCAGCTTAGAAAACATTTTCAAATGCATTATTTCACAAAATCCTGAAAGCTTAGACCCGGTGGAGGGTGTGTGTATATACTGCTTGACCGACCGTGTCTCTGGGTTTGCATGTGGAGACCGTGTTGATGCGAACTAGGGGCTCGCGGTTAGCATTAGCTTGAAAGCTCACGGTTAGCGTTAGCTGGTACTATGTGACACTGCTTGGTTAGTTCGTGTAAAATTGCTAAATAAACACAGCTAAATACTTGTACATGCAGACATTTCCCTGGGACACGCATTACATAGTGTGCAGGATCAGAAACGTACTACACACAATGATTCTGCTTTAGCACTAGCGTTAACTTGTGCGGTCAGGGAAGCTAACGTTAGCGGTTAGCCGCTAACCTTAGCTTGTTGTCAATGGCAAAACACACAGTACATCAGGCATGAGTTCAGCCTAATCTACAGAAACACACAGCACATTATTTGTGTACTTACATGTCCTTGGTCTGCATGTATTCCTTTGAGTAAAAGTCTGCCGACCACTCATGCCTTGTACTGGCCCAAGTTGGTGAAACAGTCAGTGTCAAAGTGGCTCGCACACACCAACAGTTTTTTGCCAACTTCAAAAATAAATCATGAAAATAAATTCAATCCATGCCGCTCTTTTGTCCTCTGCAGCTGTGAGTCTCACAGTGTGAGACGATGGAGTGTGTTGTGCTGGTCCTTGCAGCCAACAACAGAGCACTTTTCCTTGAGTTTGGCCATGGTGATTTCAGTAGAATAATTGCGGATCTCCGAGACCGGAGCTGTACCTAGTGGGTGGAGACACCGTGCGGTGAAGGGAGGGGCAGTGGGGTAGCCATATGCAAATGTGCGGCCGTCGACGTCGACAGCCGCAGCAAATTTGACTCGTGTATCTGGAAACTGCAGGCAAGACCCCTTTAGAAACCTGTATCTCACTCAAAAAAGCATGGATAGACTTTTTTCAAAGTTTCTCGGCGTGTGGCAGCACCATAGACCCACAATAACACCCCAAATCCCAGAAAAAGTCAGTTTTTCATAATATGGGACCTTTAAATTTTTAAAGATATGCTCTTTTTATAAATTATATTTATAAATTATATTTTGCTGCGGTCCAACACCGACTATGGATTAACATTATTTAGCCCCAATTCAAAAGCTATCCCTTTAAAATGTCACGTAGAACTCTGAAAGCCGGCTTGAGAGAATTAGGAATGAGGCTGACCGTAGTTCATAATAGAAACAGGAAATGACATTGAATTTTCGGCACTGACTTGGGCACTGTCCAATCACAGGGAGGGAGTGTTGTCTCACCTTTTCCTTAATCCGAAATGTTCCTGTGTTTGACGTATTTTGACCCTTAGGTCCACCATAATGTATGTGGGTGGCATTCATTATAACATCATCTTGATTTCCACATTCTGCTGTCTTTTCAGATCATCAATTTGTGTTATACTGGAAGTATGGTTTAGTATTGTATCATATTTTAATGTATCGTATCGTATAGTGATCTCTCTTGAAAATTATATGGTGGCAGGTCTCAATAAGATTACCTGTCTGAGGTCAATAAAATATACTGTACAATAATGAAGCATATCAAAAGCATTGTGCATAGGATGGCGGCTTCTTCCATCTTACTCAGATTCCCAGATTACAGTCCTCCATGGCTTCTCCAGTTCTGTGGTCTCTGTTGAAGAGAAAATACAACTTTTACCAAACAATGATCTCATCAAATTTGCTAAATGTATTACCCATACATACACATTGATGACTGTGATTGGTTTACATTCACTTTAAATCCTAAATCACCTGTGGGCCAACACAGTGTTGTGAGGTCTAAGGGAAGGAACAAAACAATTTATTTATATTGAACTCACCCTCCACTTGATAGACTTCACACTCAGTCAAGTTGAGGTCGTTGCCATGCATCTCTGCAGCATTGAAATTGTAATAATCTCCTGGACTGTGATAGACAACAGGCTGGCTTTCATTGAGAAGAACCAATGCTTCTCCATAATATGGACCAGAGTCACCTACCATTTTCACTGCATTAGCAGGAACAGTGACTGGATATTTGAGGAGCTTTTCTCCACTGAAAGTGAAAAGAAAGGCCTGGTCATCATTCACATACTGTCCAGACTGACTGAAAGGCTGTTTGGTGTAACCTCCAAACACAAAACCAGATTTATTATTATTATTATTTATAATGTACAGACACTGTGGGGCCGCGGTTGTCGCATCGTTGGTGGAAGGCTGCTCCAGTGAAACCATGGATGCTGGCCTTGTACAGCAGCTGGAGTCTGACTCTCCCCAGCTGGGAGCAGATTGTTCTCTGCTGGCTTCTGGTTAGTTTGGGGTTCATAGTGGACAGATGGTTTTCTAGTGTGTAAAGGATGCTGAGAAAACCTTTGCTGTTTATTCACTTTGGTGTCTGAAATACAAAAAGATGTACACAGATTCATTAAGATATAGGATATAATGTAGGTTGTCTTTATTTCAGTCGTTTCACAACAGCTCCTAAACTGTAGCACTCAAATGTTTGAAAAGTAATGATGGAAAAGGTCTGTGGTGTAAATACTGAATTCTCTCAGTGAAAACTATTAGTGCTAAAAAAGAACATAAGATATAACTACCAAAAAATACAAACATTGGAAAAATCATCAATACACTAAAAAAACAAACAGCAGTAAAATAACCATTACAAACTAACCCATACTTTAAATCAAAAATACAGTTTACTTCATCCACAATATTGGCACAATATTATCTCTCAAAAGAAAATAAGTGTGCCACACATTGATAGCTCATGCCTACATTAGGCATAACAATAACTTTCGATTTCCTGGAAACAGTTTGTCACACCTCAGTTATTACAGACTGCAGCCGCGATAATAAGACACAAGGTTTTATGTCAAAATGTGTTTTAACATTTTTGCACTATTGCCAATTTCTTTTAGAATCATATTAAAATCGTATTAATTGTTTAATTATTACATATTTACGTAGTCATCATTTAGTTTGAATCGGTGAGCAGTGGATCGGTTTATTATCCTTATATCTATTCCTATCAAGGTTAAAATAAAATAAAACAAAACAAAATACAGGGGGTGATCAACACTCTCCAGTTTTGAGGGTAGGCTGTAAAACAAGACCAAGTATGTTTGAAGTTTAGAAATAAGGTACACAGTAACCTGTAACAGTAACCTGTCAACATAAACTTAAACAAAGTTAGAATTCTGCCACACCTTTAGTCACCAAATCAAATAAAACCTTCAAAGGTCACTGGCTAACTAGAAAATATGAATGGCATAAAATAAGAATCCTTGAATATTTTTGTCACCCTTACCTCCTTCTCCTGTATATAGATGAGGAAGGAGCGCGCGTTTAACAGTATGTTGGCACACACGACAGGATGTCTGCCAGGGGCTTCGTGCGCCATGTGGCAGACCTGGCATAAAGGAAACCACTGTTGCCTTCAAAATAAAAGTGAAGTTTGTTTCTGAATACAATTTACTGTCAGTTCCACAAGCAGTAAAAATCCTTATATATATATGTATATTTAATATATATATATATATACACACAATGAAAATAATAAAAATGAAAAATAGTTTTATCACTATGTAGGACAACTTATTATATCTATGAGCATGGTAGCCAGAGTGACATTGAAGGCAGTCAGACATTAGGAGAACTTGGAACGTAGTACCATTTTACATTTTAAGAAGAAAGTAGGTGTGTGCTTCAGGCCCATTGACCACCAGTAGGATTCAGTTTTGGCCCTTTACAACGTATCCAATTATTTGGTGCTACCAAAGTTGAAATATCATCATACCTCTTTGCACACGGATGAAGACTTACTGAGGCATTGCAGTTAAGCTCTGGTAAACTGCTCTGAATCTGCATTCTGTGGTTGTGATTAGAACCGACAACAAAAGGATTATGATGCAGAAGTTTTATGATATCATAATGCAGGAAAGAGTCATATCAGATGATGTGTTTGCTAGTCAAACGTTTAAACTTGTGATTAAAGTCCCAGTGAATGAGCCAACTAGTCCATTAAATCCATTAAATTGCACATTTTTGCGAATAAAATAGAGCCCTTAACCCCCTAAATAATTTATTTCTGAATCTGGGAGAAAATTACAGAGAAACAGTTAAAAAGAGAGCAAGCTGGAGGTGCAGCAGGTCTAGGATTCAGTGTTGTAACATTAAACACAGGACAACAATGGGTGACCAGTAGATGCCTCCAAACGTTCTAGATACTCTAACGACCATTTAGCTGGATGTTTTCATTATTCTCTATGTTTTTTGAGTCTCTATTTAAATCACTCAGTTCATTAGGCCTAAACAATAAAAGCGAAACAATGTGAAACTTTTCCCCTAAAACTTTCAATTTGTGTTTATGTGTATTCACGTTTTTGTTTAAGTCTAAAATAAAAAAAGTCCAAAACCTACAAAAGAGTCCCATTACAATTATAGGCGACCATTTTGGGCCCTTGCAGACCCTTTCTCTACCAAGCAATATCATTTCTACCAGCTGTCCCCAACATAGCAGAAGTGGCCCTGCAGTCATTGATCTCATGACAAGGATGCTGAATTGACCTTTGATGTCTATTTACACAAAGTCACACAGATACAAAAAAGGATGAATATCTAGATTAACTGAACTTGATTGATCCCACTGGATAACTAGATTTAATTTCCGTCACAGTCGCACCTAATGTTCAAGGTCACACACAGAGCAGGATTTCTCAGACTACCTCCAGAATTTAGGAGTGCAGAGGATGGAACGGCCTGCCAGCAGTCCTGACCTCAACCCCATTGAACATTTGTGGGATCAGCTTGGGCGTGCTGTTCGTGTCAGAGTGACTATCACAACCACACTGGCTGACTAGAGACAAATGCTGGTTGAAGAATGGGATGCCATCCCACAGCAGTGTGTGACCAGCATGAGGAGGAGGTGCCAGGCTGTTGTGACTTTGTATGGTTCTTCCAAACGCTACTGAGACTCCTGTTTGTTAAATCAATAAATTGTTAAATTATCAGTATGTCATGCTTCTTCAGACTTCAATCAGCCAATCAACCAAACGATACCAAACAAGAGTCAATAACAGAATTAGCTGTTTGGTACAGAGCCCCTAAAGGGACATGAGAAAAACAACAAAAAACTTGTGTGCACGACAAACGGCATGAAGTTTCTCAGATGTTTCTCAGATGTTTCTATTTTTTTGAATCATTTTTTTTTACTGTTTGAAGTCATGGTAGTTACTATCAATAATGTTTCTCAATCAAGGTCGTCCACATCACATGACCATCAGAAAGTTGGAAGAGAGAATATTGTACATTATACAGTTGTATATATCAGAAGATGTTCCCCTGGAGAGCTATCTGCATTAAGACCTGAGGCAGCTGTGTGAGTATGAAATTTGTTGCACCTTACACTAAATTAGCCTTGATAATAATGCCCTTGTAAAAAACAAAAAAGAAAAAAAACATTTTTTATTTTTTTTTTGATAACCATTTGTTCTGAACCATACAACATGTAGACTGCCATAATCGTCGGATTCTCGGGTTCAGCTCCAAGTTCGGCATGACTATGTCATAATCTGTGTAGACCTGGCGGTCGTTGTCAAGCTGCTCCATTCCTCAAGCTAGCGTGTAGATAATTAGCACAAAATGGACAGGTTTTTGACAACAAATAGACCGAAAGAGCAGACCAACAGCCCTGCCGTGGAGGACTCTGTGGCAAGAAACCTAAGAATTTATGGCCAACTAAAATCCAAAAATATGAGGCAGCATACATTAAGTATGGCTTTACAGCCATACAGAAAAATGGCCATGATTGCCCGAAATGAATCCTCTATCTGGAGACCCTCTCAAACGAGTGTTTAGATGTTCGTTAATAATTTTCTTATGCCAAACAAATGTAATAATTATTGAATAGTGAATAAAAGTAAGAAAATACATTTTAAAAGTTGATGTTTCTTTACCAATTTTGTAGCATTGTCTGTGGGTTTGGGAGTCCCCGGCCAGAAGCTGATTCTGTTTGGGGGGCCTTGGCGTGGAAAAGTTTGGGAAGGGTTCATCATTATTTACCATTACACAGCAAATTCGTAATGCTTTTACCATAACCCTGGATTTCCAAGTTGTTTACCACCATTTATTCTGTTTGAACAGCCATTTCTGAATTGACTATCACTATCATCACTAAGATACACGCACCTTATTTTTACCAACTAGTATAATGAAATCCCTCTTAACACTAAATAACGCAATTTAAATAATTGTGTTGTTAAATGTTAAAAGGGATTCCCATAGCATTATACTTGTATTAACAACCAACAAAGAAATAAAAGCCCCCTAAAAAACATTAGAAACAAAAACAGACTCCGTACAAAGTTAGGAGAGTATTTTACTGAGAAATTTCAACAAACAGGTATAGTGGGAATAATTGGGTTTAATACCATTAAAGAGAACATCAGAGTAAACAATCACTTAGATCCGTCAGATAAATGATCGGTAAAATAAAACTTACACCTGATTAAATGTGAGGAAAATGTTCAATCTTCATAAAGAAAACATATCAGCAAAAGCACGTAGGCTGTATGTATCTTTTAGGACCCTCAATTTGCTCTAGGACCATGCTTACCTCATTTACTCTAGTTCAGGCGCAACGAAAAACAGACAGCGGCACCTTTACCACACTCTCGTAAACAGCAGCTCACTTTACTGTAGTGTTATTTTCAGTGATGCAGAAACAGGTTGTGAGTGAGATTACAGCTGTGACTGTGTTTAGTTAACAGTCTGCTGTACCAAAGTCCAGTGACAAAGGGAGGGAGTGTTCCTCAGCTGGTCTGACTTCAACAGTTTGCTGTACAGTAACTGTCTGACCTGCATTCAGATTTTTTGTTTATTCATGCACTTTGAGTTTCTCTTCAATTACAAATGACTAAACAGAATGAACTGATTTAGGAGCGCTAAGTGCTGTATTGTAGACAACTGGACGTGTTTCAGTTTCTTGAAGACGTTTCACCTCTCAGGCTTCTTCAGTTCTAATTACCTGGAGGAGAGTTACAGGCTTTTACACTTTATGTGGGAGTGTCCTTACAGAGGTGTTAAGGACACATGTGAGCTCTGAGTTTCAGAGTCCTTAAAAGCCAACAACTCCCCTACAGTTAGTTAGAACTGAAGAAGCCTCTTGGATGAGAGGTGAAACGTCTTCAAGAATCTGAAACGCGTCTAGTTGCCTACGATATAAAACTTAAAACCACCATGAGCTGGTTGACTGAGAACCTTCATAAACATGATTTAGGAGTTATCAAAAAAAGCAAGAGTTTCTAAATGCTCCACCCCATCCGGTCTGGCCAGCAAGAGCTTTATTGTTATTGAGTGTAATTTAATGTACAGAACATGCAACACAAAAATAAAAAAGATGACCTGTCAATACAACCATCTGACCACCTGCAAAGTGTTTTTCCTGACAAATACTGAGGGGAAAGGGACTCAAAACACCAAAACCCAAAGTGTATGTAACAGTGTAAAGTAAAAAACACAGTTGGATAAAAACCCAAATGGTCTAATTCAATTATCCATAACTTGTAATTTTGTCACACATGTACCACATGAACAGTTATAACTAGTAAAACCCTGACACAACAACTGATATTACATTAAAACTGAGGAGAACAAAATGAGAGTCTTTTTAAAAGACTAGGACTCAGATTATTGGATTTATCCTATTTGGCACCACCAAGGTTCAAAAATCAGGATTCTTCTCAGCACACAAATCAGTGAGAGCTGATAAACTTCTCTGAATCTGCTGACACTGTGACTGTCATGTCAATCACATGAAACAAACAATAAAAAGATAATGATGCCAAACTTCATGTCAAATGTAAAAAAAGAGAAAGAAAATCAAATGTTTTGCAGCAAAGAGAGACAATCAAAATGAGAACAGCTCACTGAAGCCAGAAATTGGAGGTGCAGCAAGGTCTAAGTCATACTAGAGGGACTACATCTCCCAGCATTCCAAGCGGTGCTATGAAAATACTGAAGAAGAGTGCTGGCAAATAGATGGATCATGTCGAGGGACATTTCATCAGAGATTACAGTTGCTGAATTGGTCGCTGATGTCATCAAAGTAAGCATCAGCAAAGCGAAGCATCTGCTGGACGGCGCTGAGCAGCAGGATGTCGCAGTTTGGGTCCAACTCCAACTCCTCGCTGTAGTTCTTCACCGGAACAACACAGGACAGAGGCACGCTGAGTCGAGTGCTGACCTCCTGCATCTGGATCACAAAGAATTCAGATGAGGGTGATTAATAGTTTGCAGTTTTCCCCCAAAGATTACAGACTTTTGTAAAATCACAGCTAAATTTGTTTTGATTGAGTTTGGCAATTCTCAGCAACTTCTACAGCTGCATTGTTGGGAGCATCTTGACCGGCTGTATCACCGTCTGGTATGGCAGAACTTCCGCTCTCTGCCGCAGACGCCTGCAGAGAGCGGTAAAGGCTGCAGAGAAGATCATCAGAACTCCACTGCCCTCTCTGCAGAGCATCTACCACTGCAGAGACCACAGGAGAGCTGCCTCCATCCTCAAAGACCTTACCCACCCCCGGCAAGGACTGTTCACACTGAAGTGTCCAAGACAACCAGACTAAAGAACTCTTTCTTCTCCATTGCCATCAGACTCCTTAACAGCACATAGGAGTTTATGCTACCTCACAACTCTCCCTGCTGTTTACATTTTTGCACATGCATAACTGCACAGTTTTTAGATTTGCACTGTTTTACTACTATTATTATTATTATTATTATTATTATTATTATCATTATTATTATTATCATTAGCATTATTATCATTATTATTATTATTATTATTATTACTATTATTATTATTGTTGTTGTTGTTGTTGCTGCTTTTTCTATTTATCACATTTTTGATGTATATATTTCTATATTACACTGTTGGCATTCTGTGGACAGCAAATGAAGAATTTCATTGCATAATTGAGAACAAGTTTCTTTACTGTGCAGATGACAATAAACATTGTTGAATCTTGATTTGTCCTTTCAACTTTGGAAGAAACGATTCCTATCCTACACCACTTAATTATTGGAATCAATCTAAATTAAATCACACACACTAATGGACAGACTTTGACTGGCTTGTCAGTTAAACATATCAATCGAGGCCTAAAATCACACTACAAACCTGAAATAAAACAAAGCTTTTAACAAATTAACAAAGCATTTGTTCTTCTGTATAAAATCCTCACCATTTCCTTGATGTAGTCACTCTTATAAACATTTCTCACGTCCTCATTCACCAAAGGGCAGGCTTCATCGACTTTAGTGAGCAGGACCAGCTGAGGAATCTCTGAAAACACCAGAGAGAAAGAACAGTTTCAAAATGCTGGAGATTTTTAGGTATCAGCCTGTCAAAATATTATGGGGGCTCTAAGTAAAGCTTAAGTAAAAATAAAAATCTGTTGCAATTTAAATGCAGTTTAATCACAATTCTATAAAATAACTTTTAAAGGGAAAACTATGTATCTAAAATCACTTTACTTTTTATTGATTCACTACATAACAAACACTAGAATCAGAATGACCTGATCCCAATGTCCCTCTAAATCCTTGAACCCTCACACAGTGAGTGAGAGAGTCTGGAACGGGTTGAAATGGTGAAAGAGGGAATAGGACAGCACTTTCTGATGTTTCACTTCAGGTTGTAAGTTTGATACCTTTAATTTGATGTTTTAAAACAGATATCCTCATAATAAAAACAAAGACTGGAAGTACATATAAACACAAATGAAAACATATTCAGTCAGAGATTTCAGGGACCTTTACTTGTTGTCTAATAAACTGATCTGAGTGAGTAGCTTAAAAGAGTAGCAGATCACCTCAGTTTTTGATTTTGAAAATTCTCTATTTGTGAATAAAAAATGTTGCATACAGAATAATGAAAGCATCCCGATTATTGTCGTGTTTTCTAGGTTACCCTGGTAACCCATGGTAACCTTATTTATAATGTTACAACGTTGTGTTCAACTGTGGGTAATTCCCACAGGCAGAAATGTGAACTTACAGGGAGTGGCCATAAGAGGCCAAAATGTCTGCGAGAGAGCCTTTAGTCACTTAAAAATTTACAATGTGACATCCAGAACCCTTGTGGATTTACAATGAGCATGAACATTACCATTAAAGTCTGTGAGTGTGGACTTTGGAATTAGGCCAGTTACTCTCCAGTCAGCAGTGAATTGAGCTTTCAGACACTTACTAGTCATCATTGTTTTGCATTGTTGGACAACTAATTTTCCCATTTATAAAATACAGAGCATCTTTGTGGATTGTCAGCAGAACGTTGTGTGCGTGCTGTAGCAAGTATGCTGTAGTATGCTGACACTGAGAAAGCAGACACCCATACTGCTACTTTCTAAGAGTGTGCATGTATGTAACTGACCCATTAAGTTGACCTTTCTGCGGATAGCTTCCAGCTTCTTCTCCAGCTTTGTGGGCATGATGGAGACTTTGCAGGCATCAATGACGTAGGCCACACAGTGGATCTTGTTCTTCAGCACTGGAGACTTACGGTAGCCGGGGGCCTCCGAATCCAGAGGAACAGAGGGGTTGAACTGAGTCACACAGTTTAGGGGAAAGACAGAGCCAGTTTTAGTCAACTAAAGCCAAATCAATGGCTCATACATTCAATATCCTGTCCATATAACACATATAACCTGATATCGGTCTGGCAGATGACCTTTAAGGATGTTGCTGATGTCATCAATATCAAGCCCAGACTCTGTGCTTTCCTCCAGTCCCATGGTATCACACAAGATGATTGGCAGAGGCTTTCCTTCTCGTCCAGTTTTCAAAGAGTAGGAGCGAAACTGTCTTGTACAAAGTGAAGGAATAATACATCACAAAACAGGGACAGGGCAGAATTACCATTTTGAAATCAGTCTCCACAAATGGAAATCATTAACTGTCAGGAACTGACCTGTGTGGTGAGGCTGGTGGTGGAGCTGCCAGAGATGGCCTGGTTAGTGACGTGGCCTCTGAATACAGAGTTGATAGAGTTGAAGAAGCTGGACTTTCCAGCTCCAACTGGTCCAATGAGCAGAACCCGAATCTGGGACACAGAGCTGACTGTGGGCTTGTAGCTCTTAATACTCTCCATCAGCTCTGTCCTCATCCTGTAGGAACAAGTAACTAGTATAACAAGTGTAGCAGTCATGATTGGCAAATTTATAATGATTTGTCAAGATTTGTAAGGTAAAAACAGTACAGCACAGTCAGCAGTAAATATTTTGCATCCATTATTTAAAATTCCATGTTTATAATTTACCAAGTCAAACAGCAAAATTGTAAGTTATTGTATGTGTAACACATTCATTATTACATTACATTTTAACAATGAACACATTGTTCTGTCTTTTCAGATCATCAATTTGTGTCACACTGTATATATTATTGTGTAGTACATCAACTACAATGAAGCATGTTAATAGTATTGTGTGCAGAATGGCGGCTCCCTCCATCTTACTCTGATTCCCAGATTACAGTCCTCCATGGCTTCTCCAGTTCTTTGGTCCCTGTTGAAGAGAAAATACAACTTTTACAAAACAATTACCTCATCAAAATTTATTTAAAATAAAAGAGCAAAATACTACCTATACAACTTTATTTTCTTTGTGATGAGTTAACATGACTCATTAAAAAGGTATCATAAATATCACACAGATTTTTGTATCATACATCCTCTACTGTTTAGGTTGACTCATGCAGATGTAATATTGTCACATTTTGTTTTACCGTCAGATTTTGGACAATGAAAAATAATATGATGGAATCAAACACTAGTGGACCACAGTTGGTTGGGATGCACATATAACAGAAACATCTTGAATACTGTACATCATAAACCACTCATGGATCCGTCACAATAAAGCATCAAAATACAAAATCTGTTTATTTATATTGAACTCACTCTCCACTTGATAGACTTCACACTCAGTCAGGTTGAGGTCATTGCCATGCATCATTAGAATACTGAAGTTGTAAAACCTTCCTGGACAGGTATAGACTAAAGGCTGGCTTCCATGGACAAGAACCAAAGCTTCTCCAAAATGTGGACCATTGTTATGTATCATTCTCACTGCAAAAGCAGGACCAGTGACTGGATATTTGAGGAGCTTCTCTCCTCTGAAAGTGAAAAGAAAGGCCTGGTCATCATTCACATACTGTCCAGACTGACTGAAAGGTTTTTTGGTGTAACCTCCAAACACAAAGCCGGAGGCGTTATAGCCCACAGACACTGTGGGACTGCTGTTGTCACATCGTTGGTGGAAGGCTGCTCCAGTGAAACCATGGATGCTGGCCTTGTACAGCAGCTGGAGTCTGACTCTCCCCAGCTGGGAGCAGATTGTTCTCTGCTGGCTTGTGGTTAGTTTGGGGTTCATAGTGAACAGATGGTTTTCTAGTGTGTAAAGGATGCTGAGAAAACCTTTGCTTCACTTTAATTCTGAAATACAAAAAGATGTACACAGATTCATTAAGATATAGGATATAATGTAGGTTGTCTTTATTTCAGTCTGTTCCCAACAGCTCCTAAACTGTAGCACTCAAATGTTTCAAGAGTAAAGATGAAAAAGGTCTGTGGTGTAAATACTGAATTCTCTCAGTGAAAACTATTAGTGCTAAAAAAGAACACAAGATATAAAATTATCAAAAAATACAAACATTGATAAAATCATCAATAAACTACAAAAACAAACAGCAGTAAAATAACCATTACAGACTAACCCATAACTTGAATCAAAAATATAGTTTACTTCATCCTATATATTTCTAGAACTGGGAATGAGTGGATCAAAAGAAAACATTAATTTACTTTTTGATGAATGTCCTAATTGATGAACTGTGTTATAAATATAATGCACATGTAAATTGGTCCAATAGCTGCTGTCATCACATATACATATGCATTTAAAGAGCAACAAATATTTTTCTCTGTAGTTTAAAAGCCTTGTTTGTAGAAATGTTGTTTCCAACACATGGGAGATAATACAAGCTCTATATTTAATCAAACATTCAACAAGCAGTCTTATTTTAAACACTGGATGTCCTGCATATTTAGCAACATTGTCACAGACTCTGAATATTTTCTCTCAAAAAAAGAAGTGTGCCACACACTGATAGCTCGTGCACATTAGACATAACAATAACTTTGGATTTCCTCGAAGCGATTTGTCACACCTAAGTTATCACAGACTGCAGCCGCGATAATAGCACACAAAGTTTTTTGTCAAACTGTGTTTTAACATCTTTGAACTATTGCCAGTTTATTTGAGAATCATATTAAAATCGTATTTATTGTTTAATAATTACATATTTACGTAGTCACCGTCGGTTTAAATCGGTGAACGGTTCATAATTCTAAACAAAACACAATACATGGGGTGATCAACACTCCAGTTTTGAGGGTAGCCTGTAAAACAGGATCAAGTATGTTCGAAGTTTAGAAATAAGGTACACAGTAACCTGTAACATAAACTTAAACAAAGTTAGAATTCTGCCACACCTTTAGTCAACAAATCCAATCAAACCTTCAAATGTCACTGGCTAACTGGAAAATCAAAATAAGAATCCTTAAATATCTTTTCCATCCTTACCTCCTTTTCCTGTTTATATTTGAGGACGCTTAACTGTGTGTAGGCACAAATGACAGGATTGCTGGAGGCGGGTCGTGTGCCATTTGGCAGAAACGAAACCGGTGTTGCTTTCAAAATAAAAGTGAATACAACAATTCACTGTGTGTTCCGGAAGCTGTAAAAATCCTTCGTTTTTTAAAGTGTGTATTCTGTCTAGCTCTAGCAGAAAGCAAATTTACCTTTAATCCCTTTTGTTAAAGCGATAATACTTGAAACACAAATGTTCTCATACATCATAGTCTTATACTAAATCAATTTTTTCAGTGAGGCTTATTGTTATAAATCAGGGTTGTCTAAAATTTGTAGAATTTATTTTATCACTGGATTATTATATATATTTATCCTAATCTGAGCATGGTAGGCAAAGTGACAATGAAGAAAGTCAGTCTTTAAGAGACTTTAGAATCCTAGTACCATTTTGCATCTTAAGAAGAAAGTGTGTGCCAAAAGGAAACGTCGCAAAGTGCAGTCCCATTACAATTATAGGCGACCATTTTGGGCCTTTGCAGAGCCTTTCTCATTCAGGCAATATTATTTCTACCAGCCGACCCCAACATAGCAGGTTAGAAGTGGCCCTGCAGGCATTGATCTCGTCGACGTAATTATCAGCCGAGTCGAGCATCTTCATGATGGCACAACATGACAAAGTGTGGGAAGGATGCTGAATGAATCTTTGATGTCTATTTACACAAAGTCATACGGATACAAAAAAGGTTGAATATCTTGATTAATTGAACTTGATTGATCCCACTGCATAACTAGATTAAAATAGCTGCTTGGTACAGAGCCCCTAAAGGGACATGAGAAAACAAACAAATAAAAAAAAAACATGTGTGCACGATATGCAGCATAAAGCTTGTTTGGCACACCAGATGTTTCTATTTATTTATTTATTTTTTACTGAGAACTGGTTGAAGTTATAGTAGTTGCTATAAATCATGTTTTTAAAGCAAGGTCGTCCACATCACATGACCACAATTAAGTTGGAAGAGAGAATATTGTACATTATACAGTTGTATATCAGAAGATGTTCCCCTGGAGAGCTAACTGCATTAAGACTCAGACTCAGATTTTTTTCTCATAGATATTTTATAGTTTTGTCCATTGAAATTTAGTATAAAAAAACATGAAAAAGTACAATTTTGCATGCTTTAAATACAAATGCTTTTTTAAAAATGCATGAAATCCACTGTGTATAGCATTAAAATTGCCACTAGTAAGTAGAGTCAGAAATGTTCAATTCCTACACACAAGCGCTTGCTCTTGAGCTGCTGACATTGTATTACAACTGATTATTCAAGCGCATTCGTCAAATTGTGGTGTATTGTCCTGGAAATACAGGTCAGCATACTGCAGGATGTGATCGACAGCACTAAGCAGAAGAACATCAGTGCTCACATCCAGGTCCAACTCTGACGAGTAGTTCTTCACTGGGACGATGTAGGAGGTGGACATACCCAGCAGAGCTCCAGCCTTAGCCATCTGCAAACACATCCGAAAACATGTGACTTTAATATTTTCACATCATCAGTGTTCAGTTTCTGCAACTGGTTTAAAACAAGGCCATGCCAAATTGGGTGACATAGACACTAAGCTTGCCACAGTGATGAAACTATCCCACCGACTAATAAGCTTGTGACAACACTGATAATACACCGTCCACTTGGCTTTTTACAAAAAAAGATGCTCTACAAATAATCTCCTATATTCTCTCAGCTTCAAAATGATCCAAACGGGAGAATCTGATAGCGCAGAGTTTCTGAGTTTTGGAGATGTAAGCACAACAAAATCTGAAAATAATGTGCAAACATATTCTGACACAGACACAGTAACAAACTGTGATTTGTTTTGACTTAACCACCGCTTTCCACACATGTAATGTCGGCAAACTCTTAAAGCAATTCAGAAGTAGCATAGATGATTTTTTTTGTTTCATTCTCAGGTCGTATTGCTTATTTAAACCTACCATGTTCTGAATGATGCAGCTCTTGTAAACCTGGGTGACATCTTTGGCTGTTTCTGAACAAACTTGGTCTATGTGGGTCAGCAGAGCCACCTGGTGAACACCTAACAGACAGAATGTGATACATATTATTAAGGTTTCAGCATAATAATCACAGAAACAGGATTTAATTGTTACATTCTAGAAAAATAAATTACTGACAGGATATAGCTCAACAGATGTACTGTATAACAAAAGTGTCAAGCCCCATGCCGTTTTGCACATCAGTCAAACAAAAACTACCAGCTGTCATAGAAATCTTGAATGCAATACAGGTTAAATGTCAAAACAATTAAAACAAAAATCACAGTACAACACTGACAGTAGAACAGCTGTTTCACTTTGATTTTATTTTATTTTTTTAAAAATGCTACCAATCTGGGAGGGACAATATGTGTCTGTGTGTGAAAATATGTTTGTGTTCAGCTGCTTGTTTGTCCTTTCCTTACCCAAGTCACTGATGTGCTCTCTGAGCTGCTGGAAGGTGGTGCTGAGGCCTTTGGGGTAGGACGTGATTTTGGAGGCGTTCACCACAAAGGCCACACAGTGGATCTTTTCATTCAGGCCTGGCCTCTTCACATAGCCCACAGTCTCAGACCTCACTGGTTGATCTGGGCTAAACTGGGAGAGGGAAATGTTTTCCAAAAAATAACTCATATGTTAGCATTCCAGCATTTTATAATTAGCACTAAACACAAGGTACAGCTAAGGCTGATAGGAATGTCATTAGCTTCAGTCAGAGGATGACCAAAGTTCTTACAATTATAAGCATGAACATTTTTACTGAATTGTATGCTAATCCATCCAATAGTGGTTGATACATTTCTCTCACAACCACAAATCTCAACCTCATGGTGGCACCAGAGGAAAAGTCAGAGGCTCAAAAAATAATTAGGACTCATCTTCTGAAAACCAGAATTTTGTGCCAATTTATTAAGTAGTTGTTGGCATGTCTGACACAAACAACTAATCGACAATATTGATCCTGCTTACCTTGTGTCCCTCAGGTACATGTCCTTTAATGATGGACAGGGTGTCATGGAGGGTCAGTCCGGTCATCTCTCCATCCCCCAGGCCCATAACGTCACACAGCACCAGTCTGTTAGGATCCTCTCCTTTCTGACCACGAATGTTGAAGGACTGCAGCTGACACAGACAGTAAGAAAGTTAACTGGGTGGATGCCTAAAGCATTGGAAACAGCCTCCCTACTGATTGAGGGCTAACTTGAAACATCTTTGTTCAGTGCCTTGTCTGTATCTATATTTTAATCTTTGTTATTTTGTTGTATCTTGGAAAGCATCAGCTGTTGTCTGACAACAAAGTGCAGCCAGCTGATGTCTTAACAGACATCCAAACAAAGACTTCCTCTTTAATGTGGCAGTTATTGTTTACAGACCAGTTAGAAATTTTGGCTACGGTCTGACCCTGATTCAGCAAATATCGTGTATCTACATAGAAATAGAGATCAATTTTAAACAACGAATATACTACTACTACTAATAATAATAATAACAACAATAATAATAACAACAGCAGCCACATGGAAAGACTTTGACAGTGTAATAAAGCAGTGGGAAAAAGAAAACAGCTTCCGTTTTCCTTTTCTTCGTTTTTAGCGACACCCTCTTGAATCTAATAGGGAATCACTGCCTTGCTCAAAGAAAGACAACCAGCAAAGAATTTCAGTTCTCAATTTCATATTAGTGCTCCACTTATACCTTCTTGGTGAAGCTGGTGGAGGAGGAGCCAACCATGGCCCGGTTGGTGACTCGTCCATCAAACACCGACTGGACTGAACTGATGAAGCTGGACTTCCCAGAACCAACAGGTCCCAAGAGAAGAACCCGAGCCTTAGTCACCTCTTTACTGCTAGGCGTGTAGGAGCTGACAGTCTTCATCAGGGTCATCTTTTGCCTTGAGGAGAATTCAACAAAATTGCTTTGAATAATAATTTAAAAAAGCAGAATACAGGCATGAGGAGACTATAATAAAATAACTAGTAAAAACAATAAAATAGTTGCAAGCTTGACCAAATGTCTCAGCTTTTTACTCACTCTTCTGTCCACGCCACGTCTCTCCATTGAGATTCCAACTTTCCAACAGGTTGAGCTCCTGAAGAGAGTTTAAGAGTTGATGATGTTTAGTGAAATACCCAGTGTTTGTTGCGTTTCACCTTTTCTGAAAGGTAAAATGAAGGAAAATACACCTGACTATTAAAGTGCATCCCACGTGTTGTTGGATCTATTTTTCTATTTCTATTCATAAGTGGGAAAACATGCAGTGATACGACATCCAAATATTTACAGAAGCTACGATGAGGTAGTCTCGACTTTTAATGATGTTAACTTTTCACGCTCTACGATAAAGTTTACACAAGATTAAACAGGAATGAAGAAACTAAATACAGACACTACAGACACTTCTGTTCATAATATTGAAGCTTTTTCTTCATGAAGTGATATATTCATTATGAGTATGCAGAGGCATTAAACTAGCTACCAAGTATGTGGGCAAATACACTGTAAAGTGACACCAGGCTGGTTACCTTCCACACTCTAATCAAAACAATGGTAGCATAGAGAAAAATAAATACAGGTATGAACTGTTGGCCTATGCAAATGTAGGGCGGTGGAGTACAGGGATAATGGTTGTCCAACTTTATTCCTGTGACACTAGACAATAAGAGGTTGCATCATACAGAGGAGCAGCAGTTCAAGAAAAGCTCCCAAGATTATCAGAGGTCAATTAGATATAATCGAAGGCCCTTTCCTTTTCTCTGTCAGGACTGATAAGTGTCTGGTTGACAGGTTTTTCTTTTTAGACACCATTATGTATTTCTAATGTTATGTATTTTTATGCATTAAAGGGTTTTGGAGCATGTATTAGATGTTTGGAAAACCACAACACAGCATCCAAACATTGAGGAGGAACTGTAACCTTTCTGCAGTGCATATTCAGTGGTACTACTGGACTGTTTAGTTGCTTACCTGGGAATGTAAACAAAGGTTTGTCCTCCCTTTTAACGTTTGAAGTGGTGGCTTTAACTTTGCTGAGACTCTCGTTAAAGGCTCTACACAAAGAGTCTCTCTCCCCATCTTCGGCAGCTGCTGCGCTGCCAAAGGTGGATGTAGAAGTTGAACCAAATGAGAAGCTTCCGAAGCTGAAGAAAGGGAAGTAATCATATGCATCATAGGGTGAGCACAGTTAAATCCAAGTGGCAGAAATTAACTGAGTTATAATACTGCATGTGTGACTTAATAGTGTGTAAAATCACTGGATTGTTGAGATGGAAAGAGAAAGCTGAGTAAGTCTCCTAAAGACAAATAAGGTTCCCACTGGAATTTCGTAATGAAATTGGACTTGTAATTAACATAATCATCTAGAATGGCACTCAGGAGAGTGCATACCTCCAAACAGTCCCATTTAATTCAGTCAGGACTAATCCAATATCAAACTCAGTAGCCCTTTATCAGTCAAAATTTTTAAAAAATGCTATTTGAAGGAAAAGTAGGAAAGTTGATTTTTGCAATTGTAGGACGGATTGTAGGACGGGCCGGAAGCCATCCAAAAGCATCATATTTTGAAAAGTTGGAAATGAGACTTAAAAAGCTTTTTGTTTTTCTTACAAATACCACCTTTAAGACAAACCCTGACTAAAAAAAATGACAAAATTCATATTGTGTAGTTCGAGCAGGTTAAAAAATGATTGTCTCTCTCTGTTCACTTACAAAGTTATTTCTGCAACAGGTTCCCTGTAGGTTCTGAGGGAATCCAGAAGGGGCTAACGGCAAATAAGCAGTAGAAGCGGCGTGACTCATGCTTTATTAAATTGTGTTGTCCATTAAGGTAAGTTTGTTTCCTCAGTTTAATAAATCATGAAAACAGAGTTTGTTTATTTAGCTTGTTTGGACATAAAAAAAAAAAAAAAAAAAAAAAAAAAAAAAAAAAAGACAATGGAGAACTTTCCCTTCTTACTAAAATGTCTTCCTCAAAACTACATGGTGCACCATTCAGTGTATCATTTACTGTAATGTTCCTTGTATAGCCCAGACACGTCCAGGGACAACAGATGCAAATGAGCAGTGTGCTGTATCTGCTGCAGTACATTTAATTGTTCACTGTCTCTGTGTAAAATTAACCAATAAAACAATAAACGTAACTTATAAAATCTCTGACGCAGTTATTTTTAAAAACAACGGAAGCTAACGTTAAGTCAACGTCAAGCTAGCTTACTAGTGCTTAGTATCACCCAGTCTAACTCCACTCTCCAAGCTTTCAGAAAAGTTTACAGAGCTGTGGACAGTCTCCAACACAGGGACAGCTCTGTAAACACTTGAACACAATACTCACTCACATGAACTGCCATCTTAACTGCCACCCTTTGTGAAACTGAACTCTTGCTAAGTTTACCTGCCGAACGTCACTCTTTGAGAAATATTACCTGGGAGGTTTTGTTTTATCTCCGGAATCTTTCTGCATGATCACAGCTGCATGTAGACGTAGCAATCAACTAAAGCTAAGGGACAAACCGAGGGGATAATAGAAACAGAGGCGGTGTCATTTCTGAGGAAAACAAAATGAAAGTGAAACCTAAACGTTGGGACAGAGGAGGTACGGCTAACAGGGCTAACGGCAAATAAGCAGTAGATAATGGTGCGTTGCCGTGTAACTTTTGCAGGAAGTCTGTTTTTTTGAGACGATATCCCTGACCTCCAATCTAAAAGCGTCCCAGTCGGATTTATGTAACGTCCTTGGTCCCAGTGTATATGCTCAAAAAACATGAATTACTTCACAAGTAACTACAGCAACTGATATAACAGTTGAGGTCACTTAAAGAAAGACAGGGGGAGTCGGCTCCTAACGCATACTCTATTCCACTGGATACGTGTCCGCTGCGTTGCAGCTCCGATCCGGTTTTGCTCCGCCGTCCGCCGTCCGCCAATCCCCACCGGTTGCGGTTCGAGTACGCCACGGCGCAGTACGGTAGACAGCTGGCGTCAGGAGGACGAGGAGTTCCCGCGATAATCACATAATCACTCCCGACCGGAGTTATAGGTCTGTGTTATTAAAAACAACAACAGGAAGTGTTCCCGACCGAAGGATCAGCAGAAGAGCTTGTGTTTGTCTCTTTTTTGAGATTTGGTGCTCGTGTCAACACGGAGTGTTTTATTTTGAAAGGTAACCGGATGCTGTTTGTTATTTTGGCGCTTTACTTCCTGTCTGCTCCCTGCTAAATTCCGCTGAATTGTTGCGTCGTGCTCCGGCATCCGCCAGAAATAGAAGTCCTGCGTATTTGTGCCGGAGGGCTCCGGACTGCCGGAGCTGGGACGGAGCAGCGGACCTGGTGGGGATTGACTCATAGACTAAAGTGAAACGTATCTGCTCCGCTGGCGTGGCGGAGACGCAACGCAGCGGAGACGTATCCAGTGGAAATTGAGGGTAAAGTGAAACGTATCTGCTCCGCTGGCGTGGCGGAGACGCAACGCAGCGGAGACGTATCCAGTGGAAATTGAGGGTAGGCTAGCCCCTAGTAAGCGTCAGTGAGTAACCACGGCAACAGAGGGGCTTGGTTACAGAGCGGTGGGTAACCTTGGCAACTGAGGAGAACCTGGAGTTTTAGCAGTTTTCCAGCCGTTTGATAAATTGTTTTGAATAAACAACTGTAAAACAGTCAAAGAGAGAAGTTACCCAGTTCCTATTTTTCTACAACTTCTTCAACATACAGTAACAATTGATGGAGAGCTTAGGCAGCTGCCACATTAATAATTTCATCAGCAACTCATAATGTGACTCAGTGTGTATGGCCCCCAAGTGCCTGTCAGCCCTCCCGACCACGTCTGGACATGCTCCCGATGAGCCGATGGATGGTGTCCTGGGGTATCCTCTCCCAGATCTGGATCAGGGCATCACTGAGCTCCTTGACAGTCTGTGACGGTACTTGGCAGCATCCGATTCACCGACACATAACGTCCCACAGGTGCTCAGTTGGATTTAGGCTCAATTGGATTTAGGCATCAATGCCTTTATCATCCAAGAACTGCCTGCACACTCTGGCCACATGAGGCCAGCATTGTCCTGTACCAGGAGGAGCCCAGCGCCCACTGCACCAGCGTAAGGTCTGACAATAACTCTGAGGATTTCATCCCGCTACCTAACAGCAGTCAGGGTACAGTTGGCTATGTCTGTGTGACCCTCCAAGAATAAGTCTCCCCAGACCATCACTGACACTAAGCCAAACCGGTCATGCTGGATGATGTTACAGGCAGCATAACGTTCACCACAGCGTCTCCAGACTCTTTCAGGCCTGTCACATGTGCTCAGTGAGCCTGTACTCATCTGCAAAGAGAACAGGGCACCAGAAGTGAACTTGCAAATCTTGGTGTTCTCTCGTGAATGCCAATCGAGCTGCATGGTGCTGAGCTGATGCCCTTCTACAGCCCTGTCCAGCTCTCCTTGTGTAACAGCCGGTCTTCTGGTATCTCCTACATGAACTTAAGACTGTGCTGGGAGACACAGCAAACCTTCATGTGACCGCACTTATGGTTGCGCTGTGCAACCTGATTGGGCTGCAGGTACCATCTCATGCTACCAGTAGTGACGAGGACACTAGCAGAACACAAAACTAGAGAATAATCAGCCAGGAAGGAGAAGGAGAGAGCACCTGTCTGAGGCCTCTAAATGTAAAACCATTCCTTTGCTTTTGCCTCTCCATTGCACCTGTTGTCATTTTCATTTGCACCAAAGCACATGAAACTGATTCACAATCACTTGTGCTTCCTAAATGGACCGATTTGATGACCCTGTCCCTGAACTGACCTGGCTTATACTGTGATGATTAAGTGTTCCCTTATTTTTTTTCACCAGTGTATTTGACAAGCAAGTAGTTGTAATTTGTAACAAGATACTTTTTGATTTATGTGTGCCCATCTCTGGTCATCGGTGAATACATTAATACATCATCAGCTCAACATCCCTATTATACACAGACAATGAGTGTTTGTAATCATTCCCTGGCATCAACACACTAAATGTATGTAAATGTATATTCAATGTTTCCTGTGTTTCCTGTTTTCAGCTCATTATTTCCACTAGAGGGTGCTCGCGTCCTGTTTTTGAAGTTGTACACCTCACCTGCAGGCTGACAGCAGAGGTCAACCTGTGGTCACCCTTCAGTGTTTTTCCTCCACAGGGAGATCCCACAGCTTGATATCCAAAACTTCCTCCGATAGTCCAGCCCTGACACACAATCACTGTCATCAGTCAGTAGCTTTTAATAACTAAATGTTTTGATCAGAGTATTCATCTGTAATTATTGGTGGTGATTGCTATTGCTTGGACAAGAAACTTGCTTTGTGTACAAGTGAGTGTATGTGTGTGTGTACTAGTGCGTGTTGCAGGGGTCATTTGACCTCTGTTGCAGAGGATTGTCTAACCATAAGAACAAAAAAATGTTTATTTTTATGTACTAACAGCATTAAAATGGTCAAATGTTATCCTAAAATACAGTCAGTCAAACCATAGTACAAAGTGTAGTGATGTTTATTATCTTATTAAAGGATAGATTCAATTTTTTACTTCAAAACAATAGTCAGTAAACCCTCAAACTTGTTTGTTTGTTGGAATCAATTCTCCGGTTCATACTGCTCATCAAGAGATCGTGTTCTAACGTTCCTTCAGTGTAGGTGGAAAATCTTCAGTCCTCATTCTGTGAAAAAAGTATAAATGAGACATCAGCAGTCTGACTGTAACACATCAAGTGGGTATCTTTTCAGTTTTTATCATAGTTTTAGGGTAGATTTGAAAAATTGTTAACTTATCGTTTAATGGACAATGGTTTGTGAATGCATATTACGCAAGCTAAGTTCAGCTTCCAGAACATAGCAGGCTGCACAGACTGGATCCTTGCTGGATGGTAGAAATTATTTGCACTTCACAATTATAACGACAGAGACGGTCTAGAATAATCATCTCAACTTTATCAACATAGATACCAAAAGGTTTTCCTCTGTATATTTATCTTTGTTGGTATGAACCTAATAATTATTTCAGTGAGGCTGTTGATTTCCTTTCGGAATGTTTCTTAGCATAAAGTTTACTCTGTATACTTCTCTTTCTGTAGGGTCAGTGCTACATACTATATCTTGTTGCTATCTTACATTCAACTGGTCTTTCCTGAGCTCCTCTCTGCTGTCATTTCAGTGCTTTCTGACGTGCCCCACCATCACCTAAGGTATTCATCGATGCAGCCTCCAGTTGTAATTTAGCTCCAGGTCTGGTGAGCCTCTCGGCAAACCTGCAGCAGACCCCACCTAACAGGTTGCTTAAGATTTTTCACTTAAGTCTCCATTTAGAAAATTGGTATGCCAGCTTCTAAATGTCAGAGGGCTTTTATTTTATGATCAATAACAAGTAAAATCATATTCAAAAATAGTAACTCCACTGAATTTGGTTTCTACTCTCTTATGGTTGGAGGGCTATGATAGTTAAGCTAGGAGAACTGTGCTTACTTAATGAAACCCCTCAAAGCTAATTAAACATGAAAAAAAGGTCTGCAGGTTCTTTCAGGTCAGTCATCTGTCATCCAGCCTGGCTTTATCGGGGCTGTTTTGGCTAGCAGCCTGCGACTGATTGGGCCTAATAACAGCCCACAACAAGGCACAACTATCTTTATGACCTTGTGGCCATGCCAAGCCTTTGCTGTATCAGCTAAATATTTTTTTTGTTTCTGGAGCCTGATGTAGATAGACAGAGAGATGCTGTTTGGATGAAGACTAGAGATTAGGGGCAGGTAAGGGGATACAAAACTAGACGGAAAGCCTGCCGTACTTGATGTTTTCAAACAGAAGCGTGAAACGTCAGACACATCAGTTAATGTTATAATTGGAGCAGCTAAACAAACAAAGCAAAAATAGAACCTACTCAGACTTTGAGGTCATGACTGGGTGTCATTAAATGTGAGCGCACAACGCTATCTGTAGGTTGTTATCTGTGGATAGAGATTGAAGTCTGACAAACCAAAACATAGCCACTGTGAAAAACAAACCTCGAGATTTAACCATCCTGAAACCAGACAACATGTCCAATGTATTTATAAATATGTGTCATGCACACCTCACTGTTTGTGGCCAGGTGTGGCCTATAAGGATAAGACACTTTTTTGTGGTGCCTGGTTTGGTTAAAAAAATTACTTAGCAGTTGTCATCTGGTTATACTAAGAGATCATTTCCAGAGATAAAATCAAAATTATATAAATGTTATATTTTTTCCTGGGGCCCTGCAGTGCGCAAACCAAACATTTCCAATAATTGGGCCAAGGGCTGTCATTACTGCTGAATGCTGCTACATGTAGAAAACAAGTGCCAGGACTGTTGACAGTGTAAAGTAATGAACTCAGTGTCTGTATTTGGGGTACAAACAATACTCTGACCTAAATACACACACTCAGCATTAAGTTTGATGTACCATTGTGATTTAAAAAATGAAAACCTGTATTATAAACTCTGCCTATCATTAGGAGGATCACAGCTTGCTCCCTCGCTCCCTTCCTGGCATCTCTGTGTTTGTCTTGGGAGTGCCAGAATAAACATGAAAGCAGCTATTGATGTCAGCCAATGTACACCGAAAAGACACAATTAAAGTATAAAATAAGTGTACAATACAATCCAGGACATTTCCCGACAAATCTAATTGCCAGCCAGCAGTCATATAGGCTGCAGTGCAGAAGTGTGTAGATGCTTATCGTCCTCTTAGCTGTGGTTGTTTTTTTGTTAACACTTATTATATGTTTCGTAATGAATTAACCTTTATAGCAGCTCATTCTCATAGACTGCGGCTGTGAGTTGAGGAGTTTCAGACAGATTCAGCTCTGACTCGGCAACTCCAGCTGATATCTGCAGGTGGGAGGAGAGGGTGAGGCGTCTAAACAGGGAGCAATGCTGACTATGTAGTAGTGTGACACAGCAGTCTGTTATACAGGCAACACTCCCAGCCCACTGGTTGACACACATGCTGTCTCTCCCCCTTTTCTCTGGTAGGTCTGCCAGCAGCCTTGATAACCCTGCTGGTGCAGTGAGGGTTGAAATTAAAGCACTGCAGTGATCTGGATAAAACAGGCTGGAGCTGAACAGAGGGCAAGGAAAATAACAACTTTAACGCATCAGTTGCGCTTTTGAAATACTGTTTGCTATTGTAGTTGTGTGAAAGTCACAAAATCTAAGATTTTGCATCCGTGAAAGTAAGTGAACTGTAGTGAAGGGCACATGCTCGAGGTAGGCACTTAGGTTAGATGGACTTAAAATGTCTTGCATTTTATTTTGGATATTTAGATGAAATCATACAGTTCAAAATCTTTATCTCTGAAAAAATAGAGGCTTGCTCTGTGTTTGTTGTGTTTTGTAGTTTTTTGTTCACTTTTGCACCTAAAAATTAAGTAAACATTAAAGCTGCAATGATAAATCGATTCATTGATTAGTCGTCAACTATTAATTCAATCACACATTTTTATATTTTTAATTTATTGATATGAGTAACTTTTTAAGGAAAAAACGTAGAAAATGATCTGATTCCAGCTTTTTAGATGTGGATATTTTCTTGGCTCTTTACTCCTATGTGACAGTTTACTGAATATCTTTGTTTTGTGGACAAAACAAGACATTTGAAGTTGTCATTTTGTTTTTCAGGAATCACTGATAAACTTTTAATCAAGAAAGTAGTTGAGAGATTAATCGTTAATGAAAGTAATCGTTAGCTGCAGCATAAAACATGCGCTCCTGTATAATGCAGGTATTTATGTGCGGGGCGACTGTTATCAAGATGTTAACTGGTTGTACAGCAGTAATGGCCTTTTAAAAGTTTAAATTACAGACTGAAAGCCAAGTGGCTTCCAGAAATGAGACATTTACTACAGCATCAAACTTAGACTAGACCAGGCTGCTGCCACTTGCCTTTGAGCAATGCTGTCTGTAAATGTGATATACCTACGTTTAAGACAACAAAGGAATGAGGAAAGCCAAACACTAGACATCTGTCACTAATGAGTTTCAATGCTGGTTACCCAATTCTGAAAACCTGCATAACATGAATAATTATTTGATCTTGAACACAAACTTGGCATCATGCAACAAAATGCTTATCAGCTATTGCAGATCTCCCCAAATTTTCTGTTTAAGGCATTTCCCATAAACAGAGCACAATATCAGTTTCATTTTCTGTCTGACATATTCTGTGAAAGTAATTCCAATTTCTGAGAATTAAAGATTGAAAGGTCCCCGAGGGCCTCTGCGGGTACGAACATGACGTTTGTTTGCCTTCCTGCACATTTTACTGCAGGCTGCTTACTGCTCTGCAGCCTTGTGTCGGGAGGGAACTGTTGGCAATTAGATGTCCATCCTACTTTCAGTGTGTTTTGATGAATTCTCCTCTATATGTGCAGCTGCAGAACATTTACCTGTCACAAAAAAAGAAAAGTATATTGCTTTGACTAAAAACATTATTTGATGCACCGTAACCCTCCTTCACTCCTGGAATGAGTAACACAGGTGGACTTGACTCTGCCCTTTCTCCTGCAATCTACAGGTTGTCTGTCTATCAATATTAACATATTCAAAGGGAAAATCTGTCCTTAAATCATCTTGCACTGTTATTTATATCAAGTTGTAAATTTTTGATATTGCTGTCAGATATTTTGATAATATTACTGTAACAGAGAATATCTTACTGGTTACAGTCAGTGAGCTGCTTAGATCTCTTTATTACAAGGGATTGTTTGATTATATGTTGTTTGTTGACATGTTTGTTCTTTTTTTACACTTCACATTACATGTTGTAATGTGCAGAAAGTCCAATTAGAATGTTTAGTTATAATAATCAGAGTGACATTTCTTCCCAGTCTGCTTATAGGAGGAGAATTTAAATTGCCATTTGCGACGAGACAGTGAACGATGTGTTTTGACAGGAAGTGCTTGATGGTGTCAGCTGATTGTCTCTGCGTTGTTGTGGTCGCTGTCTCAGACAGACAGCTGCCTGTGACTCACAACACGCACTGTGTCATTAAGACCTTACCTGATGTTGTTCACGAATTACAAAAATATTCTGTACCCCTGTCTCGGTTAGACAAATAATTTGAATCTCAGGTGACTATGGTAAAGAAGACAATTATGGTTTGTCTAGAAAACATGTAGCCGCAGAGTGCCGGTTGTCTAAGAGTTCAACAGGTGGGGCAATGTTGTCAGGGTTAGAGGTTTAACTTCTACCTCTAGTCTAATGCAACCAGTGATAACAGCTGTGTGCTGAATGGGACAAATGCACCCGCCGATTGCGGAAAAAGTTTGATTTTGACTGGGATTTGTTTAGATTAGCAACATGTGTAAAGGAGAATATGTAGAAATATCAAACATGGAACCAAATCTACTTTTACGCCTCTTTATCTTCTATTTCTTTTGTCTGCAGATTATCTTTGACCAAAGAGGACTTGCTGCTGACACAAATAATATTCAACATGATGTATACTGGAAAATGTACATTCATGGCCCTCTACTGTAGTTCAGGCCATGGCCATTTGTACTGTCCAATCCTGCATACCAATCTTGAATAATTCCATGAACAGATTGTGCAGCTAATCAACATACTCTGAAACTTAACACTTTGTCCTTGCAACTACACTCCTCCCTGCTTCTAGATAAATCTAAAGCCCTCAGCCTCCACACCTTGCCTCCTCCTGAATAAGCATTTACACCAAGATCAACGCCAAGTTTTAAACTATGACTCTTTAAATGAAGGACTCCCCGCTCAACTGAGCAACAATGCATCCAGTTAGACTTTCTTTCATCTGAGTTTATCATGTGTGCACAGCTAGTTTGGAAGCCAGCAGAGGTTCAGTACGTAACTTACACGAGTGCGATGTGGACACACCTCCAGTGTACGCACACTGAGAATGGACTTTTGAGTCGTCTTGCATCCAACAAGCAATCTTTTGCAATGTGAAATACCTACAGTGCATATTTATACTTTCTGATACTTTATTAGCTTAATTTATATATTTTTTGGATAAGATAGAAACTATTAGATATTATCATGGAGGTCAAAGCTACAGTCAGTTTCAGAGTTTCTGACTGTTTTCTTACAGCCAAATAAGGATGGTTTGGTGCGAATGCTCTTAATTAAAGGACAAAAATGGAAACACATAGAAAGAATCCAAATGAGTTAATTAACATGATGTCTTGACTCTTTAATAAGTGATGGAGGTTGATGAGATGCTGAGCGAATCTGGCCGCAACCCCACACACACTATAAACAAGCCTTGATTAGTGAGTCAGGCTATCAAATGCGTCCCTGTCACCAGAGCTGCTCGTTTGTGCACGGGACTTTGGCACGGGACTACTGTACGAATACCCCTCCATAAACAGCCTCTGGAATGAGGCCATGCCAACCTCTGACCTTCACCGTTTTAAGTTCAAAGTAGGTCACTTACGAAATTCATTTAGGTCCGAGGCGTAACATGCCATTACATGCTTCACAGGCTGTTTTTCAACATCAGTGCAAGGTTCTCACCTTTTTTAAACCAGTTTGCATGCCTTTGAATCAGGTTCGCGTAGCCTTTTGTCCAACGGTGTCTTAGAAATCCCATCATAAGCTAATATTATTTTCATTTTAATTTGTTTAAAATCATAAGGAAATATAGCCTGTGCATTTAATTTTGGGTGGTGGGGTCAGTTTTCATGTCAACACCACAAGCAGCAGATTAATGACGTGTGTTCCGTGCAGTGACAGTGGATGGCATTATAACACCACGGCCATTGATCCTAGGCGTGTCACAATATATCAATATTGATGTAAATTGTGAAATTAAGAATGTAATATTGATATGGTGTTAATGATTCACATATGATCACTTTGTCCAAATAATCCAGCACCTCTGAAAACATTTATGTCCTTTCCATTCTTTCTTTGTCATATACACCATAATAACAAAGCAGAAACAGAAAGAAAAACTGAAATATCATGTTGTATCACAATACTGAGGAGTCAGACCCTTTACTCAGTACAGTACTTAATTGAAGCACCTTTGGCAGCTTTTCATTAAGGATATCTCCGTACTTTGCTTTGTTCATCTTTCCCTCACAAAGCATGATGCTGCCACAACCATGCATCACCGTTGGGATGGTATTGGGTGATGAGCCGCACCTGGTTAGCTCTAGACATTACACTTTGACTTAAACTACAAACCAGAGAGTCTTGCTTCCCACAGTCTGAGAGTCCTTTATGTGCATTTTTGCAAACTTTCACTGAGGGGAGCCTTCCATCTGGCCACTCTGCCATAAAGCCCAGATCGGTGGAGTGTTGCAGTGATGGTTGTCCTTCTGGAAGTTTTTCCCATCTCCACACAGGATCTCTGGAGCTCAGCAAGAGGGACCACTGGGTTCTTGGTCACCTCTCTTACTAAGGCCCTTCTTCCCCAATTGCTCAGTAAGAAAGAGTCCTGGTTGTCCGCTATGCTTCTGGGGTCCTTCAATGCAGCAGAGTTTTTTGTGGCGCCTTCATCAGATCTGTGCCTCGACACAATCCTGTTTCTAAACTCTGCAGGCAGTTCTTTCGACCTCGTGGCTTGGTTTTTCCTCTGATATGCATGGTCAACTGTGAAACTTTATATAGACAGGTGTGTGCCTTTCTAAATCATGTCCAATCGATTGAATTCCCCACAGGTTGACTTCCTGTCAAGCAGGAGAAACATCTCAAAGATGATCAAGAGAAATGGCGGGCACCTGAGCTGAATTTTGATTTAAATAAAGTTGCAAACATTTCTAACATTTCTGCTCTGTCATTATTGTGTATTGAGGGTAGACAGATGAGAAAAACAATCTATTCAGACCATTTTAGCATAAGGCTGCAACATAACAAAATGTGAAAAAGTGAAAGGGGTCTGAATACTTTCTGAATGCATGAGATCATGAGAGGAGCCACAGATACAGTAACTGGGCAGGAACATTTTTAACTTCTTATAGTACAAAATGTCTGGCTGAATGATGTCTGTTGCTGTTTCCTTTTTTTGTCTCTGTGCTACACTTCCCAAAAGTGGAAAACCTCTGAGGAAATTAATAGAGTTTTAACCTTACACACTTCACTGTGATACTTGAACATGCTGTACTGAAAAGAGGACAAACTGAAATACATCTTTGGTTCAATAAACTTCCGTCAGTCTTTCATCTGAGTTGGCTGAGCTGTTGCTTTATGTCAGATCTCGCTGCTGACAGTCTGTAATCCCTCTGGCCGGCAGCCTGGAGGAGGAAACATTGTTCAGCCTCATGGTGTTTACATCTCCTGCCTCCTCCGGGTGAACAAACCCTTCAGCACGGAGGAAAAACGAGAGTGCGCAGATTTGCTGAGAAATACCAAAGTCCGTCCGTGTCTGTTTAGAATATCAACAGCTGGCAGTAAAAATCTGAGCCATGTTTTGGTGTGTTAACTCTGACTACGGTTTCCTCTTTGTTTACCCTCGAGACCGAGTTGTTTTTCTCAAAGTACACCTGTGAAAAACACTTCACATGTTACTGACACGGGTTTGGTCAGTTTAAATGAGAGTATATTATGACATCTTATGTTCATACTTTGCAATATATGCAACGTGGAAGATCTTTGTAAGGAGCATGACAAGGACAGTTCATCTCCTGGTCTTTCCATCTCTCATTCACACACACTCATCGCTTTTATTTTTCTCCCTGGCTTTGCTTCTTCTATTGCACACTCTCCAGCTGTCAGGACATCCTGACCTCTGACCTTCTCATGACTCAGAAGCAGTGTCGATATCAGTGTTTAGAAAATGAACATTTTTAAAACCTGCAACTGAATTTTTACATACGGAGTAGTGAGTTAACTTTGCAGCCAAACGGCTAGTAAAGGGGAATATGAGGAAAATAAGGATGAGAACTGGTGAGAAGAATAAGAGAAAAGAGGGAAGGAGAAAACAGGAAAGAAAAGAGGACTAAGTGAGAGAGGAAAAAGACAATTAGACCTAAATAGGAGAGAACGGAAGAAAAACAAGAGAGGCAGTGAGATGAGCAGAGGACAGGGGGAGGAGGAGGAGAAGCGAGAGAGGAGAAGGGGAAGGGGCAGGAACCGGTCTGAACCAGCCTAAGCTGACTCTCAGGGCTATAATACCCCTCCTCACTTCCCTCCCTCCTCCTCCTCCTCCTCCTCGTCTTTCCTCTGACTCAGACTGGCTGAACTTTCTCTTTTAGCGCCCCGTCATGCGCTTGTTGTCAACCAGGAACAATTTAGATACACATTCCCCAGAAGTGTAAGAGGAGCTACAGCAGAGTGACGGCAGGGGACACGACGGTCAAGTCTGGATGATCCAGGACTTTAAGTGACGGACAGGTGTTCCCCTGCACGTTATGTAAGGAACCAGGAGATAGCCTGAGAGGGACAGATTTGGGTGTATTAATTATCAGGCAGACATGCTTGACATTCATAAACACCCACACATATTTCTGTTGGGACAGTTTGTTTCATGCTATAGGGGGTGTATTCATCAGGCAGCTATTTGTGGCTATAGGTTGTAGATCTATATGTGGATGGAATGGAGTGGTGACACTTGGAAGAAAGTGGATCTTCTTTCAGCAATACTGCATAAGTAATTTATGTCTTGTTTATTCAGTTAGAGATTTGTTTTACCCCAAATGTATTGAGGGCTGGAACTGCCAAAATCACCAAATAATATACAAATGGCTTAATAATGCCAGTTATTTGCCATGTAATTTGCTAAAAATAATATTTAAAAATAAAATAAGCATTAGATCATTTATTAAATCTGACTTAAATTAATATTTGCTTCTGTTTTCATTAATTTAAGCTGTTTATTTACTTTCCCATTTAATTGATACATTTCAGCTATTATGTATTTATATATCTTTAATTCAGTATTTACTGTAAGTAAGTATAGACTTATTTAAATTTTCATCAATCGTTTATATTTCTTTTTGCATGTGTGCTTCATTAAATGAGGGACCTGTCATTGAAATTATGTAATGGAGTTCACTTTTTTGCCTATTGGTTGATTGACTGAGCTTCATAGATGGACTATACATACCTTGCTTGTTACCAGTTATCAGGTTCATGATGGGTCTTCTGTGATGGTTGGTGTTTTTAACACCCAAAAAGCAGACAATCAGACTGGGAGAAGGTCGCTGGAGGATACAGGTTTAAGCTGGGAGACACTGAACGTAGGGTGCACAGGTAGTAAAGCTGGGAGCTTGAGGCTGACAGCAGATGGGTTAATAATTTTTTCGACTTCGAAAGGACCAACTTAACGGGGAGCCAGCTTATGTGAGTGGTCTTGGAGGAGTAGGTCGCAGGAGCTGTTGGTGTCTTTTCAAGGGAACGGCAGACTGTATGCATTCGCACTGAATAACAAAAAAACTCCAGCTGGAGATGAAGGAGGTGGACCAGTTAATGTGGAGGTTGTGGCTTTTAGGCCAGTATGTCCGAGAACAACTGGGGATGTGGGTGAGGGATTCCCAAAGAGCTGGATCTGTTCATGATGGTTAGCAGAAATCACCAGAGTAAGCCAATCGATGCGGAACTGTGGCTAGTAGTTTGCAGTTGAGAGCACTTTCCGTCTTGGGGTCTTCCAGGGACTCCACAGGTATGTTAGAGTCGATTAAACTATTGTCTGCCCTGGAGTTCACCAGGATGTTAACACATGAGTGAATGACATGACCACTGGAGCGAGACAGGGAGGTTGATTTGGCAAGAAGAGCTAGGAGAGGAGGGGGTTTGGCTCACCAGTATGCTCTCCTTCACTGTGAGCCTGCTCTTTTGGCTTGGCAGGGCAGGAGGCGATGAGGTGACCAGGTTAACCACTGTAGATGCAGAGTCGGTTCTGGAAACATCTTCGGCCTTCGGCAAGTGACTCTGATAACTCAGGCGTGGCTAGCTCATCCTGCAGCTCATCGCTTAACCAATACACTCATAAGAACTTGCTCATTCAACCCACTCTCTGCGCCTAGAATATGTATTTTATACATTTACTTTACTTTTTTTTTCATCATAAAGCGTTACATTTTAAGATGCTGAGTCTTGGATAATGGAGGTGATGAGGTGGTGAAGACGCTGATGAAGGTGATGATTATGTACTAAATCATGGGCGTATAGGGTATAAATGCAGCAATAATTGTTTTTGGAGTGTTTTAAGGAAAAAGGGACACATAAATGCCGGTTAATTGAGTTAAAATGAACCTATGAAAGTGAAAAGGAAACATATTGATTGGGATTTATATAGAAAAGACTGGTTGTAAAAAGACTGTAAAGAAATATCACGTGTGTGTGAGGAGTGCTGAGGCCTCGTGCTTGCACCGACATTTGGTCTTGTTTTTTAGTAATGGAGAGCTGTTATAAAACCTTGATATCGTAGAGGCACGGAGGTCAGAGGCAGTGTCTCCGTCTGTCTCTGAGACGAGCTTAGCATGACGTAAACTGGCCGCTGGTCACAGAGATCATAAGAACTGACACTATTCCTGGACTCAGTCTGCTGCCGAGTCCTAAACTTACTATCTTCGACCAGCTACTACATGCTGCTGTCCTCACTGGAGATCACACACACTCTATTAATATACAATATACCCCTGGAATTTTGAAAATAACATGTTATCTACATTTACATACAGATGGTTTAAAGACCTACACTCCCTTATTCATAGCCTTTGGGCCAAAAATAAGCCCAGAATTGCCTACAAAAATAAAGTAGGTCACCATAAGCTCCAGATGTGATAATGTCTAGGTATCCACTGTCATGAGCATACAAGGAACACTATCAAGTGCGCAGTCTAGCCTGATTTGTGAGGTCAGGGTTATAACCACTGGCATCATTACGGTGCTATCCCAAGCCACCTGTCGCCTTGGATAACATTACAATTAGATTTCCTTGGTCCATTGCTACAATTTTAGACAAGAGGTTTCACATTGCAAATGTGCTATGTCTTACACCTTTTCCTGGTTGGCACAATCTTAGACAATATAAATAGTGGATGGAGATTCTGCATCTGTAAGTGAAGCCAATGCGGAAGTGCTTTAAACCTGCATTCTTTCTAATCGCCAGCAGGGGGCGACTCCACTGGCTCTTTACAATACAAATTACCCTTCTCCTTCTTACTTAATTCATACTTCCTTGAACAGGTCCTCATGAGTTTATGGTCTCAATCTTGAGTTTAAAGTCTAGACGACACAGCAGGGTATGCTTCAAATATGATCAATTCTGGTTCCACACAACCAAGATGTGAGGGCTGTAATGCCAAACTTAGCTTGGCTTAGCTTCCAATAGGTGGAATGAACTAAAAGGTTTATGAACTAAAAGTGGCCTTATAATGAACTAAAAATCTTCCTGAGATGACATAGTTGACATAAGCACAGTTGCATACCTGCCAACATTAGGCTGTGAAAGGCTTTGTGGGATATCATCAAATGCCCCCCTCCTGATCAAAAGTCACAAAAATGATCTTTAAGTGCAAACAGTGTGTGTATTATTGTTATTATTTCATTACATATTGTACGTTTAATGGTCCCAAGATAAATCTGGGTAGTGGGAGTAAGATCAGGTTGGAATGAAGAAAAACAATTGCTACACAAATGATATTAATTTTCTAAAACTGTTCTCTTATTATGGTTTTTTGTGATTGGAATTGAATAATTGTATCTCTTTGGGCCTTAACCTGACAGGCGGCCCACTGTAGATCCTGTCTCCAGCCCAGCAGGGTGACTGCCATCACTGGATGTTTGAAGCAGGGGAGGAGGCAGTGGTAGAGGTCAGACTCCTGACCTCTGACCTCACCCCATAACTCTGCCAGGAGCCTCACTACATGCTGAGCCGTCATCAATCCGCTGCAGTGTGAGATAGTAACTGCTCTGTGCTGAATCACAGGTTTTATATTGCGTGACCAAAGGCAGCTGTAAAACTGCTGGAGAAGCCCAGAGCTGCTGTATTGAACGCAGTGAGATCATCTAGTTTCACTGACAACGTTTTCTTCCTATATGATTCTAACAAATGAAGTCCAGTGTGTGTGATTCATTCACAAAACACAAATTCATTACAATCAAATTAGATAATCAGGTGCACATGTAGAGGGTTTTTCAGGATTTTATCAGTCCCTGCATACTACAGCTGATAGACTCTGATTTTACTCTTAGACACATTTTAATTTTATAGGACCTAATGGATCAAACTGTGGTGATACAAAGTATAATTTCAGATGAATTTGTGTTTGTTTTGGTCAGTGAAGATCCACCAGATTTCACTCTGGTCTTGTTTTCTCATGATTACACTGCTTGTATTTCAAAATGTATGTGACTAAGACTAATTAAATAATTGTCAAATTAAGCTTGAGAAGCAAGGTTGTGATAGTCGACAATCCATAACTCCAAACTGACCATGAGGCTCATAGTAGAGTGGGAAAAAATGCCATGAAAACTTGCTCTCATCCTTCAGTGATTGACCACCAAGCAGCTTTTGCCCAACACACTGAAACATGTCATGGTGAAGCTCAGCTCCAAACAGTTGAAAACTAGGCATGGGTGTGAAGGTGTGGAAGTGTGCAAATATGGAGCAAGAGCTCAGTGGGTAAATAGTGGTTAAAACAACCGAAAAACACAAATCCTGAATGACCGTTTCTCCATGCAAATCCTCACCACTTCATTGATTGGAAAAACATGCGCTGTAATCCAAGTAAAGCATACTCGGGCAAACTTTGGCATCTGCCACAGCTGAAAATCAGTTCCACCTGGACAGAGGCGAGGCAGGACTACTTAGTTTTTCCATTGCATAACTCTCCAGCTGCATTTTATTGATTCCTCTGGAGGGTTGAAAAAATGTTGCAGAAGACATGGCCCTTCTCTTTATATGTGTTTATTTAAAGTGCATTTTATGTGTTTTATTTTTGCTAGTTTCTGTCTATTTTCAGTTACCAGAGTTAAAGAGTAACCTTTTAATAATAGTTGGTTGAAAAGCTGTGTTTCATTAGATGGACTTTGCTTTGTAAAGCTAAAGGAAGAAAGCCGACAGAATATGTAAATATTGTGTACATTTACAGCCTTGACAGCTGAACTCTGACCTCTTTACCCAAAGCCTGACAGGACCATTTACAATCAGATTACAGATGTTCTGTTTGTATCTAAATGGAGCTTTGAGATGCACCTTGTTTTTGTCAACCAGAACCATTGTGCCAATCTCTTTGTTGCATTTTTATTTTTGGCTTGTTTAAGCTGCGCAATTACAAGTGGACCAGAGCTGACTCACTAGCAACGTATAAACTGTTCATCCTGCCAGAGACAGAAATGTAGTCATTAAGAGGGAGTCAGAACAGATGCTTTAACTTAAACTCAACACCATGGATAGTCCAAGTGATACCTGAGAGGGATAGGTCAGTATGAGCGTGAGTGTTTGCCAGTCACTAGTCACTGACATTTATAGGCATCTTAGTGCTGTTATGTGCCACCACCAGATTACGGATATCCTTCTGCGCACGAGGAGAGGCAGATGAACTGAAAAAGGAAACTCTCCAGAAATTAAATAAACCTCTCCCAACATACCTGGGCCCGTATTCACAAATATGCAGAGAATTCTCTCAGAGAGCTCCAAACTTAAATTAAAAACTATCAAGGGGTCTTGTCCTAAGAGTAATTTAGGAAACTTCTTTGAGCAACTCTGAGCAAGGAAAGAACAGAAAGTTACTACCATTTACTCTCCATTTCTTTTAGACATTTTTTTTTCAGTTGCCAAATATCTCAGTGTTTCGATCGATTTCACCTTTCTGTCAGCATTACTGCGTTGTGTCAGAGATATGAGAGCATCTCTTATGAGATCAACCGCAACCATTATCACTGCACCATCTAAATCCAGTGTTTCATTAACTCACCATCATTTGGCGTTTGGAGAACATTCCACCACCGCTCTTAAAGCTCCTCCTCACTACTCGATTTCACCTTTAGAAGGGGCTAAGATGCTTTGTGAATAACCACTTTTCTTGACAAGGATCCAGTCTGAATTTTGAGAAAACATTAATAGAAAATATCTTTGAAATTCTAGCTAAGGAAACATCTGTGTTATTCACTGTATACATATGCTGTCTTATACAGTACAGTCTTATGTACAGCATATGTATACAGTGAATAACACAGATGTGTCCACAGTGTATGTGAAGAGCTTTATCTTGGAGTTGGTGGGGTAATTTGGGAGAAGGACACATTGAGACAGCTGAAGTCAGAGTCATTTAACTTTCAGTTCTGCTTCTTCTGTGTTACATTCAGTTCAATCTAAACAAAAAGGGGAAGTCCATTAAAAATTATGACATGGTGACAATAACCATGCAGGGCACATGTCTGTTTGTGCACATGAGAGCTGTGTGTCTCTGTGATGCAGGAACCATTATTCATATGAAACGCTTGTAGCCTTGATTCTTCCCACACAGGGATGGTTCATGGCCGCTGCATGCGCTCTGTACATGCAGATATCTGCCGGGCGCGACAGTGGGCGCCCCCTGCTAATGCCCTCAGTGCTGCAAAGGGCAGTCGAGGCGCTAAATAACCCCCACCCCAAATCCATCTGCGTTTTCCGCTAACCTCGCAACCTCGCTGGTGGGGCTGGGCCAGTGAGAAGCAGCGCAAACCGGCGTGAGCCAGTGCTGGGAGCTACATCACCCCCCGCCTCCTCCTTCCTCTGACTTCTTCCTCCCATATGTGCATACACACACACACACACACACACACACACACACACACACACACACACACACACACACACACACACACACACACACATATGAGGATTAGTGTACTTATGAGGGCCTGCCATTGTCTGTATTCACTCTGTGATATCTGAACCTCAACTTAACATCGTTCTATGAACTGGGAGGGACTACAGGGCAGTTTTGGCTAAAGAAGATTCAGGTTTTTGATAAGAGGTGTGACTTTTAATTACAGCTGCTTTATTTTTTGAACGAGACAGATTTGATATGATACTAACAGCATTTAAATACACCTCTTGATGCCATAGTTCTGTTAAGTCTTAACCAAATTCTCCCTTTTAGCAATTTATGGTCACAAATTTCGACCTGAATCTGATCCTAATTCTAATCTCCTAAACTGCTTCTATTTTCGTCTTCATACCATCATTAACTTTTGGAGAAGTGAAGACTGTCAACATGACTGTAGAAGCAGAGTAAGGGTTTCTGGCACAGGTGCATGGAGAACAGAGAAAGTATGAGGAGAGCAAAAAGCTCCAGCAACTCACACACACACACACACATATACATACAGACAGACATACTTCCTCCTCTGTCCCCCAGACACACTTTGAGCTTCAACTGTCTTGAACTGTGTTCATACAGTTGCAGAAAACGGGCTGTTTGTGACCAGGGCTTTAAAAACAGGATGAGACATCTGATTCCTCATGTTTTCACATTGTTTGGACTAAGAAGATGATTTCTTTTTGACCAAACTGTGAACTATTTTCCCACAAACACAGAGTGAAGTTTTCTCCCCATTGTTAGCCTGGTTGGTGGGTGTTGGGTCAGGGACCTTTCTGCATAGTACAATGGTATCTGTCCGTTGCAGTAAAACGTTTTTTTTAGTCACAGTGCAAGAATGTGTTTCTCCGAGAGAAAACACAAAGTTTAGCCAGAGTGGTCCAAGTTTACAAGACTTTTCCCTGTTGTTGGGGAGCCGGGAGGTATTTTGGTGAGCCAACTTCCCATTAAGTTCCCACTCATTCAAGGACACACTTTTAGCCCGACTCCTTTTCTGGAGTCTAAAAAGGAAAATATGAGAGAACTCACATGCAGCACAGTAGGCACTATTTTATATTTGCACGGGCCTAACCCATTATTTAAAGTGTAGTTTGTTTTTCATATAAACATACAAGAGGTTAAGTTTAACCATATCTTTAGTTTATGACATTGAGCTGTACAAATTCATTTTTAATCCGGTTTTACAAATTCTTTTGAACCCCAGATGTGTCACAATGTGATTCAGGCAGCTGCTATTGATCTTTCATTTTTGCCATACATTTGTTTTCAGTTTTGCCACAACTGAAGGGTTATGCAGATCGTTATCACTGTCAAAAGCTCACATAAATTAAAGGCTTCCTGACCTACCCATGTCCAATGTATTAATACTGAAACTAAACATGAAAAGAGATTTCAAATAAATATGTTTGAGGAACAATATTACAACAGGGAGATGATTTGGCAAATAGTGTGGTAGGTTTGGTGGCTACTAAATAATATAGAGCCTTATGTGTTTGGGTGCAGTCAGCTACACCAACATTTAGGCATTCAGTGAGCGTCAGTGGCTGCAGTGAGGCGACAAGACAGATGGCATTCCTCGCAGTTAGATTTGGTGTGTCAGGGCCTTTATAAGATTTAAACAGAAATCAATCAATTGGAAGAGAATTGCCCAAATCTCCCTCATTAATGCCTATAACTCCAGAGTGGATCAACACTTGCTTCATTGCTGTTTTTGTCACAAGGATCAGTAAAGTGTAGATTATCAGAGAAAAACAAAGTGCCGAGGTCGGCATGTTTTCATGTACAGTACCGACATCTGTACGCAGTGTACAGAGGCAGCAGGAGGAGGGGGCTGTTCAACACTCGCTGATCAGTCACATGTTCAGAGCCGAGGAACACAGGAAACACTTTTCTCCTCTCACCATGGGCGACGTACATCACTTTAGGTTCGTGTGTTTGGGAGTGTGCGTCTGCCGGCAGCATGGGGCCGTGTGCGGCTGATTTTTATCTCCACCTGCAGAAAAGAACACAGGCAGCACCTTCGCTTGGAGAACTTCCAATACAAACTTTACTCAGTTCACAATGAGGTCTGTTTTAAATCAACATTGTTCTCATCTCTTCCGCTGCACACTCATTTAACTCGAATAACAGTTTCAAATTTAACCCTGGATCCATCAAACTCGACTGAATCACTGTCACTGAAAGATCAACACTTAATGCTATTGAAAATCAATTCTTTTTCTACAGTGGATATAAATAGCATTTTGGAACAGAAGCCCGTCAGACAAACAGAGGCGGCGGAGTTAGTCCAGCTGACCAGTCACCCACTTGGCTGCTCCCTCTCACCCAGTGCCTGGACATCCCCTCAATACGGCCATAAACAAACTATGTGGCCCCTCACCTGGATTCAACCTCTCTCAAGCACATTTTTTTTAGGGAAACGTGCTTCCATTGATGTGACACAGATTATTGTATCGTGGCTTGATCTGTTTAGAGTACTTAATCAGCAGACATGTTGATCTTTTCGTTGTCAAGACTGCATGTTCTCCTCATTTTTATTTCACTGCATTTTTCACCCAAAGATGTGCTCGTTAGGTATTGCAAGTGCCTGGAAATCTATGGCAGCCCACAGCTACAAACTAATTTGATGACCTTGTTACAGTTGCTTAGCTGTTATGAAACTTAGCTTATGAAAGAGAAAACAACTCTGTGCCCTTTGTCCATCTTGATAAATCATGTCTTGCTTAAATACAAAAATCTTTTTTTTTTTTATTTCACCTACATTTAACCAAGTAAGCCATTAAAGGGAAACATCAACAATTTTACACATTAAAGTGTGTTTACCGGTCTTGAGGAGTACTACTGCATATGTGAAAATGTAGTATATAGTGTAGCTCCAGAGGAAGCTGCATGTAATCTGATAAATTGCCTCAAGTGTTGTCACTCAGTGGCTATGTTGCATTGTGGGTAATGTAGGCAACAAGTTTTGGAAAGCAGTCCACCAGTCTGTATTACACTCCTATAACACTGTTGGACTCATTATGGACAGTTCAACAAAAAAATATCAAAACTGTTACAGACAAACCAGAGATATTACATTTTTCATTCCACTCATTCTACTTTTTCTCATATGCAGTGGTACTTCCAAAGACCTGTAAACACGCTTTAGTGTTACTGTTCAAGAAAAAATTCTTATTTACAATGGCCACCTGGCAAAAGGAAGCACTTCTTCAGGAAGGGGTCTTAAAAACAAATATTAAAAGTTAAACAGCAACAGTACACATCCAACCATTCGAACACTCCACTACATAGATACATACAAACACACAACACAAGCAGTCAGGCACAAAGATCGCAGACAGTTGCTTTAGACCATAAAAACAAATACCCAGAGTAAATTACACAAGCAAAAGTATTCTGTAACTCAGTGTACATGAATATAGCGGACTAGCTAGAATGATGACCCTTGCTCTTCGCCAATTTTTATTACAATACTGGATTTTAATGGCCCTCTGGCTGTGGGTCCCTAGGATAATTAATGCTAAGCACCTTGAAGGAAAATATACATTCGCAAAGATAATCAGAATAGAAAATGCATTGAGGTCAAATGTGCTATGAACTTGTATGTAGGTCCAGCTGTGAGACAAACAGCTAAACACACTCAGCTTTAAACTTTTGTTTTGTGTAGGTGTGTCTTGTCTCATCAGGCCATTTAACTGCGTCTGCGGTCTGCCGTTTAAAGGGCCATGTGATGTCACCGCAGATAAGGCGCTGTGGCATGCCAGGGGAAATTCTACCTCTGTCCTGATTGGCTGAGCACCAACTTGTCTTCTTATTAAATGCGCTTGACAACAGCACAACCAATGAGAGCAGAGCGCTGGGCGGGGCCTGATGTTCCCAGCTGTGTGCGTCCTCAAACACACGCGCGCACAAACACACACACAGTTTTTAGTTTCACTTCCTCTTAGTTAGTGAGGCTGATGCATTAAAGTGCATTTGTTCAGTGCTTTGCAAAGTTCTGCAGCGCTTGTTGAACATTTCAGTTCTGTGAAAACGCATGGCAGTTAAGTTTTTGTCACGTGTTTTCAGAATTTCAACACCAGATTTCCACAGAGAATCTTCAGGAGCATAATGTAGCTAAAAACAATAAGATAAAGTATAAAGGAACACAAAACAACACGAAGAGGAAAATCTCAATGCTAATTTGTGCTGAATGCAAACTGCAAAACAGATAACTGTGTGCAAAGACAGTAGTATCAACAGAAATATGCACAATATGAAGTTTTGCAAATAGTTTGAGCAGTGATGAGTGAAAGTGAGAGCGTGAGACGAGAGTCCGACAGAATTGCTGCTGTTTCTAGACGTAAATAGTGCATCAGATTTACGCCAAGTCTCTGTAAGGCTTGTTTGTACAGGAAGTATCTTAAATAGAGATGAAATCAGTTCCAAACAAACAACAGATAACATGTCCCTGTCTGTTGGCTGCTGAAATTAAAAAACGTGTCTGCATTTGAGCCCCTTGCTGCTCTTTTTCTGACTGATTTCTAATGAGGTCAAATGTAATATAACAGGCAGTCTGCAGTAAAGAGGTTAAAGGTCAAGCTGCTTTTATGTGGTCGACTGCTGCAGGCAAGTGTCATTATAGAGAGTGGAAAGCAACTTTAGTTTGTTGTTGCGGGTTTGCTCAACACATACACACTGCCTGGAAAACACACGTAAGGCTTGTTTTTACACTAGATGCACCTTTATTCTGTTTACTTTAGCAGCTATCCATTTCACCATGCATTAATATTTCTTTTCTCATTTTTGTTTGACTTTGTTTTAATTATTCTTGTTCCATTCATGTTATAACAGTCAATTCTTGTATGTATTTAGAAGTGCCTGCAGAAACAAAGTCTCATCTTTCTGTGCTCACTCTCACACTGTTCAATTTCACACAAACACACACACACACACACACACACACACACACACACACACACAAACACACACACACTGATAAGCACACTGAACAACCGTTTGTGTGCACACTAGCTGAATATACAATAATATAGACATGAACCAGCCCAAGCAAGCAAAAACGTGCAGAGAGGCCGCCCATGCACACACACGCTGGCATGCAGTTAAGCACACACAGCCTCCATATGTTATTACACTTAAATGTCTGGAGCCTCAACACAGCTGGTGCTGCACAGAGGAAGCCTGTGTGTGTGTGTGTGTGTGTGTGTGTGTGTGTGTGTGTGTGTGTGTGTGTGTGTGTGTGTGTGTGTGTGTGTGTGTGTGTGTGTGTGTGAATGCCTGGTGTTCGGCAGAGCAGTTGTCGCTACGTTTGGTGCATAATTGTGTTCAACCGTGCACGTGTTGTGTTACTTGTTGATTGGATGCCAGCTCACATTATCAATACGTCTAAGTTTGTCCGTCTGTTCGAGTCAATGCGTGTGTTTGCAAGTGTTTTAAACAGGTCTGTTTATATTTGATTTGCTCATGTTTTTATCTCTATGTGACGCATTTTATTTCAAGCCCCAACAAACTGACTTGCAGCAGGCCCAGTAGTAACTCACCTGTGTGATATGACTGTAGCATACAGTAGTAGTAGGATCACCATCTGACTTCAAAGTGAGGAGACTGATGGACTAATGGAGTCCCCCTTCCATGCATGATACTGTAGCTACATCAGCTTGCTTTAAAACAAATGCGTAGGTGTGTCAGAATGCGTTCTTTAAAATAACACATTCTTTAAAATAACATATACATAACATTAATAAATGGGCATTTATTTATGCTATGTACATGCTATTCTAGGAGGTTATCACTGACTCATGATAAGCCTTGGGTAGTTTAAATTCTTTTATCTGGCAACTGGTGTTTTTATTACATGTTTTTTTATCATGCTCCATCATATGCTGCTTTCCCTCTTGTATGTATTGCTTCTCCAACAACCCGCAAGCTAACCTGGAATGGTTTTGTTTACAGGATGTTCGCACGGCCAATCCACCCGTCAGAGCTGCACAGTCCGGCACGTTGTGTTCTCAATGCAGTTTAACAAGTATATCTGTTTGTCCTCATTCCTCCATCCATCCCAGAGTTGGTCTGTTTTTCTATTCGGTTGCCGGTTTTACTGATTGCAGATCTGATATGAACCCACAATAGGCCTTCTGTATCAAAGGCATTCCTGTGCCTCACTGGTTTCAGGTACAGGGAGTCCTCATCAGGCTTCAGTCCCACAGGTGGCATCACCTATCAGGACTTGCTTTAATCTCGACGTGAGTTCACAAACTGATAGTCGCTTGTGATAAGGGAAAAGAAGTGCGCAAAACAGACTTGACTCTGGTCACCAATTATTCTCATTTTTCTCTCTTTTTCTTATTTATTTGTTTGCATTTTTTGCCAAGGACAGAATACTACAGTTGTGAGTTAGTTTCACGAACTCTTTCTTAGCCTTTTTTGCTTTCTCCTCTACTTGTTCGCCCTTTATAATTTCTTAAATGCCGCTTTCAGTCTCTCTCCTATTTCCATCCCCTTTTTCCTTTTTATTATTCTTAGTCTTGTGTTATAGTATTGCGTGACCAGAGACCTCTTACATAATTCCTCGCAGTTGTTTTGCAGAGGCCTCTGCATCGTGAGTGTTGCTGTACGTTTGATGGACGAGAAAATGAGTGCAGTGTGGTCACAGTGTAATGCAGCACAGATGCACAGCCACAGGAAACCCTGCATGTCGGCTAGAGCTTTAGGATGAATGGTGTACAGTCAATGATGTATTACAACAATATAGTTTAAGAGAGAAAATAAATATAAATGAGATGTAGTTGCGAAATGTAAACGCATTATTTTTATCCAGTGAAAATGCACTGTGGCTGCTTCTGTGTGACCATGGACGTTACCTGGTGGTTACATCTATACACAAATAATTATGTATTTTGAGAGAAATTTCAATGTCAGGTAACATTTTATCTTAACATACTGAAAGCTAACCAATCTGGTTGTTGTCATACCTGCCAACATTAGGCTGTGAGAAACAGGGAGATTTTCTGGGGTATCGACAAATCATTCAATCGTAGCCAAACATAAAATAAATTAAAATGTGTAACAAAAATAGGTCTCAGACTGTTTGATTTGTATCACTATGAAATCAAACAAGGAGAACAATTTGAGAAATGGTTAAAAGTAGGGAGACTCCCATGAAAAGTTTGAGTGTTGGCAGATATTAATCAACAGATGTCTCTGCAACACAGATGCTATACAGATGTATTTAACGTAACATCAATATGTTATTTCTTCAACTTAAATTCTTTTATACTGCACCTTTAACTACCAAGATCTCCTGGTGTGTAGACAGTAGACAATAAAGACTAATCAAGTCTCAGATCCAGTTTTTCCCTAATGATAACCAAAGAGCTTTTGCTGTCTAACCCCACGGATAGGACTCAAGGTTGTATGCTCTCAATGCATTTGACCCTTTCATTACATTGTGAAGCTGTCGCAAATGTAGCGTTTCAAAAAAGAAGTTTAATCGCTGCTGACCTCTAGCCCTGGTGACTATTCTATAAACAACAAATCTCAAGATAATAGTGAAATAATTTGCATAAAATCTTAAGCATATTCACTGAAATTATTTAGTTAAAGTTTAAGTTCAGTAAAAATAGAGCAAAAGATTTAGCTGTATATATATTATATGCATTATGGTTTTCTCTGTGCTCTCTATGCATCAATGAACAAAAAAGTAGGTACGAATTAGTGAACTTCACTGTCATCTATTGAAGTTGTTGTGTGGTTCCTGCTTCAGGACTGAAAAAAAACAGCACATTTTTATTGCCAAATATGAGTATATTCAGCTTCATAACAACCGTCAGAACATTTATGTTAACTTCTCCTGGTCGTTTTCCCAGTGTTGTGTGTTTATGTGACCTGGACCGGGGATTTAATCAGCTGAGTGACCTTCTGACTCTCCAGCTGGGCTTTTGGCTGCAGGAGCACTGAGGAGGAGGAGGCTGTGAGGTTTCCCATGGGGTTGTGGTGGATGGATGTCGGGGGGGTTCATCAGGGGTTGAATCTGTTTTCCCAGTTCTGTTTCCCCAAAAGATTCCCTACTGAGTTTCTAGCAGAGAAAATCCAGACTGTCAAAGCCACAGAGCTACTGTGACAGATGTGCCAGTTATTTAGAGTCCTCTACTGAGAGAAAAGGAACAGTTTGTTGTAGTTTCTCTACATTTCTCCTTTTTAGCACAAAAATAATAAAACTTTCTCTCACAGAAGAGTGCTGGACTTTTTAGGGTAACACACTACACTACACACAGTCCCTATGATGCAACTTGACAGTAATATCACTTGTCTGGCTGAAAGTCCAACTTATACCGTGTACTTTTACAGAGATTTTATCAAGCAATAAGATGTAAGTCTGGTTCCTGAAATGTTGGGAAAACCCTTCCTGACATGCCTCTGCAGCACTGATGTAACACTGGTGTCATGTGTTTACTCAACACAAGTGAACAGAGAGACATTTGGGTTTAAAACAAAAAGAGAAAGTCTGATGATGTACAAAAAGAGTCCTTTTGTCGTGTCAGCAGTAATAGTTCCCTATAACATTAAAGGCAAAGATCATATCTTATGATATGTTTGTTTGCTGGGAAACAGTCAACATTGAGTTACATGACTAGAGAACTCGTCCCTCAGGTGGAAATCATTATCTGATGGGTTAAATTAGAAAAACACTGATCTTGTTTAAACAAAATAAATCTTAAATCGTCAGGCAAAACACTCCCTCTCAAATAGCCAGTAAAAGTTGACAAAGAGGCTCCTAATGTGTGATATACACCCCACAGTCAATCGTTGCGTTTACAGAAAGGATGTAATGATACTGGGCGGCGTAAAATATATGTGTGGGAAACACATCTGTACATCATCCGCGTACGGATTGGTTCCCTGTAAATCTCACTTTCACCATGTTAATTGGTCCGGCACTGGGCTGGATTTTCCTGGGGAAAATCATGGTTGATTTAAGGCACAAAAGAAGCAAGTCTGTCAATGCCCAACCAAAACTAAGGCATTGTTTTCTCCGGTCACTATCCCCTGGTAACGGTGGAGCAACTGGAATAACTGTGGAAACTACATCGCAAAAGAAAAAGAACCCTGCTGATGGAGGAAGCAAAGAAAGTGAAGAGGGAGAGTGATAGAAATTGAGGTCAAACAAAAGCAAACAGGTGAACATTTACTCAATGAAGAGCGCCGGTGTTGTGTCAACTTGCTGATATGTGACATGAGACAGTTCAAAACTGGCATTCTTTCTTCTACATCAGTAGGAGACAAAACCTACCTACCTATTATCACAATCAGGTGTTTTACTCTGTTTTTTTTTTTCAGAGCACCAAGATCAGGATTTCTTGTTCTTTGCTTTGGACAGTAGCCAGGCTGCTCGCAGTAGCCATGTTGCTAATGCTGTGTTTGCGCCAGCTGCGCCAGCAGTAATACCGCACGAGAGTGGGGAAAGTTGAAAAGTAATCTATTTCCATTTCAAGATACCACAGTTTGTCACTTATAACTGATAACTTGGTTCACCTATAAATGTAACGCAAGTCATGACAGATGATAACTATTGTATTGTTATATGTATTGTTTTCATGCTCTCCCCATCTTTATTTCATTGTAAACTTATTATGTTGTTATGTTGTTATAATGTGTATCAACAATGTGATAACTTAGGCACGAATACAAACTGTGACACTACCATTAGTTCTTCTGAGCTGTGAAGGACTTCACTGAGCCCTGTAAATTCGACACACTAAAGTCACTCGATTAGAGACTTGTCTAATAGTGAACAACAACGTTCTCAACCAATCAATCAATCGATCAATCTACGATGGAGCTGCTAAGTTGGTCACTGAATGCTATGGACAGAGTGTTCTCAACACGGCGTGCGGGTTCTGGTGAACCGACATGCCCGGACGGGACCTTCATGTCCGGCTACGTTATGGATGCTTGGGGAAAGTGGAAAGTCATCTGCCTTTCCGCACTGGATGTGGAGGATGTCGAGGACGTGTACATCTTCACGTTCATGATAATTGGAATGATCGTTCTGGGATTCGGAATCCTTATGCAATATCGGAAAATGAGAAAGATCGCTACTGAGCAGACCAGTGCGCGGGCGGACATCGCCAACACTCGGAGTGCTGTGGTCGGGATGCGCTCTGACATCTCCGCAACCCGTGAGTTCGTGGCACTGATGCGAGTTGATGTAGCAACTAATCGGGAGGATATGGCGAAGTTAGCTGCGGCGAAAGCTGCAGATGAGATGGATGATTAATATAAAAATGGCACAAAAAAAAAATAAATAAATAAATAAATAAATAAGTGGCCCACACACCATCCCACCAAATAATAAATACACTGGACTTTTGCTCTCTGTCGATTGGACCATCATTCTGACCTTGTGACATGCCTGGCTATAAGATGAGACTGTTGTTACTCATGACGGACTAATATGGACACATGTGCAGACACACACGTAACTGTCTAGAGTTGAATTCTGCTCTGTATGCTACTGCTGCAATATGTTTTGTCAAATGTCATAGTAAAAGAAATTATTAGGTGAAAATGTAAATTACAAAAGGTAACAAAAGATTTGGATGAAGATTTTATCCTATGGGTAATGGGGGCGGGACTTGATAAGCTTTGGCTTCTCCCGCTTTTCCCTTTCGGCCATGTCTATGTGTATTACATTATTTGAACAATGATGTAACGTGATGATGATGAATTGACATGCCCGAAATAAATTTTATAACAATAATAACATTATCTTTGGATTTTGGGCTGTCTGTTGGACAGAACAAGAGACCAAACGTTGAAATGATTTATCGAGAAAATAAGCAGTATACTAATTGATAGTAAAATGTGTCCTGCTAACTTTTTTAAGAGAATTTTTTTCCATCTCACCTTTTGGAAAAGTTCATGAGAAGAGTTTGGAAAAACAAACTGTCACGACAAATTGAGTCAGCAGGGAAGAATGTGTTTTTGACTTTTTGAATGGCAGCTGAGAGACTGTCCAACCGGTTTGAAAGATTAAAAAAAAGCCCCAACTTTAAGGTGACGTCAAAATCCAGCCATGTCAGCCTCCCTCCCTCCACTCCTCCCCCATGACCCAGCGATCCACCTCATGTTTTTCTGAAAGATGACTCCCTGTTCGCCAACACCTGGGCTTTAAATGTAGGCTCTGGGCCAAGAGAAGGAGAAAAACAAACCCAACAGGTTTCAGCTTTCCTTTTCGATGAAAAACAAACAGAGGGAGAGAGATGAGAGCGAGGGATGGAGGAGAATATGAGGAGACACACAGACACACAGAGGTGAGGATGAGGGGGTGTTTAGCCTCCTCAGATTCATCCCTGCTCGCTCACCGGCTGAGACAAGAGCCTGTTTTGTTGCCCTCCGACACAGGACCGGCAGGACTTCCTCTGAAGTAGCAGTTTGCTGTGAGCCTGTGGGTGGTGGTGGTGGTGGAGGGCTGGAAAGGGGAAGAGGGTTGTCCTCTGTTTAACCCCCTCTATCGTTAGCAAACAGGCTGTAATTCCACAAAGTCACATCACGTCTCCAAAAGTCTGAGGGAGTGTTAGTCGAGGAAGTCAGCCCCTCAGCACGTGCCAAAGGGGGGAAAAAAAACCTGTGACACTGTTTAAAAGTAAAGCAAAAACAGCAAATAACCTTCCAGAAATGTGGAGGGAAAAGTTCATTGAAATATAAAAATATGGAAATCGTATTAACAGAAATCAAATGCTTTGCTTTGTGTTGAGGGAAGAGTATAACAGTAGAACAGAACTCATTAAACTCTTTTGTGAATATATGATGTGTTTGCAGTGATGGTATGCTTATCATGCATGAGTAAAAGTAAAGACATCGTGTTAAATATTATTTTGATAAATGTTTGTGCTATGGGTCGACCAAGCATCAGATCAGATGTTAAGCATTTAATCAGTGTGTTCTGCTCTTGCAAACTGCCATTCATTTCATTTGTTTGTTTATAGGCCGGAAAGGACAGAGTTTTCAACTCATGACCTCTCTCTTAATCATTACTATTTTATTTGATAAGCGATACATTTGACAATATGCCCATTGTGGCTGATGCTAATCATGATGATTTGTCACTAACTTCATTTTGTCTTCTTCATGTCTTTATCCACAGTGTGTCTCTCCTTGTGTTCATCCCAAATGCAGCCGGTATTCTCCCGTCCATAAACACAGACTTGAAAACAGAGACAGACAGGACTTTTATTTGTAAACATGAAAACGATCGTACTGTTATGTACTGTTTCCCTGAAGTCTGAAGTTGCTGCGCTGCTTTTCAAAAACAATCGTGCTCGGCTGTGTAAACCTCCGACACCGTAGCCTCCCCAGGGGACGAGCTGAACAAAAACAACACACTCCTCCGATCATGACATCACAGCCAGTTGTTGTTACTCTCTCAGCGCCGAGGCTTCGTGTGGATGAAGAGATAAAAAAAATAAAGAGGGAGCAGCAGTCGGTCTGTAAGCAGTAGTTTGTAAAAGCAAAGTGCTGCTCCCACAACACTCTACAGCCGTGTCAGCTGCTCAGAGAGGCCATATTAAAACACAGCAGGGCTTTGAGCTCAGTGCCTTGATCACATGCTGCAAATATGTTTAGAGTTCATTGTACAGATGAGGCTGGTGGGAATGTCTATATGAAAAGTATTTGGTCATGAACTTAAGAAATTTGACCCCATGATGGCAAAACATGAAATCATCATATGGGACAGTAGTTGTTGAATCTTCTCAACCTTGTGGCGGTGCCTGAAACAAGGGGATCACCTAAGTCATCAGGATACATCATCTGGGAAACCTTTGACCTCCTGAAGTCACCAGACAAGCTGTCAGGGGATCAGCAAAATCAGCAGAATTCACAGTTTTGAACGCTCGAACATCTGAACCACATTTTATTCATCCGATGACACTTCACTAAAAACCTGAAAATTTGAAGCTCCTTGTGGCAGTAGAGCAAAAATCAAGGGATCATTAAAGTCTCCTGGATTCATCCTGTAGGAACAATAAATGCCTGTAGAAAATATCAGGGAAATGCCTCTAATAGTTTGGGTATTTCAGTCTGAAGCAAAGTGGTGGACTGACCGAAATGTGCCATCTCTAGGGCCAGTTGGTTAACCAAGTGAAATATGTAGCCTACATAGGACTGATTTATAAGACTTAGATCACTCATATAATCCAACATGCATTTTATCCAATCTGCTAAATGTACAAAACACAACCTCATTGGTTGGAGCTTGGTGGGGACAAGCGGAGCTAAAGGGCTGCCTTCAATCCATCAGTCTGTTCTAAAGCAAGGTATGTTCTTAGATCAGTGATCAGGATCAAAGGTGATGTTGACACCCTGGAGACTCAAGAGGAGTCGTTTTACAGCAGCTTGTTTACAGCAGCAGCAGCAGCCGTCAACCACGGAGAGATACGGCAGGCTTTCATGCTGAAGAGTTACTACAGCAACACTAGATATGTTGTACTACACTGTGCTGAACTGCATGATTTAACTTTTCATGCAGTTTTATTCAGTCTCAGTAAACTATCATTATACCTTTATCTTCAATGCTCTATGCTCGTTTATATTTTTGTACATACGTCAGTGTTTTCATTGGCCCAGATGAAAGGTTTGGAGATCAATTCAAATTGTACTCAGTACTCAATTACGATGTTAAAAGTAACTGAGTAGATTACATGGTGTAAAGCATACATAAGTATGGGTAAAATTACGGACTTGAAAATATACTGTACTTGTCCTCATTGCACCTCATGCCGTGATGACGGCCAATGAAATGCCCTTATGAGGAGTCTTTAAGTCTTAATGCATTGGTTTATCCATGATTTAACAAAGGATTTATAGTTATAATTTATAATCACCTTGGATTCCTAGTCAGGCTGCCACCCAATACCATGGACTATCTTTATAAATCCACGTGTCAGTCTGGGTTTTTCGTCACTTCAGCAATTTCCCATCCGAATGAGTCACTTGGCTATTGTGTAATTATCAGTGTACCCACTATGATTACATTTTGAGTTCACTGATCAGTCGCAGAAGCATTTTCTTCTGCAGTGAATCCAAGAGACGGAAAAGCCCCTCCTCAACTGTCTGTCTGTCTTTTGATAATTCTGTATTTGAAAAATGTGTCTGTGATACTATTACTAAAGAATTGTCTGCCCTCATACAAAGGTGTAAGTACTGGAGTAAAATGACACTAGAAGCAGCCACAAGTTGTGTTTACAGACACATTAGTAAAGCAAACTAAACAAAACAACGATCTTATCTCAGTCAGAGTCAATGTGATAGAACCTGCGGCAACTTGTCCTGTCTGAAAGAATGACGCTTTTAGAGATTTCATCTGAGATCTGCAGCAGATTAATGGATATAATTTATTAAGTCTGGAGATGAGTGATCTCTTCCAAACAATGTCTGTCTTTAGCTCAGGACACTTTGCATCACTAATCTCTTTATTACACCCACCCCGCCCTCTGCAGCACTGCATGGACTTGCTGACCCTGGATTTATCTTATCTACAGTATAGTACCACCACTGAGAACAGTAAATACTTTTAGTTTCGCTTTACATACACAGCACACGAGGTCATTGAGAGCCATCAATAAGAACTCCAAATACTGATGGTTTCGCGACAATGGAAGCAGTCTGTTTTCCACTTAAATGGAAAAGATGTAGCTAAACACTTTGCTCCTCCTCCCAGCTTCCCATTTGCTTTCCATTTTCCCCCCAACGTCACTGCTAAATGTAGGAGACATACCATGTCACATATGTTCCATGCTGAAGACTCAGAGGACTGCTCTGCTATGCAGAAACTCATCTGGGATCAATTTTGAGGCAGTATTTTCTGTAGGAAGCGGCCAGTAAATCATCCACATCTTTCTCCCAGTGTTAATGCTAAGGATGAGTGAATGTTTTTAGCAGAGCCTGCCGTTTGGTTTCACATCTGGATCGAGGTACACATACCAACAACTGGAGAGATATTTAAGATGTATATGTCATTAAAAGGAGTTAAGGAAAAGGTCAGATGGAACAGATGAAACGGGTAACACAACATCGCCTTATAAAGTTGAGATGGCTAACGAGTTTGCAAACAGTTGCCTGAAAACACATCCAGCAGCATGTAATGCATCAAATACCAACGTTTGGGCCCAAAATTCCCACCCAAAGCATCGGTATTTTGATGACCAGGAAACAACACTCAACAATCCAGAATCGCCTTCCCTGTCTTCAAGACAACTCACCTTTTACTTTGGCGATCACACTCGACACGAACAGCAATCTTCAGGATGAAAGGCCTGTGTGTATTTTCTCCCCAGAGTTGCTAAGCTAGGACTTCAAACATGATTGGTCAGATTCGATGACGGTCCTGGAACAACAACACAGCGATATTAGCTGGTGCAGTCCCATTCAAATAACTCTCATTAATATAACAATAATAAGAGTCTACTGCAATGCTTTCGTAACAATTTTTGAGCAAAATGTTGATGTAGTATCCTAACATGCTCACAGTGGTGTTAACAAACTGGTGTTTGGAAAGTATAATAACTACCGTCATAATTTAATGTGTTTGGATGCTGATATTACAGCTGCGGCTGTCATTAGTTTCGCGGGTTGTCGTAACCAAAATTAGTGGACAAATTTAAATTTAACGTGCAAGATTAAATGTCGGAGGATTTCCAAAGTCTGTAGGATTCATCCTCTGGAAATCATGATGTTATTTACAGTATGTGTGCAAATATTTATTGGCAATCCATCAAATAGTTGCTGTGGAGATTTTTCAGTGTAGCTTAGTAGCTTGGTGTCTTTGGTTTTTAGGTCCTGGAATTTGATCTTTGTACCCTGAATTTGTCCTAAAGAAATGACAGACAGCCGTTAATGAGATGTAAATCATAATCCTGCCTGCCATCATCCACTTAATGGCAACCTCATTTCAGCGGATGTGGTAAAGTTGGTGAAGCGTGTGTTTACTTCCATTTTGTAGGGAGAAGATGTGGTTATAGAACAGAACACAATGTACAGCTAGCGAGGGCTGTATCCACCTGAACATGTTGAAACTGTTGACGAGAGTCAGAGTCAGGTCACGGCACGCACGCTTTCTGCTCACCCAAAGACTAAAAATAGTGCCTGTGGTTTGGATATGATAAAAAACACAGGACATACTTGCATCCAGGGGGTGAATGTGATACAGCGACAATTTAATTCCTCTGCATTATCTTTCTTTACCTCGCTGTCTGTTTCTCTTCCCTTCACAGGCTGTTTAAATGTTCCACACGAGTCAACTTTATTACCCTGCACAGCTGAGTTTATGTCTTGGTGCGTCCCACAAGTTGGAAAGCACCTGAGATAGTGCACACAAAAATCAAGATCAGTGAATATGGCTTAATGGATTCTAGGTCCTTTACAGTGACACGGTTACATAACAGCTGCATTAAGCTATCGCTAAGCACACAGGGCAGGAATCAATAAGCATAAAAGGTCTTTTATTACTGTCAACTACAGTCAGACTTTTAAATGATGCAAACAACTACGACCTAAAGATTTGAAAAGCATCACAGAAAGTCAGAGGTAACAGTCATGAGCTAAACAAACAAATGTAACCTATTTTATTGAGAAGCCTGTACTTTATTGGTCTGAATATATTTAAGTTGCTGGTATGCTTTTACATAGTTTAAACCTGTGTATCCAGGATTCCTTTATTTTGAAAGGAAAAAAGGCCTCAAGTGTTCCATCTGTAATGTGCTGCGCTTGTGCTGTACAATTTTTGGCCGCACATGTTCTCATAACGGAGCCTACGTCTTCTTATTTTACATTTTCCTTAACGTATATGCACCATCAATAACCCTTGGCTACACAAACAAAATAAAATGTATCATTCGTTAGGTTGCTGTGACCAGATATTGGAATGCCAGAGCAGATATTGTAAAGAAAAATAAATAATTAATGTTATCAGTAATCATAGTGCAAATATTTTTTATAATTACATTTTCATTAATGATGTATCCTCATTATGTGAATAAAAAATAATTCCATCCAGATCAGGGAAATTTAGTGTCAGTTTCTTATAAATGTGTCAGAATAGTAGATGGAATCTAGAGTGCAGAGTTTGCTGATGATTACACAAACAGCCCAGTGAGGTGACTCAGTGGGATGGGAAATTGCTGTAGTGACAAAAAACCCAGACTGCCCCGTGGACTTATAAAGATAGTCCAATGTATTGGGTGGCAGTCTGACTTGGACTCCAAAGTGATTATAAATAATAACTATACATTTTTTGTTAAATCATGGATAGACCAATGCATTTAGATTCAAAGACTCTTCATCAGGGCATTTCATTGGTCTTTTTTTTTCGCAGCAACTCGTATGAACACTGGATTCACACCTCTGTCATCCGGTTGTCCAAAGAAGAACCTGAACAATGTGTCTCTGTGCAGATCACTGCTCTTCACACAGACCCGAGTCACATGGCAGGAAAACAGGGATGCTTTCAGTGAAAAACCTTTGTTAACAGGCTTAATAAACCACCTTGTGTCAACAGTGTCAACCTGGCGACGTGTGTCTGCACATTGAACCTCCCACGGCTTCGGGGCAGAGCTTCAAGATGAAACAGCGAACTTGGCTAGACATTTGCACGGGGGCTCATAGCAGCCGGTGCACAGCTGCACGTGCACACATAAACACTGAGTCATGAGTCAGGGACGCCACCCCCCTCATCCACCCCCCACTCCCTCACCATCACACCACCTCATCCCACATGTGCCAGTGAGGGAGGCACAACACACCTTTGTGCTCTGCTCTCCTGGTGCTCATACCAAAAGTGCCTGAGGTCACAAATCAAACATTCGCTGCAAAAATATGTATATGTTTAACCCGTGAGATACAGCTGAGGGGGAGTAAACTGTCACCTCCAGTGATTCATTATGAGGGAAAAAATGTTTCCTGGAAAGTAATTTTCACACAACGTGTTCATGAATGAACTTCGATGTGACTCCATATGAAGCGCTTTTTTGTCCTGACACGAATGAATTGAAATGAAAGAATTTTTCACTTTTGTGGCATTGACCCATGTTAATATCTTGACACACAGATCCTCATTATGAACACGATCATTTGTGCTTGAAAGAGGTCAGATTTCTTTTGCTTTGTCTCTTATTCAAGATATTGTCATGATCTGACTTTCTTGTTGCTATAGATATACTGGTGCCTTTAGTGTCATGTTACCTACTTTGTCATTCAGAGGTTTTGTCACACCACAAGAAGTCATGTATGAACTATTGCTTTGGATGTAAACCAACTGTGAGACTCTGGATGGATGGATGCTGGTCAGTGGCAGACTCAGGATGTTTGAGGGGCAGGTTCCAGTTGTATGTGGTGGAGTATCAGTGTGTAGAAAGTCATGACACTTATAGTGAAGAGAGGGCCCTTCATTGAGTTTTGTCCACCTGAGAACACACTTTATCACGTTTTATCTACCAAAGGGGCATCCAGGTTCAAGGAAATAAAATTAGATTTTTTTTTTTAATGTTTAGCATAAAGGCTCAATTCTGGGGGTAGATAGTAGCTTGCACCGGCCACTATCTCCATAGCATCATCACAACCCAGAAATGTGGCTCAGCAATTGCATGTCTTTCATGACAGTTTGCACCTTTAAAAGCACTACAACAACACTGACAACCATATGAAAATACCGATAAGAAGAGCCTTCATACATCATCCGAACGACCAGGTAAGGAGAACCAGGAAAGAACTCAGGACAGAGAGTGTTGCTCATTCACTTTCCCTCTATACATTTTCCACTAAGCCTGAATTTAAAGTTTAAAGTTCCAGTTATCAACCTGCTTCTCTGAGCTTTATGTCACTGCTGACGTAAATAAGTTTCTGTGGGAAAGGACACAGTAAGGAGACACAGGGGAGGGACAGTAGCATCAACTGGGATTAAAATTAGAGCATAGACACCATCGATAACATCAAACTGCAGGCTAAGACATACATCTACACTTTTCCTGATCTTCTCGTAGGATATTGAGATGAGTATCAAGTGTATTTATTATGCTTTTGGGGTTTTTGTCATTCCTTTATTGTGTTATGTAGCATTTCTGTGCATGTAAATTCTGCAAAGTAAAAAAAAGCCCATAGTCCAAAAAAAACACTGCTCCTGCACTGCCTCAGATGCCTGGTTTGGAGTCGAGCCTTTACTTCCATAATTTATGTGCATCACTATGTAATAGGTGTTATATAAATAGACACTTTGATATATTTATCATAAAATATATACAGTCCAGTCAGTGAGCAGATATACGGTTGGTACTGTTATGTGGAGACATTGCAAAGTCAAAACATTGTATCTGAAAGAAAAAAAAAACACTCTGAAATGTCCTGCTCCGGTCTTGGTTGAGAAGGTGGATCGTGTTTCGGTATCAGAAACACGATCCACTGTAGCGCCATTTTTATAGATCAGACTAAAAACACACTACATCGCCTTACTCTGTCTCTGATTGGCTACATCCTGCCCTCTAAGTAATGTGCATCTGCAACTCTCACCCAAGACTGAACAGAGGCGAGATGTCTCACCCTGTGGCTAGAAACGGAGAAATCAAGATACAGTGTGAAAAGGAGTGCTGCAGCAATGCACCATATGAAAAAAGTTTTTGGGAAAATTAAAGTATATAAACCTTTTCTAGCAGGACCCGCAAGAATGAACCTGTAAATTAGCATGATATGACCTCTTTAATCACTATCACTATCACTTCTTCTGGGGCAAAGAACAAAAACAACACTAAATCTCCTGCTCTCGCTCCCATTCTCATCTTCTTTTCTCAAATCTCCAAACTTGACCTTGGCCCATGTTTGTCTCTTCGTCTCAGTCTTATTGACAGTGACCACCACTGTTTACATGGAGGCTCTTCCCTCGATTAGTCTTTGTTTTCCTTACCCATAAAGCCTGACGTCAGAACCCAGGATAGCACTTCCTCCCGAGGGGCGACCATAAAGAGGAAGAGCTGTGAGAAGTGAACATGATTAAAAACAGGCAGGGAGGCTCGTTTCTATGTTGGATGTGTTATGTAACCTACAGAACTGGCGTGATAGCAAAATAAAGTTGACCACCATCTGACCCTTGTGTGATACCAAAGTGAGGAGAGCAGATCACGCTGAGAGTGAGAGAAAAACTCCCTCTATTAAGCAGCTAATGCTGTTTTTAAGTAGATTTAAGGACATTTTTAAGTTTCTATTAATGTGCTGTACAGTATTTGTCAACAAGTATAACATTTCTTATGAAGACATCATTACACCTGCCGTTCATTATCTGCTTATACACAAGCATGCACTTATGGGTGCCCATAGGAGGAGTTGTAGTTGTTGACAAATACATTAATAAACACCTTTATCTGTCTACAACAATATTATATTTCATTATAAACTGTTTGTGGCTGCTATGTAGGGTGACTTTAAGCTATCAGGGTGGTAAGTTATTCTAGAGTGTTATTTGTTATATTTGTAGAAGATCTCTTAACATCTCGACAGCGATCAATAATTTCGAATGCTACAAACAAAACAAAAAAGTAACTGAGGCGGTTGCAAGTCTGTAATAAGCCCAGTCAATTGTCTCATTCGGCCTGTATGGCAAGACTGCTGTCCGTCTACCTACATACTTGCCTGCCTGCACTTACTCCACCCTTTGCACTTTACACTTTGTTTCTATGACCAGAGTCTTCTGCAGGTACTAGGTCAAGAACTTAACTTTAAGCAGCAGAACCCTTCGGCGGCTGATATTAACACTGGTTAGCCTTTTCGGACTTACGTAGGCTACATTCATGACAGCTATTACGTTTGCATGATTGTGACATTTCAGCATTTAACAGAGTTGTATTCATAGTCCAAAAAGTAAAGACTTTGTGTTGAACGTGGCAAGCTTCATTAATAGGCTGCATCTCAAGCCAGGCCGGCAAGCCCTACGGCTACGTGGCAGTCCATGTAGTCAGGCGGTGCAGTCATGTGTTTTGGAAGAATGGCTCTGAAGGGAAGAGGTGAGAGTTTTTAGGTTTTAGGTTATACTTTGCAACCTTGCTTTTGCTGTTTTCTACAGTCTTATCAATCGTGTAAGTGTTAAAAGTTTACCTGACTTTAATAAAGTCAAGATAACTGATTACCTCAGACTTACCAAGAAGACTATTAACAATAAATTAGTCTATTTAACTTGGTGATTTTGAGGTCATCGGTTTCCTCAATTTTTTTTTTGTTGCCATTTTATTTGTTCAACTTGAAAGCATTGCCATCTAATCATTTCCAACCTCTACAAGGAAGTGATGACTGAAATGGATTGTGCTTCAGCACATACAGTATGTAACATAAATAATGTAGTAGCCAATTAGTACTACACTAGCTCTGTTGACTATTGTGGTCACAGAAATAGATGTGTCGAGGTCAGCAGCTCAGTCTGTCTCCTCTTGGAGTAAATCAAACCATCGAACTGTACGAAAACAGGACTGCGGCTCGTTGATTGTGTTATGCACAGACAAAAAAAAAAACGTTCTTCTCTCCATAAGTTACAGAGGCATGAAAGTCCCTGACAACCATTGAACAATGCGTGAGTAATCTGGAATCTTTAGTCAGAGACAAGTTTAAATTCACATCCATTTTTCCTCCAAAGGGAGTTACCGCACATACAGTGTGTGTTCAGTGTCACATTCTGAATCTAAGGATTATCTTAGTTGCACGTACTGTTGAATTCAGCAGGAATCCGGGCTGATGATTAGATATGTATTTGGTCATAAGATTACCTGTGAATGTTTGGTTTGATAACTTTCTTATGTAATCTGTAATAAATGAATAGGAGTGACAGTTCACCAACCTTTTCTACACTTTTTAAAATCAATCATTCACCTGACTGACCTATAAACATATGACAATAATATACCACAATAGAAATGTTTGAGGTGGTAAACTAAACAATAGCAGGTCTGTCTTTTCCCACTCACACACTTCTAAGTGATTTGTTATCTTTCCCTTGTTCCTCTCCTCTCCAGCAGCTCTTGTTGACTGCAGGCGGGGAAGCTTAACATCGACCCCTAACGTCTCAACCAACCACAGCCCATCGTCTTTCCCCGCAGGGAGTTACACCTCCCCTCGGCAGATCGGATCACTCCAAACAAGGAGCCTCTCATGGCGGGGCAACAACAAGTCCCAGACAGGCCGAGTCGAATTACACTCACAATAACATTTACATTTCAGGCATTTAGCTTGCACCCTTATCCAGAGCCACTGGTGGTGTGTGCAGGAGTACAGTAAGCTTCAGTTCCTGCAGTTAATCAGCCCTGCAGGCAACCAGAAGTGAAGAGGCCAAAGGTCAGAGAGAGTGGCCTGATAAGACATGGTGAACACAAGGAATGATTGCAGCATATAAACAATGTTTGAATGTGTCTGTGGGCTCCTCAAAATTACTTTGAGAAAAACTTTCTTTAAAAGACAAGTCGCTTTACAGTTTGGTTGCTACTTAAAGGGCTCTGTATCGAGAGATCTGTCTGATCCATACGTTCAATGCCAAATAATTGATAGCTTGTACATTAGGAAAGAAAGGGTCATATTACAAACTGTACTTGAATACCAGTTTAAGAGTAACCCCACTAATTTTACATATGAAAGTGTGCTTAGAGGTCTTGAGGAGTACAACTACATATGTGGAAACAGTAGTAAATAGCCTTTATAGCCATGGGCAGATATAGGCAGATGACATGCAAAATGCTTTGAGTTACCCTTTAAATTGGCTCCTCCGTTGTTTGTGGCTGACATTACCACAGCTGCAAGTGTGAAAAGTGAAACAACCGTCAGTTAAGATGGTAAAGACTCATAGCTGGGTTAGAGTTTGTGTACGCAGTATTTTTTAATTCAGTCTTATCATGTGATTATTTTCGGTTTAATTTCTGTTTCAGTTTTTATTTGTGCAGACATCAGTTATTGGTTTTGGAGAAGTTTCGACTCATTGCCTCGAGCTCATGCAAGTCTCTTCACATTCTCTGCTGACAGCTCTGACCACAGAAGGTGGAGAAGTTAGGAGAGTTTGAACACACAGACCCGACTCTTCATACACATTCTTTTATTATCTTTGATGCATCAAATTAACAAAATATTGACACACAGCGATGATGATTACTGTGGTTATCTTTTATCTCAGGAGAAACAAGAAGAAAAATGTCCAGACATTTACTGTTATAAACACAGATTAATTTAAATAAGAGAATGTTCCTGTAAAATATGGTCAAAGACTCAAATTCTAAATTAAAAATCCAATTAAAACACAGTTGTACCATGTTTTTAACGGTTTAGAGTATTAAAGTAGTTATCAGTGTGAAAAACCAGAGTACTCTGTATTTTACTTTTAAAAAAGCTGTACTCTAATAACACATAATTGAATAATTCTGTAAAATGACACAATAAAGCTGTTATTTAAGAGATAACAACAATCAAACTGTAACTTGTTTTATGCAGTGGAAATTTTGTTATTCTATAAACAGACATATATCTGGACTGAAAAAGTAATTATTGGGTTGATTTCAGTTATTCATTTTCTTCCACATGACACATCCAGTCCATGCTGTGTGAAAACAAACCTCTCCCCTCCTGAACCAGGGTGGCCAGCTCGATACAGACGTGTAAATTTGATTAAATTATGTGTGAACCGTTTCAGCTGCCGCTTGCTATCAGAAGATTTGACACTCAACTCTGATGGGATTAGAAAAACTGTCCAGCTAACAGTGTTTATCTCTAAACCTCCCTGTCACGGTGTGCAGGAGAAAGACCCTCACCTGCTCAGCTGCTTTCAGCCTACTGAAATCTTAAATACAAAATGTGAAAGTGAGTGTGAAACTTGTGGTGGCATGAAAATGAGCAAAGGGAAGCAAAGAAACTATAAAGGAGTTAGTGAAGCCAGAGGCCTGAGTATGAGGCCTGAAGTCTCCTGCTGCTCAGCACCAGAATATCTGACACTGAGCTCGGCCACAGCTATAAGAGTGTTTACATCGGACTTGTTTTGCGTTCATGGGACATACTGTTCTTTCAAGCCCAGAAAGAAAGAAGATTGGGCAACAAGCTCAAGTCAAAACTTACTTGTCTCATCAGCTTACCCCCACCATTGTTTTTGTGCTCTGCAGCGCTGAGAGAGAGAGAGCTATGTGCTAATCTTGCGCTCCTTCCAAGAAAAATACATTCCTGAACGCTGCTTTCATGTTTGTCACATTATGGAGGAGAAAGTTTCTCCCTGAAGACCTGGCAGGTAGCCAGCCCTCCCAACCAAACAACCCGGCCACGTGCACGTAGCATGGGAGGGGAAATAGCTTGCATATGCCTTTTACGCATTTAACACAGAGTGAATATTTTTGCACTATCAGACCAAACTGCTTTCTGTCTGAGCAGGGTACAACAATCTGAGCTGACTGGAACTGCACTCGGTTCATTGATGCCACTGAAAAAGTGCCACACAGCTCAATAAGAAGTTTGATGGCGACATGTTACGCTCATTTTCAGGTTCATGATGTTTTTTCCAGAATTTCTAGAATAGGTTTACATGCTTTAAAAACACAGTACAGCTGCAGCATGTTATTCCCCCTCTGTCTGAAACACTCTGCATTAGCTCCTGTCTCTTTAAGACAAAATTCCACTGCATTATCTGAAAAACACATTTGTCACAAGGCTGTTTTTTAATCATTAAAAGCTGATGTTTTTGAGGTACACGGCTTAAGAGTAATGTTTTACTTCAGGGACACTCTACAGTATCTATAATGCATTACATATATTCCTACAATGAGCTAATATTTCTGTATCGTCTATAAGACTTACAGATACATACAAAGCGGTATGTAAGCGGTATGAATCTGATCTTTATAATCTTAAATTATGTAATTGGATGAGTTATGAAATAATGTGTCTTCAAATTAAGTAAGGCCTGACTCTTAATCCACACTTCAAAAGAATAATTCTGGTGTCTGGCAGCTGCACTTAAACAAACCATGACTACATAAGAATATACTAAATGTTTCTCCTCATAGATGTTGGGACGGCGGGCTAACTAAGAAAACAAATGCGTTGTTGTTTTGTGTCAACAATTCTTGTTTTTTTCACCTTTGTTTCAGATCTCATAAAATCATGCTGCGGTTTAGGGGGATGGCAGCTCAAGATACTGATGATCGATTTATTTGTTAAAGCTCTGTGTGGAGCCTCCATTGTTCTGAGGGAAATTATCGAACAAAGAGTGCCACAGAGCCCTGAAACAAAGAGAGACAGATCATATGCAACACAAAGTAGATTTTGTGGAACCCTGAATTACAACCACGGGAGGAGCTGACATAAACAAAGCAGCTCATTTTACATGTCGTTTGGGGATGTTTGTTCCTACATGGTATTTTTCTTCTTCCAAAATATTCTGGGGAGCAGCTTGGCGTGCAGCACTCTGTCTGCTGCGTGACCCCTCTGAAGTTACACTGGTTTCCACGAAGTCTTGAAAAGGGGAGGGGAGCTGCAAGCTGATCCCCCACCCTCCTCTTCTCCTTGGAGTCAACAAGGTGTTGATGTGAACCAGCCCCGACGTCCTGACGTCACAGCGCGTACGTCCTGGCATTTGGGTGTCACATGGCCGAAAGAGACACTCCGTTTATCAGATCTCCAGCTTCATGTTGACCTCAAAAGATTAATTTATGACACATAATTCAATTACAAATACCACACTTGTCACAAACAGAGCAGAGAGAATCTCCAGCAAGTTTCAGAGCAGTGGTGCTGGGATGTGTTGGACTCACAGCGGAAAGTCTTTTACAGTAAAATCTAAAACCAGGAAAAATCCATTTTAATTCAGGTTTTGGTGTCTGACTAGACAGGAACATTCGATCATCAGATGAGCATTTCTCAATGACTGTCTCATTCATTCAGTTTGGTACTATATGAAAAGTCTGTTTTAGACCAGTTAAGGTGGGTGCGAGTGGAGGGTCCAGGTGTGTTTGTGTTTTTTTTCAGCTCTGTGGAAGTCTATGTCAGGATATGTGGCCCCCATTTCCCCTCAGGATGATTACCTGAACTTTGTGTTGGTGCCTTTGAGCAAATGTTTGCACACTAACACACTAAACTAAGCTGGTGAAAATGCTAAACGCTATACCTGCTCAGCATCACCATGTTAGCATTGTCATTCTGAGCTTGTTAGCATGCTGGCTTAAAGTCTCTTTTTATTATAAAGCAGGTCCAGGTGCTATACAAATACAGTGAAAGTATCAAAACACTCAACCTACAGAGAAATGCACAAAGCCTATATTCAAATCTGTGCCCCCAAGCAAGCTGTCAGGATCTGTGAGGTTGTAATATCACAACAATTAAGTTAACGGACTCAGAGCTGTCAGAGATGCTTTACAGAACACGTGGTGTCATCCGTTGCTTTGTGAGTTTCCGCTTTGAAGCCTCGAGTTTGGCGTTATGGCAGTCGCCCATCTAAACGTTTTGTCGCCAGAAGTAACCAACTTTGGAAAAGAGGGTGAAGTTTGGGAAGATATCCTGATCGGATGTGTTAGCGACTTGTCAATCACAATTAGCCAGTAGTACAAAGTGAACGTTATGCTGTGTTGAAGACATGAAACTAGAGACTAAGACCATGAAATCATTAGGAAGCTGTTCTGAGGTGTTAAATCAAGAAGAAATAGGGTAATTTTCTCATAAGCTTACATGCAGGTGACCTATGTCTAGCAACCAGCGGAGTCGCCTCTCACTGGACATTAGGAAAAAAAATCAGGTTTAAGGTACAGACAGGAAAACTTCATCCAGATGTTGTAGAGTCAGTGATGCAAGAATGTCATTGTGGAGCCGGCTCAGGCCTGTGAGAGCTGACCAATCAGAGCGGACTCAGCTTTTCAGGAGGGAGGCCTTACAGAGACTGACACTAGAACAGAGCGTTTCAGACATATGGTTGCTTCTTTGTTTTCACAGTATTGTACATTACTCTGACCCAAGCTCCAAGACATGCAAACAATAAACAGAGACTGCAGTCAATTGTTTGGCCCTAAAGACAAAACATACTGCCTTTGGCCATGGATGAATCTGCATGCTCAAACACCCAACAAACTCCCTGCATTCCCTTCTAACAAAGCACATAACAAAGCCTCATGATGTCTTTCAAAACAACCCAGTGATACGTCCTCCCATTCCAGTGCTGCAGGAAAAAAAAACCTGTTTTGGTTTGTCTGCCATTGTTCCCCCTGGTCTAGTTGGAATCTTTTTTGGAATGTAAGCTGATTAAGATGTTCTGATTTTAAGAAAGAAAACAAGCCAGGAAGACTGTCTTCCTCTCTTTAACCTTGACTGGCCTTGCTCAGACGTATCCTGATCCTGTGCACATTTTGTATTCACTTTTATCTCCTGAACAAAACAGGTAGCAATGACGCCAAATACGTCAAGATAAGACGTGATGCTACTTCAACACATTACAGAGAATAACACATTCATGCCAAGCGCTGAAAGAGGAAACTTGGTATCGAGAGTGGTTGGTCTGCTGACAGTTAGCCTTCCACAGTGTCTCAAAACAATATAACTCCAACGGCTATAGACATAGTAAAATACAATAAAAACACATCTAATAATAGATACAAGAGCATCAGGGGTTAGATTTAAATGTATCAAAACAGACACAAGAAAGTACAGAGAACAGTAAAGCAAAAGTAAAGTGTGAGTGGAAAAGCCCAAACATGTCCTCTCTCTACGTGACCACATGGGGAGTAATGCTCAGAGAGTTTAATAAAGTATAATAGGGACCTTGTGACACACTGGTAATGCATAAGAGAATATACTAAAAACTACGGGTCATGACAAAACTGAAGGATACTGAATGGACTGTAAAGAGATTTTTAAAGCCAACGAAGTTCTTACTAATACCTTTTTTAATATATTTTTGTATACTTTTACTGGCCTTTTAGCTTTGCCTCAGTGGTTTATGCTGCCCTTTATTTCAGTTCTAAGAGACAAGTAAATTCAGTAAAGATAGTTGTTTGTAAAGACAGATAATATGCAATGACTAAGTCTTTACAGAAAGTCTTTGACTCTACGGGGAGATTGTGTAAATGAGGGCTGTCGGCCCTGAGCAGCAAGAAAAATCCCCTATGAGGCACAGACGAGATTGATGAAGCTGATGAATCTGCAAAGATTGGGTGGTGATGGAGAGGTGAGGGGGGCGCACGAGAAACCAATTTACAAAGGAAAGGTGGCGGCCCGGTGGCTCGGAGCACGCATCCCATGCACGGCCTGTCATGCATATCCCAATCCTGGCCCATTGATACATGTCATCCTCCCTCTCTCATCATCGTCATCTCTCTAAACTCTCCAATCCAATAAAGCCATAAAAAAGCCAAAAAAATAAGCCTGGAAAGCCAGAACAAGATAGGCTAACGATGTACACGTGATCAGCTTATGAGCACAGTCAGTATCTCAATCGACAGCCCCAGATAATGACAGTAAGGAGGTGTGATTGAGTCAGCATGCGTGAGAGGAGAAAATAACAGAATGTTGTGGGAAATAAACTACAGGCTGAAGTATGGGAAAGGACAGTTCTCCTGACTGAACTTTCATTAACACATGCTGTAACATAAAAATGAGAGACTTTCAAAGTTAATTTGAAGTGTTTTGAGGCATATGACCATCATCCGAGTGAGGCCTCACTGTTACCTCCATCAAGGAGCAGTGTCTGTTTGTTGGTTTGTCAGCAGGATTACACAAAAACTTCTGAGCGGATTTCCACAAAACTTGGATTGAGGATGGTTCTCAGCCCTAAACAGAGCGCATTAATTTTTGGTGCGATTAAATAGGGAGTTTTTCAACATTTTCATCACTTTCTCAGAGAAGAATACGTGGATCAAGAAAGAAATTTGGCTTATTTAGGTGGCTGGGTGAGTACATTTTGATGTGGATCTTAGATCTGGTTATCTTAAATTATGAATCAGTTGTAGGTGGTTTGGATTCAGATTGATACAGAGCTATTGAATTTGACATTGGATTAGGCTTGATTGACTGTTAGGCCTCAGCAGAGGTCTACTGAATGCCTTGTCAGTAACAAAAAGAAGGTTCTTCTTCAGCCAAAGTGATGTTATCAGATTAGTTTTTTAACAACCGCTGTCAAGTCCACCAATTTACTTTTAAAGAAGCTGTATTTCATTTTAGTCTAATCTACAAGACTTTTCGAGGTTCTCAAACTGGTATATGACTTTTTTTCAGCGTCAGGTAAATCAATGACTCATCATTTCCATCACAATCAACTTCATGTCGCAGTTACACAGAATACTGACAACTTCAATTAAGTGTTCTTGGTCATGATTTCCAAGAACTAATTGTGATTATTTTGCACTTTTTGGGGGGGCAGACCCAGTGTTCCTTCCTCTTACTATGGATCACACGTCATGATGGATACAGCTTGATGAACCAACAGACTTTGGTTTCTGGATTATTCATTGATTATTTGGTAACCGAACGAGATGTTACAGAGAAGGGATTTGTTGCAGAGGTTGCTGGGATACAACTACGTTTGACATCACCGACCAAAACCACAAGACAACTTATTATGTAACATCCAGAAACTTCTCCATTCAGTGGTGTCCATGAGTCACCTACAGAAGCAGTGCAAGGATTTCTTTCTTCTGGTCTTATCAAAAATTGTTTTCTCCCCTGTATTTATGGCTTGAGAATTGGTGAAAACAGGTTTTGCCAGGTTAATCGTTTAAGTTCCTTAATTTTCTCGTGTAATGTAATCCTGCCTGGGGGGGCGGAGTCTGGAACTTTTTGAGAATTTTTTCTCAAAAAGCTTTCAAAGCTTAGTCAAAAACACAGGAGAGAAAAACATTTTGATCAGAAATTGGAAAAAGGCATCCATAGCTACCTGATTGTGTCATTATTTGCCACAATCGAAAACAATTTTTAATATAAAAATTAATAAAAACATTTTCTTTGAAAACAATTATCTTCATCAGGAGCTCATTTTGGAGCTGCTGATGCTGTCACTTTAAAATGTTGTTTGAGCTGTCAATTCTGTACTGTGAGTCTGAAACTCAATATGTTATCATTAAAGTGCTCTACAATTAAAGTTAACGCTGTTCTGATCCTGGCAGCACGTTGGCCTGCAAGTGAGGTGAGCTAACGTGCAGAAATGTGTTGGTTGGCTCTGGTGAGGTGTGAGTGGCCCAGACGGGTTCTGTGAGAGTGTTGTGATCAACCAAGGCGTTTAGCAGATACTCAACAATGTCTGACAACAACTCTGTCTGTCAACTCATTATAATTCACGCACACACCCACACCCACACACACACACACACACACACACACACACACACACACACACACACACACACACACACAAAAGAATGATTTTGCCAGTAAGCAACACCTCAACAGTCCTGTTCTCAGAAAATCCAGGTGACACTTGATACAGAGGTGAAATTTTAGTCAATTTGAGGAATTTTACTTGACTCTGAGGTTCTGAATACTTCCCCCATCACTGATTGGAAACCAAATGTCTTTTTCATGGTTAACATTGAACCTGTGACAGATTTCCTCAAGAGACTTGCTTCCAGATGTTTCCATGGTACAATCGATACACACACATTCACATTTAGTGGCTGGTTTGTTTACAGTTTTTGCCATGCAACCAGCTCGTAATGAATTTCTCTTCATTAGTGTAATTAGTTATCAGGGATACACCGCCACTGCCCTCATTACAAATAGCCCAAAAGGTTTGGTGAAGGAAACAATCTGTCTCTATTTGGCTCATGTGATTATGTTAACCCAATTTAGCACGGAACAAAGACTCCAGGGGAAAGATCACTGATGGCCCGAGGCAGTTTTTGTCAAGTCGAGGTTCGTCTTCTTGTTTGTGAGTGGGAGGAACGAACAGGGTGTAAAAGTTTCTTGGAACACGTTGCTGTCAAAATTATCCTTAAATTTCCCCAGACAATAGATCATTCCATATAGTTTATGTCTTCCTATCTGTCCTTTACACCCTTAACTGAACCCTCCATTGTTTAAAACCCTGAATGTGAAAACGGCTTCCTTAATGGTTGGCCTTTGGTTTTCAATTCTACTCATTTGAGTCCAGAAGTTATTATTTTTCAACTTAATTAGGCCAAGAAAACAGGTGTGCTAACAGACCTGTTGAGCATGTCCACTTTGAATATGGGCCACAAAACACCGGGAGGCAAAACTGCAGGCATGTAACCTACATACCTGCAGTGTTGCCTCTGTGTGATGTAAAGGGGTCTTCAAAATAAATGAAACAAAAAAAAAAAGAGTTCAAACTGAAACCTGAAATCATGACAAGCAGGGATGGAGGAAGTATTTGTAATTCAATGAAGTATAAATACCACTCTGAAAAAATACTTGATTACTTTACCTTATCAAAAGCCTGCAGGTTAACACATATAGTCTAATGCAAAAAATGTTTTACCATAATTCTATACTTCTACTACTTGCATATCTTATTTTTATTTTAATTGTCTCATTTCTTATTGTCTTCTATACTTACATCGTTTTCAGTTTCTCCATAGTGTGATATCTCTGATCTGGAAGGAGCTACTGGAATTAACCAATTTCCAAACCAAATGGTTAAAAACTACAAAAATTACAAAGATTCTTGTCAAATATTTGGTACCACTGACTCTGAAAACTGAATTTCTAATAATTACTTGTCTACTAATTAGGGCATGACAACTAGGTGGAATCACAAATGTTATTCTTAACATGTGTAGCCACATGTCTTCACAGTTTCCAAATAAAACTGTGTGTTTCCACCTCCAACAGAAACAAATTCTGTGGGGTTTTGGCCGAACATACCAACTAAATCAAACTTAATGATCCTCTGAATATAACTGTTTAATTAACCTGTTGACAAGGAGTTTCTAACATGCTGTTGTCTTTCACATCAAATGTAACTTAAAACAAAACTCTGAGTACAATTAAGGAGAAATGATTGAGTCTCTCTAAAGAAGTAACAGTGAGTAGAACGCTAAAGCATAACAGAGAGTGTACTGCCAAGCGTGGACAGCAGAGAATCCACTTGATGAGGAAGGTGAACTCTTTCACCGTCAGTGGGAGGATTTCAGGAACGTTTTGTTCATTAATTGAAAAGCTTTTCAGCCTTCTCTTTTATCTGTTGGACTATCCACTGATGACAAGAACAGCTTGTATAGCATCGGTCTGCTACAAGATCAGACAAAGAGATTGATGTTCTCTCTGAGAGAATCAGGTGAAAAAGAAGGCATAGAATATTATCAGCCAACCTGATCAGGTTGTCTTGTGAGTTCATGGTGATTCCTTCAGGCCGACACTTTCATGTACACCAGAGGAGAACTAATAGATACTCCAAATATTTTACTCCTCTTGCTGTCAGGTTACTGAATTCTAACAGTAGTCATTCTTAATTTTGTTTGTTTGTTTGTTGATGTGAGTTTTTGACAGTAACTTATTGGATGTTGCTTGTGTGATTAATCTGTATCTGAATCTAAACTACTTGTCTTTATAGTGTCAATACAGGAAACGCACACGAACAGATGGAAGTAAACTACACTATTTGGATGAATATGAACAAACATAAGGTTTGAGCTATAATTCACAGACCAAACCAGGCAGGCAGGTTTGATGATAGAAACCAACACTACAGAAGGGTTGAATGACTCACTCTGACTAACTCAGAGACTCAATTAAAGGCAAGGAGTAAAAAGGGTTACAGGAATGTGGTGGATGTTGCATGATAGCAGGCAGACTGATGAAACATCTGCTTCACTTCTGTCATCACATCCGTTAGTTTTGTAGAAAACACAGTGTCACAGTAAGGTGACTGCAGTGAGCAACCTAGTGAAAACCTCAAGGTGTCAGAGATCAGGATGTTCGATTTTACATGTGTTGGTTGATGGTAAGTTGGTAATATTTCTGGAGTAGGCATTGGTGGTCTGAAATGGAAACCTTTGGCAGGGGAATCTTGTCAAGTTGTCATCAGATGTGTGTATATCTTGTAGATTAATTTGTACCAAAACATGTTTTGTGAAAGATGATTCTCATGAATTAGCAGCAGCTTATTTCTATCTGGTGTGACAACACCCACCCACAGTCTGTTCACCCTAATGCCATCTGACTATGGAGCAGCTTCTTTTCTCAGACTGTGACACTCCTCATTTCATCCTCCACACACCACCATAAAAATAGTTTTTCCTGAACTACAACTTCCCCTCAGAGTGACCCGGTTCAAGCCCCCCCACCCGCCTCCCGTCTTGAGGTGACTGTCCTCAGGGCAGACTCACTCAGATCTGATTCCTGGATCAAATGTTTGTCAGCACCGAGTGTCTGTGTCTACCAGATGACTGCTGGACTGCAGACTGTGTTATTCCAGTGAGTCTGAGGCAGAGGATGGCACGTGAACTCCAAGGTTCCTGTTTTTAACTCATCTGACATTTGCTATCTTCTCTTATTTCTTGCTCTGTAACATTTTCTTTGATCATGGCAGCTGAAAGATAAAACCTCACCACTGCAACTCCTCAACATCAAGACTTGAAAAAGTCCTGTCAGGTTTTAATGCTCAATATGCTTGTGCATACAGGCTAGTTAAACACAATGAGCTGTTTCTACACACACAAACATAAGAGCACAAGAGTGTCTTGTGGTGAGAAAAACTCTGCAATCGTTTCGATGAAGGAGCTTCTGTTGGCACAGACCTTGACCTTTTTAACTTTCAAGATCTTCTACATGCACAAGAAAATGTACAACACTGGAGAAAAGGAAAAAAACAAAAAAGCATAATAGATCCCATTTAAGGAGTCTCAAGAAGCTGCTCTGTCTGGTGGTTCGGCAGCAGGTTGAATTGACTGTGGCCGGGGTGTCATACATAAACGTTCTGTTTGTCTGCAATTGTTTCAGCGGGAAAAAAAAAATATTAAAATCCTTAAAATGGCACCTACTCTTTTCCCCCTCATTGAAATTAATTCCAGAATATATGAATATGTAATTATTTTTTGTTCAATTCAACAACTGGACTTAAGATTTGTCATACTTCACTGTCCATTCTCAGTGTATGTGCAGTTGAGGTTTTTAAGTTTCTACATCACGCTTTTGTTTGCTGAATATTGGACCAGGATCGGCTTCTGGAGTATTTGTGATGTCACAAATCTCGCTCGTAGGTCCGCCTCCTAAAATTCGATTTTTCAGTGAGCACAGAGAAAATGTACACACTGGAAAGGAAGAAAACAGCCTTTTCACATACATTGTTCTACACAGTGACGCACAAACATTCAACTTATCAAATTACATAGAGATAAGAAGGATGAACTTTTACAGACTCCTGCTTTCTCAGTGAATCTTTGTTTTCCTCCGCGCTGCACTGAACATCTCTCTTCTTAATAAGCCCCATAGAATTTCTTCAGCCTGGCCGTCAGCCATGTTTACAGCTTTGTGCAGCACTGTGCGTAATTCAGCAAGTTAGTTGTTTGTTACTATGTGCTACGTGTTTACATAAAAGATGACTAGGCTCTTGGTTGACTGTTCATGTACAAACTGTTCAAGGGGACACCAGATGAGAGCCATCTATCAGCTGTACTCAATGTGACAGATAATTCAGTCGTGATGAGCACAGGAAAACAACTGTTGACTCCTCCGGAGGAGCAAAAAAAACAAACAAAAAGGATTGCGTAAGTACACAATATTAGAGCTGTCACAGGCCAAATGTGAGCCTGTAATTATCGTTTGGATCCACTGAGAGTAGCTTGTTTCTCCAGTGAACCCTGCCCTTGGCAACGATATAGTTTTGACTCACACTGCTGAACATCATGTACCAGTCCACCGGCACGCAACATGCTAAACAAAGGCACCCTACTTCTCTCTTTTCCACTCACAAAGTGTGCAGTTTACATACCAGTCGAGGCTTGAAGCAAACACCGTAGACATACATCATATTGAGCTTCTTTTTTTTATTAGAAAAGAACAATTACAAAACTTTGGCAAGATTGTGAACCAACAATTGCATTTGTATAAAAATACATTCGTTATTTTCAGTGTGTGCCAGAAAAGTGGCACGGCTGACCCTGAACACTTCTTTCATACTCCTAACAGTCTTTTGGAAGTTGAGGAGAAAACATGATCCTCGAGTTAGTTTTTTTTGGAATGTTTTTCGTCTGTATGTTTCAGTGGCGTCTCTAGCTTGAGGCTCGACTTGAGCGCTGAGCGGTGTGTTGGGGTTGAGCCTTACGAAGCGCCCCACGGCACCGGGGCATCTGGCTCCCATCAAAAAGCTTCGGGCCACATGGCTCAGAGGTCTCCTCCTCCTTTTGTTTAGCAGCTGGGAGAGCTAATCTATGAGCCTTGTGCAGCTTTATAGACCAAACTGCTCTTCCTGTTTAATCACCGTGCTAAGAATCAACAGTCACAGCTATCCGACACCTCAGTGCCTTAAAGCCTTGCATTTACACAGCACTTCTCTTGTAATACATCCACAGACAACTCAACCGTTTTTTTTGTTCTACAAGTTCTTTCAGAATACATTCAGCTCCATGAGAGAACTACTCCCTGAAACTCTCATGCGATCGACAACGGTAGATTATTAAGGCATACTTGCTTTTCCCTTTTACATATTGTGACCTGCATGCATAAAATACGTCTACATCTGCTCGACCATCAGTCATGTCTTCAGATACAGTATGTGCTTAAGTAACAGTAGAAATCATCACAGGCACACAATGCATAGGTTGTTAAAATCTACTGTGCTGCCAGTACAAGGAGAGTTGGAAACTGAGGACTATAATTGCACTTAATGCCATTCAAAAATGACAATTTAACACATGTCAGCTTCTCAAGAGCGCTTTTTTTTTTCTCCCCAAACATCTGAACACGGGTGCAAATCCAACTCTCCACCTGACAAATATCAAGTGATCTTCCCCCCCCAATATGTCCCAAACTCCTTAAATCTCAAAAATAGCTTCATGTGAGGAAATCCTTGATTGGGAGGTATCTGTAGATCACTTGGGGAGGACAGGAACTGATGTGGAGAAGTAACTTTCCTCGGAACACAACAGGAAAGCGTCCACTTTACTTTATGGGCACGAAACGAAGTGGCCCCCACTGACATCCAGTTCCTGTGAGCTCCGTCTCCTGCCCTCTCCGCGGCGGTCCGGTCCCCCTCCACGACACTTGGTGGGACCAGGCGCCATTTATCAGAGAGAAGTAATCCAGGAGAAGACAAATCTCTTGATTTGTTTCATTATTGTAGTCGCTTGACACTCAGGCAGGGATCTTCGTTCAACACGTCATGCAGCGAGGTCTCATGTTGATGGGCTGAGGGTTGGGGTCAATCTGTAGGCAGGAAAAAGGGAAATTAAGACACATAAGATGATGAAATTTGAAGATAATTTAACCTTTCAAGCAAAACACTCTGTGCTATGATACAGTCAGCCTCCACCCACTGACTCGTTTTCATGTGGTTACTGTTAGATAATTCAGCTGGGTTCTAAAGAAGCCTGTGAGGGATGTTTTTAAATACATCCACACTAAACAAAACCCTCTCCCCAAGCCTTTCTAAATGCCAATTGAACTAAATCAAAAGTGGGAGTAGGCGGGCGTAGTTCCAAGCATTCGATGACTCACCTCGCAGTAAACCGGCGGCGGTCGGAAGCGAAACTCTTGGACAAAAGCCATGAGGGGGCGCTCCTGGATCCCACTCAGGTCTTCGGCAGGTTGCGGGACCACCGTGTTGTTGCGCTGCTCGGCCTCCTCCTCCGTCACCACGGAGCTGTAATCTGGAGGAGCTGCAGGGAGAGAGGTGGGATTAGTCCGCTGGTCTGACTCAACAGAACAGCACAGGTCCAAACACTAAGCTGCTGAGTCATCACTGCAGTTAAAACTCTTAGAAAGCCCCACAATAGATTTACTGCCTTTTGCCGTAACAAACACTGATGTGATCCAACATGATTCTGGGCTGAATCGAGGCCTTTGTTTTGTTTTTACATGTTGGCATCTGACCCAGTTATATTTTGGCAGACAGAGATGCCGAGTAGCAAAGCGGCATTGAAAGTCCTGCTTTTTCCAATACATAAAAAATATCCCATTGTTTAGCCTCTGCAGCCTGTTTGTCAGTATGTTTGACTATTTTTCCAGTCCCATGAATCAAGCTCACAGGCAGGATTTGGGTCAAGATGTCAAACATCTTTAAACACTGGCTGCTGTTCATGAATGTCCAGTGACGTGTGTGTGGAAAAAGGCCATTGGTGTCACAAAACTAAAACTCTCCATGTTTAATAATTGAGGTCTCTATGCACATCTTAACCTGATCGTCTCTGCCTGTCAATCACTGCAGTATTAAAGGGCACTTACGCTCAGGCTGCTCGGGGATGGCCATGCGCAGCCACTCCAGGTTGACACTGTACTGGCTGCTGACGCTGGAGGTCCGGCTGCCGAAGGGATGGAGGGGGATGGTGCCAATGACCAGCGGCAGCTCCAGACACAGTTTGGACGTCCCAGGAACATCAACACAAACCTGTGGGGACAAAAAGCCATTTTAGCGACATCTGCGGAAAAACCAGCTTGGACAGAGGCGCCTGACCTCCTCAGAACTAAAGCGGTTGTGAACCGAGCTCACCTTGAGCATGTACTCTACTTTGATGATGCGGCACTGCAGGATGGAGGGACCCACAGGTGGGATCTTGATGGCGCGACCGTGCCACGTTTCCCTGCATCTGGCGCCCACAATGTCCCCGCACAGGGTGCCCACCACCGAGCGCTTCTGCTTCATGGTGCCGCGGGCGATAAACGTCTGTGTCTGAGTGATGTAGGCTTTGGGCACAACTGATCTGGAGGTAGAGTTGTCGAACTCTGCAAAGACAGGTATCACCTCACCTGCAGAGAGGGAGAGTATGTTAGACAATGCAGATACTTCTAAACTGTGTTTTTAAGGCGGTGTTTTGGTGAAAGGACCTTACCTGGTGTGTAGCCTTTGCGATCGATCTTTGCAGTAACAGACACCTGACCAAAGTTGCGGTACCACGCCCTTGCCATCTTGTCCTTCGTTCCAGCCTGTGGCGCCTGAGAATGATGGAACCAAATGAGGCACCTCAAAACACCCAGAAAACCATGAAGTGTGTGACAACACAATCATGAATCACGAGGGCTGAGATGCTCACCAGTAAGGCCGGTGTGTTGATGTCGATGGGCTCGATGACTGTAAACTCCTTCTTGATCTTCTTGACGGTGGCCCACGGCCTGTGGAGCTTCACTTTGACCCAGTAACGGATGCTGCCGTGCTTCCCCTCGAAGGAGGTGACCAGCGTCTCCTCAGGCAGCTGGAAGCTGAACGGGAATTCGTGTCTGCCGGCAGGAAGGACGGTCACTTCACCATTATCTGAGGAGAGGACAGAAAAACGTAGAAATTCAAAATTACAGTTCATTTACTTCATAGGAATAGAGGACATTGAGTATAACTTCAATGACCAGTTCCTCCTGTTGTTGAAGGTTATTATCAGGAAGAAGCGCATAAAGTAATGGAAAACAAAATAAAAGTCTCTTTACTCTTTTGTAAATCTTTACTGTGATTGATTATCTGACTCTAAGGTGATTCACACAACACAAGAATGAATGGCAGCAATTTATTTAAAGAAGTCCCGATTAAAACTATGCTAAAATCTGCACAGTTAGTTAAAACTTTTAAAAACTTGCAAACACATGTGTTCTTTAGAAATCCACAAGAATAAAGTTGACTTAGTGAGAGAGTACGAACAGATCTTTTAAGCATGACTCCTGCTGAAATAGAAATCTCTTTCTCTGCAATCACATGGCCTGTGTGCTCACTCAGAGGGGCGGTTCCTGCTCCATTGTGCTGACTGAGAACATGTTTTCCTCGAGCTGTATTACACAGCCCGTCTCAACCGCTCTCTTTTTCCTCTGGCTGCACAGGTCCGGGGAACACGTGTTTGCGTTTAACAGAGTCGATGTGTTTAGTGTCCCTTTGTTAGCTGGAGGCTCCAACTCCTTTTAAATAACACTGTCTCTGTCAAATGCTTTTAATGGATGAAGTGGGTTGGTGTGGGCTTTTCGTTGTTGCAAAAAAAACACCCCCAAAATCACCAATTCCTTTCACATAATATGAAGCGTTTTTTGAGAAAATACCAAATGGAGCGGTGAGAATGAACACTGCAGGAAAACGACATGCAATAGCTGAAGCCCCGGCTGTGGATTTCCTGTCTGCACTTGAACCAAAACAACTCGATGCCCATTGAATGGAGGCAGAAACTCAAGGCTCTCCCACGTCGCTGAGGAGAAAAACAACCCTTCCTCGAATGAGGAAGTCTGATGTCAGAACTTTTTCTTTCAACAGATGTTTTCACAATGACAACGAAGTGCAAAGACAGCTGTTCTGCTCTCTTCCTACAGAGTACACTGAAGTTATGACCACAACAGAAAGCCTCAAAATAATGTTTTTTGTCGATGAATGACTGGATCTCTTTTGTGCACTGTCTCTGTCTGGATGTTCATGGACGTAGCCACCAACAAGTAAACAACTGTCAAAGAGCTCCTGATGAAATCTTGGAAACTTAAATGTCACTTTCGTTTCATTCTCACTATTAGATGATCAAGTCAACTGTGCCTCTGAACCAAACAGTGTATAAATCCAGCCACAGCCTACAGATGTGAGGAGATTAAAAAAAACTTACTTAGGAAAACAAGTAGGAATTAGACTTTACTGGACTTTTAAAACAACCAGCACTTTAACTCTCTTACTAAGTCATGTAAACAACACTATTCCCAGTTTGCATACAAACAACCAGCCCACTGTCCCCAGACACATGAAGCACTCTCACTATTGTTTCTGTCGCTTGGCATCCGCTCAATAACTTGACACTAGTTTTGCTGTTTTGATCCCCTTTGCAGACGGGCTGCACCCTCTGTTGTGTGCCCCATCACCGAGCCCTGCAGAGCGGACTGACCTGCCTGCAGCAGCACCTCTCTCCGGTTCAGGTACTCCACTTCGTCGCTGTAGTTCTGGGTGTATGCGGTGCTGGAGCCGGCGGACCGGGACTCGGTCCAGTGCACTTTAGCGAATCCTTCAGCGTGGAGCTTCAGGGAGTCCACTCGGCTCTCGCCGGACAGGTCCAGCACCACCCGTCCGGACACCACGTCCCCGCTGCTGAACACCGGAGGACTGTCCACCTCCGGAGAGTCGAAGACGATGTCAAACTTTCTTAACTTGTCGAAAATCATGTCTGCGGGCTGTTGCGAGTCTTCTGGAAATAAATCGATTCCCTCTTTTCTTGTCGCTCTGCAGGATTTCAAGTTTGCTGAAGTGGATCTTCAGTTGTCTGTTGTCGACCTGTGTAAAGCTCAAACTGTTGAACACTTTCGAGCAGCCCTATTTTGTGGCTGAGAAAGTGGGCGGGACTCTGGATTTATTATGTAAGGCCTCAGGAGAGGGGCGAACGCTGGTGCTGCTTTCAGGTGCTCCTCCCCGGCACCGACTTCTCAGTACTGCATGTTGTAAATAACACGAGGCTGCATTTGATTCCTTTCATCAACATTAGGTACACAATGTATCAGGCACGTTTTACACGTTTAGGTGTTAATGTCCAAGCAAGTTTGAGACCACTGCCTCTAAAAATACATGCTTTGTGTGTTTAAAACTACCAGACAATATGTTTTATCAACACTTGAGTTTGAGAAAACTTTTAGAAAATGAAGATGTGTGTTGGACTTGCACTTTTAAGCATTACACAGGGGGTGTTCATCATTACAAAAGGAGATCATTCTCATTAGGCCAGAAATGATTAATTATGACCTTTTTTTCTGCATATTAAACACTCAGGTTGTTAACAGCTCCAACAGATCAAGTCTGGGCAAAGACCGAGAGCAAAACCACCTCATCATGATGCCACATTACCAAAAATACCAACTGCTATAAGGATAAAACTCCATGTCAACAACTTTGATGACACAGAGTCAAGTAGGCTAAACAAAGTTGTTTTACTTGCCACAGCTCATCCCAGAACTACTAAATTTACGGACCTACCCTGAAGGCAGCATAATAAACATGCAGACTGGGTGTGGAGACAGCAGTGAGCAAAACAGGCCTTGGTGATGATTGATGGTTACAGGTTCTTAGAAGAAAACAGGCTTACTGAACATGCCTCCATCTGGTAGAGATCTGGCCAGCACAGCTCAGAGGGGAATAGTTTCACTGAGGACCAAAGCTGTTTACTCCACTTCTTCCATGTCACTTTGAACATACTGTTCCACAGCCAGGGCCGCTGCACACATGGAAAAAACACAACCATGCACAAAAGCATGCAACCTATTCTTCCAAATCCCCTTAAAAACAACTACAATCTGTCTTTCTGGGATAAAAATAGTGCACAGGAAAACTACAAGTCCTCGAAAAGAAAACTTTTGCACAAACTGGCTCCCTGCAGCTTTTTCTTCACACATCAAATTCACTTTTTTGCAAACAAAGCAAATTCTGAGCAGAATAGATTTTCCTTCAAAACTCTGCAGCAAATTAAAATAAACGAATCCAACGCTTTGCTCCATTTCCAAGCAGTGCTACTCTCTTCATTCAATGCAAAAACCCTCAGACAAAAATCAAGCCCGGTCTGAGAAAAACAAAGTTGTTTAGTCTTTTGTTCCCTGTGATGACTGGTTGGCTCTCCAGTGTCACCCACTGGTGATGTGGAAGCAGTGTGCACAGCTGCAGGAGGCTTACACTGCCTCATCTGGGCTGGAGATGTCTGTGAAAAGTTTTAGGTAGATGAAGCCCACAGAGTAAAACAGTACAATTGGGCTTCACTGTTTCTTGCAGGTTAAGAATAAAGGTAGAAAATAATAAATCGGTTTCCCTGCATCTTTTCTTAACTCTCATTTGTTAATTTTTCAGAATAAAAAGGGATTTTTGCAACAAAAATCTTTTGTGAGGTCGGTAGTCCAGTTTGCATCTTTTGTCAGTTTTTACTTAAATTGCATTCAGGAACATGTGGACTGAGGTGAAATGAAGTCCAGCACGCCACCTGCTGGCGACCAGGCGCAGCAGCGCGGACCCACCAGGGTTCCTCTTCTCACCGTTGATAAGATAAGCATGTGGCTCCCTGCAGAGAATGATGGGCCTGATAAACGCTCCTGAGTGCAGATGACTCAAGACGATAAACCCAATCATGGCTGCCAGCATGTTTTATCAGTGCTAAAGTGCAGACGTGAGTAAACATATTTATCCTCGTGAGTTTTCCTCTGTTTACTCAAAGATTTGCTGCTGAGTGCACAATATCACAGAGTAAATATTTACATTGAAGCCCCACTTAAACTTTAGAGCAATGAGGGGCTTTAACAGTGTGTAATTGTTCTAGTGTTTGCATGAGAAACAGCATGTTTTCAAGAACTGGAGCAGCTCCTCTCTACTGAAAGTCTTTTGCCCTTAAAAAGGAAAAAGAGTCACTCACAAAAATGTTGTTTGTGGAAAACTGGAAGATTAATGAGCTGAAAATGACACAATAGTGTAAAATGAATGGAGAGCAACAGCAGCAGCAGCAGGCTGTCTGTTGGATTAAGGCGGCGAGGAAAGCCACGTGTTGTTTTCCTGGTTGCCACGGTGACACAGGCTGCATTTTTTAAAGGGCCCCCACCCCTTCCTTCTCCCTTCCTTCCTTCCTTCTTTCCTTCCTTTACTTTCTCCTCCATCTTTCACTTTCTGCCAATTTCTTCTCCAAACTAGATGAAAACCAAACGGAACACCCTTATTTAGACTTTTTAACATTTACTTTTTCTACTTTTACCCGATCAAAAGCAAACCTCCCAGGTCAATACCAGCGACTCTGCTCCTGAGAGGATCTGGGGCATGTCTGAGAAGGTGGAAGGTTTGCAAAAACAATTAGCGCTGTTGTTTCCTGGACAGACTCTGCAGATTACATTGGTCTGTAAAGAATGTCGGTCGAAGTGACATTTATAGCCTGTTAGCCTCTCTACTAGTGCAAGTCATCCAGAAAATAAATGCCATTTTATTTGAATTGGCAGGTTGTTTTTTTGGGGGCAAGGGATGAAGAATACAGAAGATTTATTTAGTATAACCTGTAACGACTTTGTGTTACTTTATAACAACAAAAGCATATTTCTAGACCACATGGTTCGATTTTTCCCCCTTGGTTTTATTTGACTTAGCACATTTTATTCTTTGAATTATTTCTTCTGTTTTTTTTTTTTTTTCCATTTTTTATAAAGATCTTCGAAGATCCGTTACATATTTTTATCATCTAAGACACTGTATATTTTCAATGGCTGTGTGTAATTATATAAGAACATTCTTAAACAACCTCTTAAACAAGGTTTAAGCTGCATCAAGCAAACAAGAATTACTGCGGGACCAATTTGATGCGAAAGGAGACAGTTGGAAATCTGCAAGTCCTGTGTACTGACATCAAGTCTAGTAAATTCAGCTTTCTTATTTCAAGGGGACACGCGATTTTAAAGGAAACAGGCCTACAGCTAAATGAGAGGTTCAGATTTTCCTGTTTTTGTTTCAGCTGGGACTTTGAGTCGCTTCTGGTGTGATGCAGTTTTCTCACCAGTGACCGCATCAAAACCAGATTATGATTTCGGAGAACAGGATGAAGCATCAATGATGCTTAAAAGTATAATTGATTCAGATTTTGATAAATGGCTAACTGTTGGTAATTTATAGTAAAAAAATTGCAAATGTTTGCTTCCTTCTGTGCATCTCAGAAACGAGGTTAAAGGTTAATGTGTCGAAATTCAGTTTACACTCCTTTGTGCTACACAGAAGGGAAACAACTCAAAACAAAAACAAGCTATTTTGTGGCATCAATTGGAGTGTGGAATGATGAACTGAGGAGTCACAATGCCTGAGGAAAGAAGCTGCTCTGTAGTCTTTCATTGTCTTGATTTGATCATTATCAGATTATTGTTTGTTTTGAGTTTTTTGCAGCTGATCTCAGTACGTTCGCAGTTTAAAAATATCAATTTCAGCTTTGGTAACTGATGGTAACAGTCAGATGCCATTTTTTACACTTTACACAACAAAAACCTGATGATAATTGAGGTGTTTGTTAGTTGCAGCCCATTACAACATCTCAGTTGATGGGTGATGTGTTAACCTTTTTGGCAGTCCCAGTGCATGATTAAGGCTGAAATGTAGGCAAGATATTAACAAACAAAACCTGCCCAGTTCACCTTTAACCACGGTGTATACATGATGCAGCAGCCAGTGTATTGTGTGTATTCTCCCAAAGCCATAACACAAATGCAGCTCTTATCTGAGACTCTGCATCTCGTGTCCCTTCATATTTACCCATCCGAACATGCAGCCGGGCAGTCAATCCAAGTGCTGTTTACAGAGAATCTAATGAAACATTAACCACTGTCTACAGTTTATTTACTCAGCTACTATGGCCTATTTCTGATTTTAAGCTGCCGGGAGCCTGGCACACCTAGAGAATTTCACACTTTACAGCGTTATGTCCCATACAACCCAGGACTCAGTAAACCAATTGTGTTTATTTGGACCCTGCACTAATGGATTTGTGTTTAATGTTAGGATTATGTTATCTGGCAGATGTATCTGGAGCCTGTGGTGACTTCTCTCCCGGGTTTCCATGCAACAGGATATAGACCCAGGTGGCTTCATTTTGCAAACTGCAGCGACTACAAGACAGCAGCTACCAGCTGGCACATGACAGAGCAAATCAGCAGTTTTACACCACATTATTCAGACCAGAGGGAGAAGCTTTTCATCCGCCAGCTGCGATACATGCTGAAATACAGTTACTATGTATATCACAGCATGCAGATACAGTAGAGGAGAAAAGAAAATACAAAAAGGACAACAAAGGCAGCATAAATGCGGCCATTTTTATAGAAGGGAAGGGACTGTCATTTTCAATCAGTCATCATCACCAGTCATTTATTTCTAGTCACCTTTGGACTACCACTGTTTATCACAGCTCAGCTCTTGGTCCTGTTTGTCTCTTTTTCCTGAGCAAGCACTATCAAAGAGAATTTGTTTGCCAGATTATGGCTAACTAGTGAGGTTTATTTTGACAAATGCACAGATTTTTACATGCACAACATCATATTATCGAGAAGCATTGCACATTTCAACGACAGAACCATGGAGTCAAATAAACACACATATTCAAAATAGAAAAAGACTCTGCAGGATGACTATTTGGTTACTTGTATAAGCAACATCGCCATCTGCAGCTGTAATTCACCTGTGCTTTACTTATTCTACAGCCAGACTGATAAATATAAACACACACACTGAATATTTACCATCCAGGCTTTCTTCACTGACCTCGGATCAGATGCTGTCTCTTCCTGAAGTACGTGATCTTTGAGGTGTAGTCGTTGTAGACAGAGTTCATGCCCCGGTTCTCCAGCCAGTGTGCCGTGGCCACCCCTCTTCCCTGCACCTTCAAAGAGTGCACTCTGGTGTCCCTCCGAAGCTCCAGCACCACCTGGCCGGACACCGCCTCCCCTCCGGTGAATGCTGCATCTGCTGGACCATCCAGCTCCAGCGTGTAGGACTTAATGGAGCTCAACGTCATCACTGTGCGTGGAGACAGTAAATAAAAACACACATTTAGACAAGGCTAAACGCTGACAAATACCCAGGGTTTACATTAATGTTAGATTATTGAAGCATCTAGGGGTTTGTGTGGACACCAGGGGACCCCAAACCAAGCAAATAATACATGAGAAGTCCTGTAATCACTTCTAAAAAAATATTATGCTATGTTTTGTGCCGCTTTTAAATGCACAATTCAAATTAAACAGAACATAATGTTTGTTTATGCTATTTTCTTTGACAGATCTTCATTGTTAGGGTGGGGTTGGGTGGGTCTGATCAGGGTCACACACATGCTAGGACCACCCTGGCAGCAGCCTCTACTGTGGAGTCTGTTTTTAAAAAACCTCTACATTTTTTCTTTAATGGTTAAATAAAGTGGCTACTAAAGAATTAACATAAACACAACCCTTTTATTGTTTAATCTCAAAATGCATACAAACTCTTGCATTTCACAAATACACAAACAAATAAAAAAATATTCTTGAACATATTCTGCATGAGAGACATTTATATTTACATGCACAGGCCGAATATATTGATACAGATAAAACAGTAAATACATGTAACTCTACTTCAACCAACGATGTGTAAATAGCATTGTAATAACAACTTGCACTGACTCCTGTCACAACACTGCGAGTTTAATCATTTCTAGTTTCCCTTATGCGGCCGGCGTGTGTTTATTTGACTTTTATGAACAACTCTCAGCCAATCAGGATTGAGAGCCGGGACAACGTTTAATAAACGGACGTTGAGCTTTAAAAGTGTCAAACTCACCGACAGGACACGAGTAAGGCAGCTGTGAGTGGTCTCCTCGAAGGCGAAGTTTGCAGCGCAGAAGCCGAAATCTGTGTTTACTTGGACTGGCTGGCTCAATGGAGGCTCAGCCTTTATAAACGGTGGCAGGTTTCGACGCCCAGAAACACAACAGCTCTCTGTTTTACACCAATGATGAGGAGCACATGCGAGTCACGCCCGCCCACTTTATTACGGAGGTGGAGGAGGACAGCGTGGATTGGCTGGACGTTAAGTGACGCAGAAATACAAGGTGATTTTCCGGCTATGTCTTTTCAAATTTAAATCGTTTGTACCGTATTTCAACACGTCGTTCTTTTAAAGGTCCCATATTATGAAAAACTGACTTTTTCTGGGATTTGGGGTGTTATTGTGGGTCTATGGTGCTGCCACACGCCGAGAAACTTTGAAAAAAGTCTATCCATGCTTTTTTGAGTGAGATACAGGTTTCTAAAGGGGTCTTGCCTGCAGTTTCCAGATACACGAGTCAAATTTGCTGCGGCTGTCGACGTCGACGGCCGCACATTTGCATATGGCTACCCCACTGCCCCTCCCTTCACCGCACGGTGTCTCCACCCACTAGGTACAGCTCCGGTCTCGGAGATCCGCAATTATTCTACTGAAATCACCATGGCCAAACTCAAGGAAAAGTGCTCTGTTGTTGGCTGCAAGGACCAGCACAACACACTCCATCGTCTCACACTGTGAGACTCACAGCTGCAGAGGACAAAAGAGCGGCATGGATTGAATTTATTTTCATGATTTATTTTTGAAGTTGGCAAAAAACTGTTGGTGTGTGCGAGCCACTTTGACACTGACTGTTTCACCAACTTGGGCCAGTACAAGGCATGAGTGGTCGGCAGACTTTTACTCAAAGGAATACATGCAGACCAAGGACATGTAAGTACACAAATAATGTGCTGTGTGTTTCTGTAGATTAGGCTGAACTCATGCCTGATGTACTGTGTGTTTTGCCATTGAGAACAAGCTAAGGTTAGCGGCTAACCGCTAACGTTAGCTTCCCTGACCACACAAGTTAACGCTAGTGCTAAAGCAGAATCATTGTGTGTAGTACGTTTCTGATCCTGCACACTATGTAATGCGTGTCCCAGGGAAATGTCTGCATGTACAAGTATTTAGCTGTGTTTATTTAGCAATTTTACACGAACTAACCAAGCAGTGTCACATAGTACCAGCTAACGCTAACCGTGAGCTTTCAAGCTAATGCTAACCGCGAGCCCCTAGTTCGCATCAACACGGTCTCCACATGCAAACCCAGAGACACGGTCGGTCAAGCAGTACATACACACACCCTCCACCGGGTCTAAGCTTTCAGGATTTTGTGAAATAATGCATTTGAAAATGTTTTCTAAGCTGGAATATGTTGGCATAGGCCGGGGCAATACGAGGGTACTGTTGACTGCTACATAGAGTTTAGATTCTCTGCCCGGGCCGGGTCGGGCTGGGCCCTTGACCAAGCATTTGTGCTTTTTTGTTTTAAATAACTCAGCATAATGAGTATATTTCCAGCTAGGAAACACGCATCTCTCTCCTCCCTCCATTTTTGTGTTGCTGCGTGGTGTACACGTGAGTTATCCTCATGGCTAAAACGTGACTTGAGACGTACGTGACAAGAAGAAAGCAAAAATATATATTTTTACGAATGAAAATGACAATAATTGTAACGCACAGTGACTTGAATAAATAACTTTAATGTGATTACTGGTTTGGAAATATTAACGCTAGATTACTCGTTACTGAAATAAAGTGGTCGGATTAGAGTAATGTAAGGCGTTGCAGCCTTTAGTGCTTGAATTATACTGTAACAGTGCTGTCATGTGTTATCCTATCCATATCTGGGAATGCTGTGCAGGTAAATTAAACTGTGATTACTTGTTGAGAACATTTGCCCATTTCTTGCAATTGTTTTCATGTTTGTCTTTTTACTGTTCAAGACTCTGACTGGCTGCACTGCATCACAATAAGAATGCTGATAGAGGACAAGCCACCACATCATCAGGAGATCGTCTTTTCAAACTGAGCTTTCCAAAGTCCTGGAAGGGAGAGTGCAGAGCCAAACCAGTGAAGACAGACACGACATTCTGTAAGTTTTACAATCTTTTATTTGAACCTCTCAAATTAAAATAAACATGGACACACAGACATCACACAAAAGGTTGAACACAAACACTTAAAATCTGAATTCTTTTAAGATGATTTTCAAAATAAATAATGAGAATGTATAAATGAGAAGTAATTAGGAGAAATAAGAGACACTTTACAACACTGCAGCACAAGGTGTTTTGGTTCTACTGCAGTTTTCCTGTAAACATGCATTTGTTTATTGCACTGCAGACTGCGGTGATGCACTGTTGGACCTGATCTTCCAGAAGGTTTTCCAGGACCCTGCCCCATATGTGAACGAGGTGCTGAAACTCATAATCCCTGAAGACCTCTCGGACCACACAGATGGGCAGCACAACTCTCACTCTCCGCCCCAGAGAGCACCAGCACCACCTTACAAAGCTTATGTAGGCTATATTGGCTGAACACAATTCAATATAAAGTCAGCACTGAATGTTTACACCCATGGCAACGAGATACTTTCTTTGTTATCATTTTCATATTGATATTGAAGTTAATATATAAAGTCAAACTGTTTCACTTCAGATATGTATTTTCTTCTTATTTCATTCATGTCAACACATGTTTACAAATGTTTCTTACAATTAAAACATCTTTCCTAACTGTTCTGTGTTTTCATTGTTTGATATGTAATTTTCATGGTAATAAGTAAAAGATAATAAACTATAAACAATGTAAGATAGAAGAAGCAGTTATGTACTTTTAATCATAACACTTTTACGATAAATGAATAGTATTTATGTGACTAAAAGCTTACTGCACTATTCCCCTCAGACGTAAAGATTCATAGTCTGCCCGATAAATGTTCAGTGCATTCTGCAGTGCAGATACATTCAGGCAGACAGGTTCCAGGCCAGGGTGGTCCACCATGCATGATGGTGGCTCAGGAAACTGCTGTAGTCTTCGTATAACCTAGAAATAATGAAAGGTAAGTGAGTGACAATAGATTAGAGAAAAGAGAGAGCAGAATGACAACCTTGTTTGCCCAGTGTTCACACTTCATTGTGGTATTTCCATACAGCAGATATTCTCAGGTTCTGTAGGCATTTGTTTACAATAGCCACAGGAACACCTGTTTTTATGCCTTTTTTTTTATTATTCATGGGAAACTATGATCACTAATCATGTCACATTGTTTCTTTGATAATATATATAAAGTTTAGAAACCGTTTTAAATGGTTAAAAAACAATTCTGCTGGTAGAAAGGTGATTGGAAGCAACTGTGGCTTACTGAAAACTACAGTTGAAAATTGCTGGCAGTAGCTAATTACAGGTCGTCACTGCAAATAAGAGCAGGTTCTCAATCAACTTACCTGGCTACATAAAGGTAAATAATAATATGATAACATAATAATAACATAAAAGTAATGTCGAGGTAACAAACTTAACTACTAACCACTGAGAAACACCAATGTTCATTCTTGGCTGCTTACTTTCTTTTGGAGCCTCTTGTTCTGGGTCGGACCGCAGTCTGTTGTCCGGCAGCCATTATTCCCAGAAACTCCGCCGTTGCCATGGTCACATGATGCCATCCTCACGTCTTCCGCAGGCAGGAGGAGGTGGGCGGTACCGTGGGCGGCGCGCAGTAGCTCATTAGCATTTAAAGGGAAAGGCACTGAAACAGGCCACCTGGAGCATAGCTGTGAAACTGGTGTTTCAAGAACCCTGCTGTGCTCAATCCTTCAGCTTTTTTCGACCAAAGCATGTTACTAACATTCCATTTAGACATCAAGGAACCATGTCAAGAAGCAGAAATGACCATAATATGGGACCTTTAACAGCTCACGTTAACATTTGTGTGGGAGCAGATTCTTAAAAAAGAGTGCGCCATGAAGAAGGTCCGATACATAGACGACCAAAATACTCCAATTTGACCGGTGACTCGATTCTTGTCAATGAACGGAGGCTTTTATTTTGAAGGCGGCGTGTCCTATTCAGTTAATGGTCAATGCCTCTCCTAATTCCTTATTGTAGATATACATTAATATACATAGAAAATGATAACGACAGAACAGATAAGCATTATGTAGGAACAATATTTCACAAAGTAGTTCAAAACAGGTAAAACAAAATGAGGGGGGAAATAAAAGTAAACTTAAAATAGCACCCAAACAAATTGAATGTAAAATACATATTTCTGAATCTTGTTTGTCTGGGTTTTTTGAGCAATGTGCCTCAACATTTAGAAGGGTCCATCGCATGTTGGTTAAACTTAAAGTATCAAACTTAATGTCACCCAACAATGAAAATTCAACCATCATCTATTTTTGATGTCATGTTTTAATGTTTTGAAATCCTGTTGTTGCTGTTGTTGAGGTTGCTGATGTTTTTCATATAGTAATTTTGTCTTGTCTTGTAACTGTTCTTATACTGTAATGTTTTGTTTTCTTAACTGAGATGTTGTCTCTGTCTCTGTCTCCTGTTTTGAAATGTAAAAAAAACAACCGAAAAAAAAAACATAAAATGGCTACATACAGCTCGTCTGCAGTCGAGCTCATGCACCCACTTAACTAGGGGTGCATGCAAACGCTTTTAGCTGGGCTACTACAGTGAAGGTTTTAGTTTAAAAAGGGTGAAAATGAAGTGGTTAGTCCATGAGCCAGGACCCCAAAATAGGAGTCACGGTTACCATGACTAATCCAGTGATTTTTGGCAATGTATAGCCCTAGTGTTAGAAAATATGCGATAAGCTTGCAGCTGTGGTAGCCAACTGTGTGTGTTATCACTCGACTTGTAACCCCACGCCAAAACACACTTTTCAAAACTATACATAGGACAGAATATAAATTACACAAAATGCACTTCCATTTTGAAAAATGTATATCACAAGAGTTTCCTCTGTATGTGAAGAATAAATAGCCTACAATGTTTACTGTACATCCTCGACTCAAAGGCTATCTATTACTAAATTCATAAGGATGACCCATAGGACAGCTTTTATATCATCATTTGTACATCGCCTATAGTCATATTTGTACACTTATTTAGATGGTTGGATGTATATAAGCCAATCAGTGTTTTACTAATCACATCCTAAGGCAGTGAAGAGGTGTTGGTTCTTCATTGTCAACAAAAAGAAGCAGTTGTTCATTGTGTACCTATCTCTGTAAGCGACTTTGGGTTCTTGAAAAGCGCTATATAAATTAAATGAATTATTATTATTACTATTATTATTATTATTATTATTATTATTATTATTATTTACTTCTTCATGCCGCCTATGCCTACAAGAGATGGATATCAAACTATAGCTATCTTCTCAGAGGACACATATGTCTTTATCATGTCTTTAACATTCTATGATGAGATTTAGGCCCCATTGTTCCTGAAGTGTTGCACTTAAACCTGGACAATTCTTGTTAATATCTGAAATTTTGCTGCCACTGTTGGCATAGAGGTTTGTAGGGCTCTCATTAGGTTGCATGCATGTCCAGATGTGACACTGTAAGGTCAAAAACTCTAAAACTTCTGACCAGCAGCGGCAATGCTCAAGACACTTCTGCAGAACTGATGGACTAACTAGAGGCATTTACATGTCTCCTGTATGCCCCAAAACATCGACCACAGAGAGGGAAGAGGAAGCTGAACAGTTAGTGGTGCACTTGAAGGAAGGCCAGCTAGCACCCGATGCTGTCCTAGATCTATTGGCTTGAAAATCTCCAAACAAATATTCACTCCTAAGATGTATCTGTGTTGTATGAGAACGTATTAGGGCCTGGGGTGAGAAAAAAATTATTTCATTAAGCACTTTAATGCATGTGTAGACTGGCAGACTGTGAGAACCAGTCATGCACCTCAGAGAGTGTGGAAAGCTCAGATGAAGATGTGGAAGAAAATTATGAATATTAGGGACTGAGCAAATCCAACTCATCCCCAAATAGACTTATTAAGTACTCGCTTGTACATAAAGGTACCATAGCAGTATCTTTACTTTGTTCTGTTATTCTTTTTTTTGTAATTAATCATCTTGTTAAAATTCTAATGATCTTTTGTCAGTAATAATAGCATTTTGATCTAATTGTTATATTTATCAATACGAATGGGTTCTACTCTTTAATTTTGTATAATTGTTTTAATGAAATGACATTTGTAAGGTACATATGTTGATTGTTTTCTTACCCTGTTCATACAACTCTACACTCAATCCAGGCAAATGAATGTTAAATGACATTTTCAGGATGGCAGCCACCAGCCACATTGGTAATATGCTAATGAGTTCTCTAGATAGGGTCATAAATAAATAATTTCTTAAAAAGTATTTAATAGACACCAATGTTGTGGGTGTTATGGGTCCAGATGAATTCAGTCGTAAAGATAAGCATTCCAGTGTGTTTCTAATAGTCAAAATACATGAAACAGACAGCACATTTGCCATTGTATCTCATCTGATTCAAAACTTATAGCTGAAGCCTTTTTTAGGTTGGTCGCCATGTTGAACTTGCCGGCAATGGGTGCTCTCTATATCATTACAACACGCCCTGAGCTGCATCTGGGCCAAATTTGTAACATCCTACACTGTTCTCATGGTTGATTATCATCTGAGACGTTTGCATGTATCAGGCTAAATTTTTCGTCCGTTTTCTTTTTTTTTTCCGCTTTTTCCGTGAGGGTTGCGGGATGTTGCCGCTTTTTATCCCCCTGAGGGGTTGCGGGGCTTACTGGGGCCAAATCCAGTTCTACTCATGGGCGTAGGCCAGGGTTCACCTTGAACGAGTCGCCAGCTCATTGCAGGACCCTTACTGATGGCAGTGGCTGCCCCACAGGGTGCCAACTGCGCATCAGGAGCGATTCTGGGGTTCAGTATCTTGCTCAAGGATACTTCGGCATGTAGCTCAGTCTAAATTGTCTCTAACAATATATCGCACAAATTAGCAAGGTCATAGGTGTGACCAAAAAGCTTTTATTAGTGCTCTGTCACTGATGAGATTTTGATTATTGAAGATAATGTGATTTGAACATGTTAGGCAGGTCAAATCAAACAAGAGCTGTCAAGTCAGTTTTGGCGTTTAATCTTATATTAAACCAGGAACTCCCAAGATGAACCCCTTGGACCTGAATGTCAGCTCGTTACCCTTCCAGCCATTACCTGCTGCCTTTTCACCAGGTTAGTGAACTCCACATTGAGTTTATTTACATATGCTTACCTGCCAAGTTGTTTTTTTTTTTATCAGCATGAGTGTGCATTTAGGGTCAAGGCTGTGTTATTGCTACAACACAGATTGTTTTTACAGAGTTGTGTGGTCAGTCATGCCTGAAGGAGGATATGAGAATCTTTCTGTGAAACAGACGCTAACCTTCTTTTTTTGCAGTTAGCGTTGACAGTGTAAACAGGGTTGGAAGTAGGACAGTTAAACACAAGGCTGATTCCCTTCCTGGCCTAGATATAACAGACTGGACTCACGTTCACGTTTAAGCCACCTACCTGCTAAAGCTGCACACTGCTTCAACATTTCACACTCTGATGGCCCCTGCACCGATCTGGGTCAACGGTCATTTATTCATCAGCCATTATGATCATTTTTATGCAGTCATTGAAAAGCACCTTGATGATGTGGCAGAGTGGCTGTAGCTAGAGGCATGCTTGAAATTTAGGGGAATTATAAATTCTCACAAACTGGAAGATTGAGGATCAGGGTTAATGATCTGCAAGTGAACAGAACAGAACAACATTACAGCACAACATTGTTGTTTAGCACACACGCAAAATGCTGTGTGTTAACAATCTCATTAACATCACTTATTAAAAACATTTTAAAGGCATGTCTTAATCCAAGAGACAACACAGTAACCTTCTGCTCAACTGTAACTATACCTTCATTGTTAAGCTGCAGATAATTTGTTAGTGTTTTGAAAATTCTGAATTCACTATTATACTAATTGATGAGTCTCAGCAGCAGAGACAAAAACAACAAAATCAGGAAAATAAAAATATCCAGAAACAAGACTCAAATATGTGGAATGAGGTGCATATCTGAAAAAATGTCATAAATACTCTTGATTCTCTTTTATTAAGAGCTGAGCAGGAACACGAGAAAGGGAACATAACATGTCACTGCACGACAAAATGACTGACGAACTGGCTGCGGCTGGCACGCCGCAGGATCAAAGGTTTGGTGATGTAGTCTTCACTGTGGGTGGTGCTGGAGTGCTGACTGGCCTGTGGAAACCTGATGTTGCTCTATTTTATTAACAGAAAGAGAGACAGAGATGGCATATTAGTGATGAGAAAAATAGGAGCCCATGTACAAAGAGACACACATAGGGATGCATCACGTCAGCATCAGTAATCAAATGTGCAACCCTGTAATAACTAAAACTGCTATTTGTACTGATGCTTTCACCATCATTTTATTTGCCGATTTTAATGGCAATATTTTTGATTCAAGTGGTTGATCTCTCACCCTCGGAGGTGACAGAGGTGTAAGTCTGCAGGTCTTTAATGGGAGGAAGTCGGTCTTGGTGGTGCTGAGGTTCAGCCCATGTTCTGTCAAACAGATTAATCACAATTAACATCTACACGCACCTCCCTTTAAACACACAAACACAACCAAATTGTCACCTGGTCCACTCAGTATCTTGACCGGCTGGTGGATGACAGGTCTGGCTCGCTCTCCTTCCAGTTTGCTGTAGTGTTCTTTGGCCGTGGTTGTGTAGTAGAGGCCTGACAGGCAGGGTAAGCTGATTTGTACATGGCTTTTTGTGATCAAGTCAGGCTCAGGTACATTCACTGGACTCACTCTGAAGTTCAGCTACAGGGAGGAACAGTCAGCATGATGAAATGCAACATAATAAGATCTTTTCGCGTAACAAACTTGTCAAAATGAAGAACTAAGTGCAAAGGTGATAAGTAAGTAAAACGTCTGTAATCTCACAGTGGGGAATGAGATTCTGTTGGTGGTGACAGACATCCTCTCTTTGTTGCCCCTCGTACCAATGTCCTCCTTGGGCAAGGAACTGGAATATTTGTTTCTCCTTGTCAGAACAACTCGACTTCCTGGGAAATAAACCAAAGAGACTAATTCAGGCAGGATAGCGAAAATAGATCAATGTTCGATTGTTTTAGAAAAAAAGGTACAATTTTTGGTGAGCGTAATGTCCCAGTGTCCCAGTAATCAAACTATCCGTTGTACAGTCACACAAGCTACGTCACCTGTAAAACCTTGGAAGACAATACTAGTGTCAACATGAATGTGATGTACAGAAAACTGGCTGCTTGATCATTTAAGTTTAACTCACCCTACATGCAAGACAGTGAATTGGCCTCCAAGTGCCTCTGTGTGGTTAAGTAGTTTAAAGTTCCTGTGTGTTTTTATTACAGAGGTGTAGGTGTAGATCTGTGTCACATAATTAGACCATTTTAATCTTAGCCAGGGTTTCTCGCGTCTAGACATTAACACAGAAAACACGCACCTGGCTTGTGGTAACAAAAATCTTCTCTGGACGTGCACGACCATGGGTCCTCAGAGAAGTTCCCAAGGTTGAGCTTCAAACGCTCTCTCACTACAGGTAGCCTGAATTAAGAACACAGATAATGTTTACATTAGCGTGGGCATAGATTCAACGCAGAGCCTTCAAATGTACTGTAATGTAATATTTCGTATACTTTAGACCTCTTGCCATCCCAAATCAAAATATGCAGTGAGAACAGAGATGTGTGAAAAGAGATGTGATGGGTGACTCTAGCCATGGTGTTCCCTGCTATCTGACATCTCATTGTATAAGACTTAAACTGAATCACGTGAGGGAAAAGCAAAAGCAGCCACAGACCTGCAGGCAGTGTGCCGGCTGAACGACGCAGCATGGGTCGTCTCTCTTTCTACAATCTTCACGGGATCACCCATAGCCACGCAGGAGGTGTGCTACAGAGGACATAGTGACAACATTCACAGTCACGGTCGTGTGCCGATAACACATACCTCATAGAGAGCTTCACAGAAAGGTCAACACCCTTGTTGCTCTTGTGTCTACCTAAAGCTGGCGCTGCTGGTATTCTAGGTCATAGTGTCAAATAGTAGCAAGCATATAGTACTTCAGCCTGCATTCTAGGTTAACCTGAGTCTGTCTGTGAAGTCTGAGAAAATGATCTGTACTGAACTGTTGCTTCTAGTTTCTTTTAGTCTTTTTAAACACATTGACAACCAGTTTACAGTTGTTTCTAAATGTACTTAACCTGCTGTGACTAAACCATTTTTAACACACAACAGAATTGAAAATAAAATGATACACTTTGGGGTAAACAATTGGGTTCCACAGGGTGTAACATTTTGCGAAATGGATAAAAAGTTTATCAGAAAATAGTTGCACCACTGAACAATGTTAATTGAATTTATATCATATTCTGTGTTTTAATGTCATAACAATCCTCAGCTACTTTGGCGTGTTTATATATCTGAATCTACAACAAGTGTATTGTTTATAATATATCGAGGTGAGCTGCAGTTCACCTACGATAAACTCTTCTTTTGACGGTCACTTTATAAGCAGCAAGCGGAGTAATAAATTACAGTAGAACAGGATGCCAACCTAACCACACTTATGTACATACCGGCGTAGTGCAATATGTTGCCAGGTGCGATGTTGTGTAAAGCCGTTCATTATCTTGTTTTTGTTTGTTTGTTGTTTTATTTTATTGGCACTTGCACATATGTACATTGTATGTAATCAATACATGTCAGTTGTGCTTTGAATTGAATTTGTCTAATGCAGCAAAACTGAGCACAAGGAAAAATTCCATATCAGGAAAATGAGGTATATCATATCGTATCATATTGAATAAAGTCAAATCATTTTGAATTGAATGAAATTGCACCGTAGCATTATATGTGATTTTTAAAGTGTAAAAAAAAAGTGTAACATGCAGTGTATCATATTGTTACATTTTAAACTAAGGTTTTAGGATATCATCCATTTACATATACAATGTGCACGTTATTTAACCACAGACAGCACTTGTCTTGATGTGGTGTTTATATATCTAACACCTCTGTTTCACCTCTCCATGAATCGCTCACCCAGTAAACCAGGAGGCTGTCCTCACGTGCTCCAATAGGAATTTGAACGTAAAAAATCTTAATCTCACATTTCACTCTGAAATGTGTTGTTTTGGAGGTCTGGAAAGAGAATATGTACTGCTTGACATGACACTCAAGTGACTCTTCTGCTGAAAAACTTTAAATTTGGTCTATACAGTAAGGATTCTGCATTATATTTGAGTTAAAATCAGAGACAAATTGTTGAAATTTCCTCCAGTGCAAGGTAAAGGGTAATCTCTTTTTTTTTCCTTTTTTTTCTTATAACTTTTAAACTTTTAAACATCTAAATGGTAACTTATTTGATCATAGTGTCTCCAGAGTGACTGCTGCTGCTGCTGTGTTACCTTTTCCACAGGCTGAGCAGCTCTGCTCCAGGCTCCCTGGTAGGTGTTGCCATACTGGGAGACAAAACTACGATGGCATCCATCCCCTTTGAAAGTGGGAAAGCCCTTTTCTACAGAGACATGATCAAATATTTTTTTACGTAAAATGTTCTGCAGGATTTAGAGATGAACACTAACACAGAGTCCTTCACTGTTATTCATTACAAGGCCATGCTGTTGACAGTTTTTTGCAAGTTAATTCATAACCAGATTTGAAGAATGTTGACATCAATTATTTATGGCTTATCAACAAATCCATGATGTAATATGGATTTGAGAATCAGAAGAAACTTAAGAATGCTGTCACTGACCTAGATGTTTAACCGTGGCTTTTACAACAGGAGAGACATGCTGTGGGGTGAAGGAGGCTTGGGTGGTGCTTTCTGGAGTCCATTCCACTTGCTGGATCTTCTTGAAGGCAAGTTCTGGTTGGATGAGAGCACGGCGAGCCGGGAAGGGCCGAGGCTGGCATTTCTGGGACTGGGTGGTGAGGAAAGTCACCTCCCTGTCGTCTGTTTGCATCTTGAAGTTGGTGCAAAGTGCAGGCCAGCGTGGAATGCGGGTGATCTGTGGCAATGGGTGACGTTTGTAGGACACCAACGCATCTGTCAGGTACTCCTTGATGTATCTCACGTCCTTGTGGTCCACCTGAGCCGGGGTAGGCAGACTAAAAGACACAGTCTTCTTGGGAGATGTAGGCTGGAAGTCCTCCTGGAAACGGGTTGAGAATGCATCTGGATTGCTGTCCAGAAATGGGATGTTTGTCGATAGGAGAAACTCTTTGTCCGCAGGACGAGCCTGGACCAAGTCTTTTAGTACTGCAGTCATATTTAAGCCACCACCAGTGTCCTCCTGACATTATTGTGCCATCCTCCTCGTGACTTGAAGCAACTGAAAAATGCTACAATACTTCACCATGGAAACCTCTTTGCTGTGGAACATGATGATGTTGCTACTGTTGCTGCTCCTGCAGAGAAACAAATGGATGCTATGGTGTCCAATTACCTGGACAGGACACACAAAACTATTCAACTGTAATATTTTATTCTACAACAAGGATACACAGAAACAGCTGCTGACACTTAAGGACTTTCTTAAAAAAATGATAAATACAATTTCTATGGTTTTCAGGCCATCATTGATAATCTATAGATGTGTATAGACTTCCTTCTGTCTGGCTTTCCTTATGTTAAAAAGGGGCACCTTGGCATATGGTCCCTCACCCTAACAAAACTACTTAACATTTGGAATGGATATGCTCAATTTTCAAGAGTCTTGTGCATAATTCAGCATTACCTTAAATAAATTTACAATATCAACTTACAGAGTAGCATTTGAGTACAAGATGCAAACAGGCTGAAAGTGTTTGAAGTGATGACTGTCAAATAGAAAAATTTATATTTACACATGTTATGCATATTTAAGACCACTTCAAAAGAGAGCTATACCAGGTTAGATATACCATGCATATCGTATATGGAAATGCATGAATAGAAAATAAAGAAACACATACATTTAATATCAATTGATTTAAAACATAACCAAATAATAAACTGTATTTGCTTGCAATACTTGAACAAATTATGGATTATGCTGTTTCCTTCATGCATGTGGCTCAACAACATTATTAAAACAGCAGATGTCAGTCAAACTTTATTTTGGACCCAGTCCAGACAAACATTGTGCTGTATCTCTTACACAGTGAACTGCTTTCCAAAACCCATAGGCAAATATTTTAAGATGTTTATGTGTTAACCCCCAATAATCAGCCTACATTCTTCTGTTTAATTAAGCACTGATGTGCTGTGTCTAAGAACTTTCAGCGTTGGAAGTGAGTCACATTGCTCGTTGTCGCCCCCCTCGGTCTCTTACTGAAAAAAAGACATCGGTAATAGTCTGTAAACGGGGCAAAATGAGTCATTAAATGTTTAAATGTGTTTGAACAATAAGTGTATTGTATAGTTAATAGTCTTTAAAATATAAGTTGTCAACAATCTGAATTTAAATATTGATGAATGACACTCACAGCACTTTATTGCCAAGGAAACCATGCAGGAGGAAGTGACGTATTTCAGCGGAAGCTTCTTCCGCTCTCTTTTCGTTGAGGCTCAGCTAGAGGCCGGGTGGGTAAACGTTTTGTCCGAAACATATTTCTCGAATTAAACTGAATGTTGGGTTGTTGAATGCTATTTTAACAAAATATTGTTGGACATATATCTACCTTTGTTGTGTAATAAGTGTTACTGGCTCAGTTCGAAGGCAGAACATAGAGAAACTTGTGATTGAGCTTCACGCTAACGGCGCGCATGTGGCGAGGCCCCGCACCGAGTCCACTGTGTTGCTAACATTAGCTAACGTCGTTCGCTGCCGACGGAAAAAAACAGCTTAAAATTTAACGGTTAACGCGGTAAAAGGGTTTTGAAACGGTGAAGATATTGCCATCTCGCTTGTAATTTTGCAGCTTTGTGTCGTTGATTGCTTGTTAAAAGATGCGGTCAGTCATCATGTGGTCAACAAGTTAGCTAAACTTGAGCTAATGGTCGTTTTATTCCTCAGCCTGCAAACATGCAGATCTTCGTGAAGACGTTGACGGGGAAAACCATCACCCTTGAGGTTGAGCCCAGCGACACTATCGAAAATGTCAAGGCTAAGATCCAGGATAAGGAAGGTGAGTTATCACACCGGACTGTCAGATGAGTTTTGACAAGTTCTTAGCCGGCGCTTTACACCTCCTACCTTAACAAATGTCCTGACAAGTCATCCCTTAATATTCGCAAGTTCTATCAAGTATGTATAACAGTGTTTTTGCTCTAGGGCCAGCCAGTAGTTTTGGTCAGAAAAGACTAATTCTTGCTCTCTAGTTAAACTATAGTGCTGGCTATATTCATTCTACTTTTGTAATTGTAAACCAGAACACGTTTGTATGCAGGCTGACATAAAGTAAAATGATTTAAGTCTGATGTGTGAAGTGTAGTCAGTATTTTCCATCATTTGGCATCTCTGCCTTGTAAGCATGAATGAAATGTACTGTAAAAATGTGCGTGTAGTTTTTGATAAGTTTTGTTGTGTTGTTCCTGTTTGCAGGAATTCCCCCTGATCAGCAGCGTCTGATCTTCGCTGGCAAACAGCTGGAGGATGGACGTACACTGTCAGACTACAACATCCAGAAAGGTAAACCCATTAACAAGACTGAATGTTCCTTATGTGGCCTTGGTCACAATTAATCACAGACAAACTTTTTAGTGTGATTCTCACTAATCTTGAGGACACTGGTGCCTCGTTCATCATTTCACTAATACATTCCAGGTATATTCTGTTCTATAACCACAACTTTAAGGTTATTATGAAATGCCCTGATAGATGTTATGCTGTATCTTGATGTTACTGAACTCAAGATTGACATCACAGTTTCTTCCCCTCCCACCAGAATCCACTCTGCATCTGGTGCTGCGTCTGCGTGGTGGTATCATTGAGCCTTCTCTCAGACAGCTGGCCCAGAGGTACAACTGCGACAAGATGATCTGCCGCAAGTAAGTCTTGAAAACCATAAAGCAATATTATTTTACTTTTGTGTGCATTACTGGTACTTTTGTGTGCATTACTGGTGCTATTTTAAGGGAGAAGTGGTAGGTCAACATTGAGACTAAAACACTTTTAAATCGCACCATAAACGGTGTGGTTTCAAGTTTCTGAGTTATATAAATGAATAAAACCTATAACATTTGTGCTTAAAGGTTGAAAAGTGAGGAGTCAGGGTATTTGTGTAAGCATGGACTTAAATATTGAAGACAGCATTTGTGGGCAGGTATAGGTCCTATTTCACTGCCCTCCTCGAACTCTATTCCCGTGGAATTATTGAAAGATGAGTGACTGGCTAAGTGGCTAACAGTGTGGAAGTTTCTTTAGCATTAAGCTAGTGTTTGACTCTAAAATATTGGCTTAAGTTGAAAACTGATACGACCCTCAGATTTGGCATACATTTATTCATTTGTCAGATACATTTATTTTGTCTATTAATTTCAAAAGTGAATGAACTAAAATGTTGGTTCAGGAGAAATTTCCTCATAGTTGATCCCTGACGCTTGTTTTGCAGGTGCTATGCCCGTCTGCACCCCCGTGCTGTCAACTGCCGCAAGAAGAAGTGTGGACACACAAACAACCTTCGCCCCAAGAAGAAGCTGAAGTAGACATTTTGATCGAAGCGGCTGTCAATGCCATTTTGCGTTAAAATAAATTAAGAAAACGACTCTGCTTGTCTGTCTTGTATCATTCAATGGCTGGAAAAACTGGTAACTTTTTTTTTTAGTTTAATTTGCCATCATATGTGAAATACAGCTGTGAGGCTGTGCAGGGTGATTTCAGCTGCAAGCAAAACTAAATGTGACAAGACTGGTAAACTTCTGTTACTATTTGCCAAATGTTCCCATATTAGAATATTCATGAGAAGAGGTTGGTAAATTGTCCTCATCAGAGGCCTGTACACTGAGTTATCTGGGTAATTCAGTAAACCTGCTGTTTGGAACTGGCACTGGTTGAAAACAGTGGATGCAATCCAAAATTTGACAGACACAGTGGCGGTTTTTACTTGTTGGCTGTGGTCTCCACTTTATTTCAATTTGGCACACACACCATTGGTGTCAGCCTGGATAACAGGACTGCAGCACACATAAAATACCACGTGTGAAGTGCATCATTAACAGTTCAGACAAACACTTCTCACACGGCTGCTGGTGGCTGAATCAGAATGAGAAGATACTGTACTGTCTGCCAACGCTAAAAAGATATTTATCACGGCATTTCAGACACCAGCTGCTGTTTATCAGCTGATTAAATTTCAGTGTTATACATGCCACCTGCTCTTAAAGCAACATTATGTAACTCAAAATCACTTTGGTACAGTGTGTTGTAGTAATCTGAATGGTGACCATCTCAGCCACTGCGCCCTGTCAGTTGTTTCTGCACCATGTAACTTCAGTTAGAGGGTAGCATCCTAGTGTTGCATAGATGTGTACTTCAACACAACTTATGTAATGAGGAAGGAAAAAATAATCATTCAGAAGTGTGAGATGAAAACTTTAGGAATGCTTAATTGCACAAGCCTGTGTTAATTGCCCTCCAATCACACAAAACACCACACCCGTGACTGCATGACTGAGTTTTAATGTTAAACAGCTCTATACAAATATAAGGAACTCTTCTCACATTGTCAAATTCCATACAAACACCTGTCTCCTCAATTCAGTGATACATGAAACAACAAAATTGTGACCTTGAACACCAGTCAACCAGCCGTTTGCCTTTACCAAATGAAACTGGAGTATTCTGAGGTATTTTGAGTCAAATGTTAAACCAAAGTTAAAGTTGTGTGTTTATTCCAGTTGATGTCTTCAGCATGACAGTGGTGCATCTTTGGTACTGCATTCTCTCTTGTTGCTGGCAACAGATGTTTGAAAAGGCCTTACTTCAGTGTACTTCAGGAGGGTATTAAAACAAATTCATTTTATTGCTATATTTTGAGTAATATCTATCCATGCCTCTAGTGTTTGGTCGAAAATGTCGCCCCTGCAACCTCTAACCAGAGATCAGACGCAGTTCAGAAATTCGGTCTTGCAGTCAGTCTTGTTTCCCCCTTTATGCATACACAGAAGCTCCTAATGCATGTACAGTGTTACTGTGCATTAATGATGCACTGTAAAATGACTATTGTTTAGTTTTTCCAAAATCTACCACGAGGAGCTCGAGCTGAGAAGCTGATGGCCTCTGATGCATTTTCTTCATGCTTGATTGAAGGCCGGTTCTAATCTGTCGCTAATTGGAGAAGCCATTAAAAAAGACCACAGCTGCGGAAAACGGTATTGATATTAAAATGCATGAGAACAGACTCTACAGAGTTCTCATTACCTACAAATTACTGGTATTAACTATGAACAGGCATCTATGCTAGAAACTTTATTGCTAATTTAGTGATGTTTGTATGTATCAGCTGATGTCACAACTCCCAGGTAGTGTAGTAACCTGTCAAAATGATGAAACATCAGCGTTGTGGGACTGAAGGTACAATAACTATTAGAAAAGGAGAGAAATTAATATGTATGTAATAAGCGCAGCTCTACTTTTTGCCGAAACTGACCATTCCCAGTAGAAGAACATGTCCAGCAGCAGTAGCTAATTTAAATCATATACATTTATGGCAGGAGTGGCCAAACTTTTTCCCCTTGGAATGCCAGAACTGAAGCTTAACGGTGGGCCATGGGCTGAAATCATGATGAAAACATTTTTTTTAAACTCCCATATTAAATCATAAATATGAAATAGATGTTGACTTTTTTCATAATTATGACTTAATATATCACTGATTTTTTTTAATGTATGAATTTTAACTTAACCTTTATTTCCTGATTATGACTTATTTATTTTTCATTTACTGACATTTTTTTCATCAATCTTAGATTAGTTTTTTAAATATTTGGCTGAAATGGGTTTCCATACTAATACCTTTGGTATTATTAAAAAGAAAAATGGTGCTAAGATGTAAAGTTCCCAAAATTGACTGACATGATTATGAAAAAAATCTTAATAATTAGGGATCCTTCATATTCAAAGAGAATTTAAACTCATAAGAAATAAACAGCATAGACATTACAGTTTGAAAACCATTTTTCACTCAAAACATCTGTCGGGTAAAATGGAACCAGCCCTGATTTAAAGGCCACTGTGTAGAGTCAATATTTGGCAAATACATTTGTTGTAATTGCTGTGTGACGAGCCATTCTGTCTATAGGCTACAGACAAATTCACAGAAATTCCCAGTTTTCCACCGGCACTTAAACGCAGCATATATTTGTGGATTGCTTAAGACACTAAAAATGTCTCGAATGTCCACAAGTAAATGTAACCTGATCTCCACACACACATTCAACCATCTGTAAATAAATATAAAAGAATGTCACGAGTATTTTTTGACATTTGTATACACAGGGGACTTTTTGAAAGTGAAACTGATCACATCTGTGATGTTGAAGTACGTAAAATATCTATACAGGTTGTGATGTGTGCATTTGTAAATCTGTTCAATGTGTGTTCATGTTGCTTCGTAAGTGTGTGCGGACTGTAACACACTGTCATGAGTATCCAAAAGTATTCACAAATGGTACACATTTGAACATTTTTTATTTGAGACTAATTTCCCTCCATAGTTATTGGGCTTGCTGAACTCTAGAGGCATTTTATTGTAAAATCTAACAAATAACTGCAGATGATTGTTATAATGGGATGCTTGTGGTAGTTTATTACACTAATAATTCTGACATGTTTAAATCACATTTTGACATGTTATTATCCTGGCAGTTCCTGCATCATCAGCTGCAAAGGACTGCACCTTATTTGTACCTATATTACTGTCATGAGAAGAAATCAATAACTCATCAGGGGGCGAGAAGCAAAGATCGATAGATATTGTGCATCAGAAGTTCACATACAAAGCTGACAGCCACGTTTTTTAAGTACCCTAATACTAAATCTACTGCAGTTGTGCTTTTTTAACTCGATCAGTCTCCATCTGCGCACCAAGTATTGTGCACACACACACACACACACACACATACACACACACCTTCACATTCCTTGGCAGGTCCGAGGCTTCTGCAGAGCTCATGCAGTGCTCTCCTAGTGATCTATGCTCTGCAGCACCCCTGATCCTCTCTCTGGGCTTATTATTACTATCATGGTAAATGGTAGTGTTGAGCAAGACAGAAAAAAAGCACATAAAATAGATCTTGATAATTTTGTGAATGCTGACAAATGTAAACAAGGAAAAACTTGGCACAAACATTATCAAGTGCAATCCCGGGTTCAACGGCATCGGGGTGGGAAACGGCGTCTCCGTCCACAGGCCACAGTGACACATCAGGAGCCTCCTTCACATGCTGATGTACCTGTCAAAGTGGCCCGGTGCAGAGGGCAGAGCTGGCAGCTGCAGCTTGAATTTACCAGCAATTTGGCCCGTCGCCATCGTTGATTTCCCACCCCAACTGTGAGCAACCCATCGATAAACATGAATAATAGAATAAGTGGCGAGGAAGAGCCGTCCTCATAAAACATGAACGCTGGCGATCCTCAGAAGATAAAATGTGAGCAGGTTGTTGCATCTCTGAGACTGTTGATGTTCTGGCTGGTGTGAGGCCAGTCCGGGCTGCTGACGGTGAACTGGAGATGACTTTATTCAGGGTCTTTGCCTCAATGTGTCCCCGACCAAACCTCTACTGCGTGCATCTCCACAGTGCCGAAAGAACAGGATGTCACCGGCATGAAGTCAAAGTTGTTACTGTGTAAAAGCAGACATTTCACTTGTATAGCTTGTCTTGTTTTTTCTTAGTTGTCTTTCCCATTCTGAGATTTGCCAATAGCATGAGAAAATACAGATCTAAAGATTTAATCAAACACGGCTATTATACTATGTGGACCGCAGACTGCAGTAGAGGGAACAAAGACAATTGCTTTGTTGTTTCTATAAACCAAATGTTCAGAATCATGATTAATATTTATGTAAAGGGTGTATATTCCTAATTGTCCATTAAACTTGTGTAGATGTGGCTCCCGCTGTTTCAGGACTGCAGTTTAACGGTCTGCCTCGACACAGAAGAATGGTTGAGACCTCCGGCTCTGCAGGAAAACGGGGCACCACTGGCTTTATTACACTGCCAGATCTTGTGGCTCTTTCCTAGTTTTGATGCTCCTCTTGCCTGTTAATCAGGTGAAAACACACTAATACAAGTGGATTAGCGATCACTCAAAGATAAACAAGGAGAAAATCCTTTGACACCTGTTGGAAATGTCTGCTTTTGCGAAATAACAAGCTTAAAATCGGCTTCAGTGTGAGTCCTCTTTTAAAGGTGCTTCGTGTATTGTTCGCAATCAGTAAATCATTACCTTAGTCCTTTTGAGACATTAGCATTATTACCATGAGCAACTGAGACCATCACTGAAAAAGGCTGTCAGCTTTGCTCAGCATTTTAAAACTGTAAACCGCCAGGTCAGATTAGAACAGAATACACTGCTATACCATCAAAAACAGGAGGAGGGCGCTGTTCTTCCACAGCTAATTCTGTCAGTTTTCAGTGATGGCAGACGGTGAAAAGAGTACAAACCTGGTGAAATCAACAAAAACATGCAGCTGCAGGGAATTATAATAGATAGAAAAACAAGTAGTGGTAGCCAATTACATCGTTCTGACTGACTGTATCATAATTACACCACGGTTAGAGTAGTAAATGTAACAATGAGTACAGTACAGATGTTTTATTTTTGCACTTAGCACCTTTATGAGGTTCCTGTTGTTTACCTGCAGTGATCTTAAAAAAAACAAACAGACCCATGGAGGTAAACACCTGCATGTTTTCCTCCATGCCGCTTTGATTGTTGCTCTGCTGACACACAAATCAAAGCCACATGGATGAAACCAGCGCTGACTGTGGAGATGCAGCCCAGACGACGCTGTGGCTATTTATCGATGAGTTTGGCCAGGCTCTGTCTCAGGTCGTTCAGGTCGCAGATTTTGACGTCCAGGACCTCGATGATACGTCGGACCTCGACCTCCGCCTGCTTCTGGTCTTCGCGGCTGGAGGCCAGTGTCTTTTCAGCACTCTGAACCTGATCCTCCAACTCGGTGTTTCGTCTCTCCACATCCTGCAGACACATTGATTGTTGTTAATAGTGTTTTTTTATCTGGGTGTATTTGTGGATGTGTTCTTTTGTTATATTAGCAGTAGCTACAGCAGTCCTGATGGGCAAGTGAGGACATGTTTTTCTATGTCAGATCAAAACTGTTTTCTCTGGTGAAAAAAAGGGTTTTGCCAGGATAATCTTTGAAGGAACAAAGTCTGCTTTGAAGCATTCACAAGTAAAGCACCTTGCTTAAAGGCACTTTGGATGATACATTTTACTTCTGAGGGGATGAAGAAGAACCAATTTTGCCTTACTTAAAGGGCAACTTCACCAGTTTTATACATCAAAATGTGATTAATGTATAAAATGAGGAGTATTACTGCACATGGGAAAAGTTATTATTATAAAATAATCCAGAGGAAGGTGCATGTAATGTGATACATTTCCCCCACTGATGTCAATTAGTGTCTGCGTTGCATTGTGGGTAATGTATATCTCTGGTCCTGCTATTTAAATTTTGAGCATTTGTTATTAAATTAAAATCCGACCGAGTGCAATGACAGACCAGTGGACTGCTTGTCAAAATCTGACACGTTTGACACACAATGCAACTTAGCCTCTGAGTGACATCAAAGGACGCTGGATAACATGCAGCTTCTTCTGGATCCACAAAAAGGTTTTATGCTACTTTTTCCATACGTGCAGTAGTACTCCTCAAGAAGTTACCCTTTAAAGCCAATAAGCCTGATGGGACATTGTCAGTGATTCTCAGGCATTTAAACTGTTTATACGGCAAAGGTCATTCTGTATGCCGAATGCAGCAGCAGATAGATTATGGAATGAACAGAAGGACAGCAAAGGTCGACGATGAATAAACATAATTCACAAACTAATAACCACAACTAAAAATGACAAGACCTAATAAAGGTTATGCAGTATGCATCCAGTATCATTTTTCTGCATTAGCATTGGAAACACAACACAATTAGTTTTGTCCTTGAAGTCCTCAGATACTGGTTCTCTGCTGCTGGTCTGAACTGGGCTGTTTCTTCTAGGTACAGTAGCTGTGCTTTGATTTTACATTAGTCGCCTGTGTGGCTCAGTTGGGTTTGGATAATTGCAGAAAAACAGCTTGAAAGTCGAGCAGCACTCTGCAGAACTAGGACTATTGTGTTTCTTACAATGAGGAAGATTCTAGTCTACACATTACAATCCAACCGAGACCACAACTTTGGAGCATATTTTATTGGAATTAAAGTATCTTCTCCTGCAGATAATTTTGGTTTTATCTGCAGGGATTTTAACCACTCGTACTGCTGGGTTGCCTTGCTGCCTATCCAGGCCTTGAAGAAGGTTCTCTGACTGACTGCTTGCTAATTAGGTAGCGTTTTGCACAGATTTGGGTGTGTGGGTGTCTTTTGTGTCATTTTTCTTTGTTTGCTGTGATTTGAAAATCACCGCCACTTCAACGTTGTCCCAGGAGTTCTATATAATTAAGGTGAATGATTAGGGCTGGGCAATTTGGCCTTTACATAATACTGTGATATATTTAGGCTATGTCACAATGCACAATATAGGCCTTGATATTTTATATATCGTGCATTTTTAATCGATATGTAATGTGCAACATTACTCTCGGTATCATGTGGGATATTACCTTTTATTACTTCTCAATAGCATTATATACTTTTATATTTAGTTTTGTTTTTAATTGTAGTTTACTATTTTTCCTAAATGTACCTTTTTTTATTGTAATTTTATTAGGCACTGATGTCAGAATTTACTCCTTTCACACTTTTTATCCTCACTCTATTGTGTTTTTTTCTGTTGATGCTGTATTTTTGAGCGTTCTCTGGCACGAGAATTTCCTTCAGGATTAATAAAGTTTATTTGTTTTGAAATCTCCACAAAAGCAGGTCATACATACTAGGACTTATTTTGACAAAATCAAATATCCAGCAATTTATTTTACCAAACACCTCAATACTGCAGTTAAATTGTGGGGATAACTGTTGATACAAAACAATGAGATTTTCGATCAATAATCATCAGTAATGTGGATTTGATGGCTAAGTGGGTAAAGGCAACAATTAGAAGAGGCTGAACAGTCTGGTAAGTTCCGAAAATGACATTGCTTCACTGTAACTCTCAGGACAGTGTTATTAATACCCTACATAAAATGGTGGGAACATGTTAATTTAAAAGAATGTAATATGGTGAAGATAACAAAAGCAGGTGCATGAGTAATAACTGCAGAGTAGGAAGAAAAAAAAAGCTTGTACTGTAAGACTTGAAAAGAAAATCCTTTGAGAACTGGAGATGGTGACCTCTTAGCTAGCGAATCACAAGTATGAATGGCAAAAAAAAAAAAAAAATGATGAGATGAATGTCTCTATTCAAACTGAAGATGAAACGCTATGATCTCCCTTCCCGTCGAGGAAGTAGTGTTCCTGCTTTTCTGCCACATTATACAAGCTCAAGTAAGAATGAAAATGTAGGTGAGGAGAACCAATTCTATGCATTACAAATTCGGTTTAATTACTGTATGCTAACGAGAAAGAAACACTCCCAGAACCTTGGAGTGTTGCTCAGGATTGCATTAACTCCATGAGGACCGACCCGTCTCCTTCACCACGTTTCATAAGAGCTGTGGCCTTCAAAATATTCTGAGTGTCGGAATTTCTTAAGAACTTCACACACAACAGCTATCTCCTCAAGGATGATATAGATAAAAACAGACAAAAAATAAACAAGTAAATCAAACACAAAGGATTTTAACTTCTTTTCACTTAATACAGATGCTACATTTAACAGCACTGTAATCAGTTTGCATTTTGTGAATATAGATATTATTGAAATATCTCATACAGAAGGATAATGTTGGCTCCTGAATAGTAATTATGTGGGGCCTATATTCACTATCTGAATACAGAGTTATAAGTGATAGATAGTATGTAGATGAACAGCTCAGGAAAACAAATGCTGATCATAACCAAGTGTGGGCGGAAGCTTCAAGCTACGTATCATTTTCCCCAGCACTTTTCATTTGTTGTTAGGTGTTATTGTGTTATAACGACAAACTCAAAAATGTAAAAAATAAAATTTAAAACTGGTGTAGTCAGTTTACAGTATGTATGTACCAATATGTCCTTTGGCCGATATCAATATTATTAATGGTATTGGCATACATGTTGTCTCATACGTATATTTTTGTAGAGATTATAACACAGAAAAAGATGCTCGAGGATTAAAATGACTGTTTCAGTGGACAAGGGAGTCAAATTTGTATATTTTGTTAAGCCTTGTGTTTCCAGTTAGACAGATACACACAGACGAGAGACAGGATGGTCGTCTTTTGTTCTGGTTCTGTCAGTTCGGATCTATAACAGTCTCCTGCAGCGAGGCATGGAGTTAAAAAAATTTAGGAATCGCCTGCTGACTTCAGCCATTATTTTATTCATATATTTACACGTGTAAAATTTGAGTTGTTTTGTCATGTCCCCCGTGCCTAAGCGTTCATATTAGTTTCTACCTGCCCTTGTTTTAGCTTAATACATGACAGTAGTGTTGTGAACCCGGAGAGAGTGAAGTTGGGTGAACAGTCCTGAGTGTTGCTGTGTAAAAAAAATTGAAGAAGAGTGTTAAAAGAGAAACTGCAGCCTGCTTCTTGCCCACAGCCCGGAGGGATTGGAGAAAGCTACCAACCAAGGCAAGAGGGTTAGACAAAGTGACTGTGACATGGCGAGTCAGTCTGAGCACTCCAGTACACATTTCACATAAGAGCAGATAAATATACTCTGCCATCTTACCTGCAGTCTCTGCATGGCCTCCTCCCTCTCCTTCTCTAGCTCGCCCACATCTGTTTTCTTGCTCTGCAGGTTGTGAATTTCCTGAAAACACAGTCGTTTCAAACTGTCACAACACCATGTTCACACCTATTCCCAACACATCCCCCATCGCTGTTGATCAGAACATTTGTCTCTCCATTTGCTAAAAGAGGAAGCTGAAGCATTAATCACAAACCAGGTTGGTGATAAAATTTGGCACACCTTGATGTTTTTCGCTGTGGGGGGGGATTCGCCTCCCCGGGTCATTGTTACTAAAAGTGGAACTTGTTTAGATGGCAGGATGGACGCAGTTATGTTAATGAGGCTGGAGGACAGCAGCGAGCCTCTTTATAGAAATATTTCACTTTAATATCCATTTCACTTATCCACTGAAAATAGGTTTTTGGCTGAGCCTGCCCAGCATGCACTTGATGGACACCGACTTGGCTCATACAGGCACACAATATTCACAAGGTCAAACTTTGGCATCATAAGAATCATATTAAAGTAGGCTTGGAGACTGTTCTGAAGGTGAGTCATACAATCTTGATTTCTTTTAACATGTAGGTGGCAGCTCTCTGGACATCTGCAGCATTCATTTTTGTGTTTTGTGAGACTGTGCTATTTTATCAAAGCTCTGTTTGTCTGTCTGTTTGTTTGATCACACCAATTAATCATCAGGAAAAATGACAGCGCCTTGAGGATAAATTAATGATTCTGTAGAAAATTGAAACTGCAGGGGATATATTAAAGTCAAAAGGCACATTCTCTTCTTTTATATCCACTTGGGTTTCTGAACATTTGGTTTGGAAATGATCTTTTTGTGAGGACAAAAACAAGATTTGTGAACCAGAGAGATTTCATTAAAGACTTAGATGATTCAGAGAACAAACACTCAAACTGGCACTTGAACGTTTTCCTTTATCACAAAATGTTTCTAAGGTTATTCTCTTTTATTAGATGGAGATTGAGGCTCTGTATTTTCACAAATTCAAAACAAACATCCAATTGATTACTCGCAATATATTACTGTTTGTTTGCCAGTGTGTTATAGACCATCTTTCCAAATCTGCCTCAGATTTGGACTATGTGCAGTATGGGGATAGCAGAGGATGAAAATGTGTGATCGCCTGTAACAATTTTGTAAGACCACACTGTGTGCTCAATACGGCTGAATCAATTGGATTTTGAAACATATTGAATGCAAACATGATTGTTGTGTTTAAGCTTTAAGCTCAGCTACTTCTTGAGTTTTGGTGAGGATGACTGAACGCGAGCAAAGACAACGGACACTCCAAGCAAATCGGGGCAGCATATCAGAAGTGCCGCTACCTGTATCTGCTGTTGGGTAGAAGGCTCAGTTAACATTGCAGTTAGAGAGCGCATTGGCTGATTCTGCCCTAAACTTGGGGCTCAGAGCGCTGGGTTTGTGTTGGTGTTGCTTCCTATTGGAGTATTACCTCTGCAGGTACAATGTGACTGGGTGCTAGCTGGTTAGCATGCTAACGTCAATAGATATCCCTGCAACACAATACATGGACACCTTTGACATAACATCCAAACTGTTGTTTCTTCACCTTCTGTTGAACATTTTAGTTACTCTTTTAATGTTTAAAGGTCTTACATAATGCATCTTTAAAAGCAGAAAGTAGTAACACAATAATACAAATTCATGTATCCTGAAATCAAAAGTGTTTAAGCGTCATTTTTTCATTGTATTATAGCCCTCTGCATTTAAAAACTAAGTGAATCATGAGATGCCCAGAGACTTCCACCCCTGTTTATTGAGTGAACCAGGTTCTTGCCTGGTCTTTGTCTCTCAGCTGGGCTTCCAGCTCCTCCAGTGACTGACTCAGCTCCTCCCTGCCAGTCTGCCCAGCAGCAGGATGCCCCAGCTGGGACTCAAGCTCTGCCACCTGGAACAAACACAAAGACACATATTAACACATAGTTAACAATACAACTGAGGTATATTTTCAATGTACTAAAGACATTTTACAAGATAACAAGACTAAGAATATACAGCTATGCTAGCAGCTCTGTGATGCTTTTCTAAGGAACGGCAATGCTTTGACCTGCTGGTGTCAGTATGCAAGTTCAGAATGAACATGCTGATGTTTAGCAGGTATTACGTTTACAATTTTACCACGTTAGTTTAGCATGCTAACATTTCCTTAACATAGAGTACAGTTGAAGCTGATGGAAATTAGAAATGTTCCTAATGACTGAAATGGAAGTTCAAACAAAAGCTCAAATAGTCAAAATTAAGTACTGGACGAAGGGAGTTAGGACAGTTATTTCTAAGGGGGTTTGTGGATATCTAACCATTCTTATGGCATTGCATCATATAGTTATTAAAATATTGCACTCAAAATCACAAATGTTAACCATGAGGGTTCCACGAGGATCTGTTTCATGGCAATCGATCAAGGAGCTGCTGAAATATTCCAGTCTGGACTGATGGTGCACTGACCGCCACATCGCAGTCGTGGTTAAAAGAAGCGTCCCTTCCATGATTAAATATACTGAAATATTAAGTTGGATATTAAGGGTTTTTTCCGGGGGTTAGGAAGGGGAAGGCAAGTTGAAACAGGGGAGTTTTGAGAGTCTGATCCCGGCTTGTGACCAGAGGTGACCGGGCCATCTGCTGTTCAAGCCCCCGGACTGTGGAGCACTCTGCCTTCTGAGCCAAGACAGGCTGCATCATTAGCATATTAAATCCCTTATTAAAACTTTCTTTGATAGGAAAGCGTTTATGAATATTTAATATGTTGCTGGGTTTTATCATCCCACTCTTGCAATTATTTTATTTCATCCCCTGGTGTTACATGATCCCTGTGTTGTTTCCTTTTGCTTGTGTTTTTATCAGCAGTTTTCTGTAAAGCACTTTGTAACCTTCTTAAGAAAAGTGCTGCATAACTAAAGTTCATATTATTAAAGTGTAGGTGATCTATGGATCAGGTGCCTCTGAACAAGCAGACAGAAGAGTACGCAAGACATGCGGAACACAATACCACGTTTATGATTTACCTTACACTTGGCTGGTGTGTTGCTGAGGAACCAGGGAATTGCAGTGCCGAATATAGTGCAATTTTAACACGCGATACGTTCAATATTTATACATTTTGAATAAACAGTGAATGCCACTCTGTGCAGCAGTGAGGTGTGGCTCCTTGACTCTGCAGACTGAAGCTGACCTCACACCACAGGACTTTTAAAGTTTAATTTTGAAACGTGGTCGAATCACACACAAGGAGAAACTCCACAGGTTTTCTTCTCTCTAATAAAAAATCATGAACAAACCACAAGATTTTTAAATAATGGCACATCACACACTACAGACGAGATTAGAGTTAGAGTAGTAATGCGTCCTAAAACCCAGAAATCAGTTAGCATTTTGGTGATTCCGGTTCACTTGTCTCAAAGTGTTGTTTTTTGTTTAAATGTCCGCTTAGAAAATCACAAAACTGGTGTTCATCTGTGAAGATTATCTTGCTGAACAAAAAATGGAAGTATCATAAACTTGTACACTTTTTGCAATAATCCAAAACGCAATTCAAAAATCCCATACACTTTTTGTAGAGGGAACCAGGGTGATGCCAACTTCACAGTTTGCCATACACTACTCTGTACACCACTTCATGTGATTTCTCTCACATGATCTCATGGGGAAGCAGATGTAAACAATAGTGTGTGCAACAACTTGCTATCATAGAAAACAAAAGCAGAGGGCTAAATGAGTCTGGATGAATGGGGAGACAGAGTATACATGGGTTTTCTACTTTTCAGGGAGAACTGGAACTAAGATTTTAAGTTTCTGTCAACAATAGTATACAAGCTAACATTAGCCTCGAGGGCTACAATGCTTACCGTTGCTTGGCAGGACTTCTAGCAGCTCAGGACCCCTCAGAAAATACAGATGTAATAACCCAGTCTTAAATTGTAAATATCAAACATGTTGGACATCATCAGGCCGGCCCAGACGAGTCTGGGAGCAGATCAGGAGGCTTAAGACTGGATTTGTAAACCCCTGCCAGATATTCTGTTCCAAACAGCATGTTTTGCACCAGTCGAAAAAGAAATAGCATTGTCAAGAAATAAGTCTCCTTCGTAAACACCATAATTCTCACTTGGAGCCTGATTGATGAAAGGCAGAAGCAGACTGGACATATAGAAACCACGACTTACCACAATTCTAAACAACTCCACATCTTGCTGCTACACTGAAGCACAGCAGCCCTCTCATGTTAAATTGATTTTAAATTGACTGAGCCTGCAACCAATCAGGAGTTGTAAAATCTATGTCTGATTTTGTTTCGCAATGTAATCCTTTTAGTCCTTTGTCTGAAGCTGATCAGTCCATGTTTCATGGGAATATATAACTAGGTTTTTAACAGGCTAACACGGCAAACAAGAATCTGCAAAGGGTAAACAGAAATCCATTGTGAAGACGAGATTGAAGCAGCGGGACCTCATTTTAGCCGTTACACAATGACTGGGCTTTGAAAAGGTTGTATTAACGTAATGTTTAATTTTCTAAATTCAGAGAACAACACGAGAACCTTCATCTCCAGTGAAAACATGGAAATCAGCAGAATTAGCACTAAAAGGTTTTTTACACAAAGGCCACAATGTACAAATACAATAACACAGTCACACACAATTAATATTGATGGAAATGCTGAAAACGCACTGTGGGGGTCACCGCTTACACAATCCGCCCACACACGCCCACACACACACACACACACACAAACAGTGATTTCCACAGCTGATAAAAGTCCATTTAGTCAGAACTCGGTATCTTTGGCGGCTTCCATCGTGCATCACTCTGCTGCACAATCTACAAATGAGTCGTTGATATTTGGTTGATTCATGCCCTCTTTCATCTCTTTTGGACACACACACACACACACACACAGACACACACGCTTCTTTAGAGAAAAGCTTTTCTGCCAGCGGTCACACCACTGAACTCTCTCGCCTTGAAGATCTTACTTAATTATTTATTTCAATATTGCTGGAGGGCTGTGACCTCGTGGAAAATCATGAAAAGTGTTTTTCCTAATCTGTCCCACTTCTTTGTATTCAACTTATTAACAGCCAAAGATGGTGAGAGACAGTTTGCTCAGTCTTTGAAGTCCGAACACGATGTGATTCAAAGTTTGTGGTTCGCTGGTTATCTGCTCATTTATCTCCCCGGATGTTGTTGCTCAACAGTCAGAGAAAGGTACTAAAGCTGCAATGCTGATGGGTTCGATTCCCACTGGGCCTTGCTTACAACAAAAGAAAACTAATATGCAATGATTTTTGCATGCTCTGCAGGTAATAAGATTAAGACTATAACCTAATTGTGTCCCGGGTGTTTACACAGTTTGAAGTAATGGGATTTGTTAACAAGCTTCACACAAATTTATTTAAAAACTGAACCACATCTAAAAATGAACGCTGTGTAAAACATAAATAAAACCGAACGTGATTATATATAAAACCGTGCAAAGGCAAAATGTTTAATATTTTACCTCATCAACTTGCCACAGAGATTATTGCTTTCACATGTGTCTGTTTGTTGGTTTGTCTGCAGGATTACACGAAAACTACTGAATGGATTTCCACAAAACTTAAATGGAGGATGGGTCTCGGCCCAGAATGGACTACATTGACTTTTGGTGCGGTCACTTTCTTTAATCTTGCGAGATTGGCTTTTTTAATCATTTTCGTTAATTGCTCAGGGAATAATGCATGAATCTTGATGAAAAAAATGACGATAGCTGCACTTTATTCAGCATCCCAAACATTTTTGTGTCATGTCATGTTTTCTAAATACGACTTGGGCTCTACTGACCACCATCATGCAAAACATAACAGTCTGTGTGTATAGCCCCTAAAACATGGAGGGAGGACTCATCACGACAATCTTCCCATTAAGATAATTTGTTGGAAAAAAAAAAAAGGTTAACACGAACACTGACTATGGTGAGCGTTGCATTAACTGGATCAGATTTGCTTTTGCATGTCAGAGTGGACTCGCTGTCAGCTACAGATGAAACCTGACTTCTGACATGATCAGAACAGACAGGTGAAACATTTGCTTGCCATTTACTGTTGCTTGCCAGTTGTCTGTTCATCTTTTACACACAGTAACTTACAATTACGAGAATCATTTTAAATTTCTCAACTGCCTGTGAGGAGTGTCAGGAGTAAACTGACTTTTTGGTTTTGGACAGTTGGTCAGACAAAACATGAAATTTAGAGATGTTTCCTGGGGCTTTGGAAAATTGTGATGGACATTTTCCACAATTTTCTGCAATTTTACAGACCAAACCGTTTAGTTGACTTGAGAAAATAACTGGCAGATTCATTAATAATGATGATAAATTGTTGTAGCCTTTAATGTGTAGATTTGTTACTGTGTCCCTGTCAGCCCAAGGACAAGGACATCTGAGATCATAAGAAGAAAAGCTTTACTTTCATAGGAAAACAGAGGAATTCAAACAATGACACCTCAACTCTTGATCTTTTGGTTATTCTGATGTCTGTCACAATGCAGGTTACTGCTTATTGCTTTTTTACTCAACTGAATGCGTGAAATGTAAATGTGTGTTTGAGGGAAGAGAGGGTTGTCAGTATTTCACTTTTCCCTCCCTTTCGCATCGCCACATTTTCACAGACAATCAAAGTGGCTCTTTGTAGATTCCACACTATGCTGTGTCGCATGCCATCCAAGGCGAGCTTCAGCAAAACTGCCGTGGGTGGAGGAGGAGGCGGGGTGCACATGATCTCACGGGACTCAACCCCTTCGTATCCACTTGGTGTGTTACAGCTTCTGTCCCCGGAGGCACCAGTTACATGACTCTGAACTGCACACTGGAAAACTCTGATTTATTTTCCAAGTATAGTTCCGAGCAACATTTGTATATATGTGTGTGAGCAGTGAGCCGAATAAGATGTCAACGCAGATGCAGCACCAAGAAAGCAGATGGTGGAAAAGTGAGCACCAGTTCGTCAGATATTATTATATTATTAACTAAACTCTGCAGAGTTAAATCAGGAATGTCTTTCCGTCTGATGTCTTGATGTCTGTATGTTCATCTTAGATTATGGTTGAGTCCAATGATGACGTTTGCTTAATGGCATAAAAAAAAACGTATAGTCTCTGTTGTGCTTCCATTCAGTCACAAACACTCACTTTTTGCAGATGAATAAACCTTTTAGACTTTCATTTAAAATCTCACATTAAATCTTATAGTACCACAACAACCATCATTATGGTGTGTACATTAATATACATATGATATAATCGTGCAACTTCTTTCTGTTTAATACTATTAAACAGAAGAATTCAGTGACAGAATCGCTGTTTTTGTACGCTTTTGTACAGTTGTGGCTACAGACTCTCCCCACATCCCCACACTCATATTTGACTGTAACTAATTTCCCAAAGAAAGAGACAAAAAAACCAACAAACAAAGATGAATTTGACAAAACATTCTATTTATATCTTTCTGTAAATGTCACAATAACATCGTTACCGTTAATTGTTTAGGCCACAATAATCACGTAGTGTTGATGATGATTTCAATTGTTTATTCGGTGGAAAGGAAATTTATGATGTAAAAATTATCCTTTCCACTGATCCTGAACTATACCGCAATGTCTGGCCTATAACAGTCCAATACGCGATGTGTTTAAACTGAGCAGGGGTCAGCAGGAGTCAACCCACAAACCCAGAAAATAAACCTCCAGCCCTTCTGCTGTGGATAACCACGAACGTGGCGGGAGCAGGGGGGAGTGTGACTAGGGAGAAAAGCCAGCCAACCTCTCTCCTTCTGCTCCTACGATGATTTATCTTCTTCCTCTAACTGGGGCAGAGAGGGGGGAGGGGGTGGGCAGTATAGGGTGTCCTGTCCCAAAAAGAAAAAAAAAAAACACCTCTTTGCCAAACCCTAGAGGCCTGCTCCACTTCCTGCCACCTGGTTGACTTTGCTGCAGTGTGTGTGTGTATGTGAGAGTGAGTGTGTCTTTGGCGGGGCAACCTTCACCTGGACTCGGAGATAGATGAAACCACAACGCAGGCTAAAAATAAAGGGCCGGTTTTCTGTCACTGGTGGTAATAGCTCCATTGTGGGCCCGTTGCGGCAGCACTTCACTCTGTCGCATTGGAGAAGCCTTGTTAAGCTTGACCAAGGGCATAATTTGACTCTCTCTAAATTAAAGATGAAATGAATGCGTTCGGGCTCTGCGATTATCACGGGAGCCTGTCAACAGAAATATTCCAAGGAGGGGGGGCTGGATGAAAAATGCATCTGCAGTTTGGAAGAGACAAAGTCCGCACAGGGATTTTATCATGATAGTTATGGATGTCTGAACAAAAAATCAGCATAATATGTAGTCGCTGTCAGTGGTCACATACAACAGGAACATGATTCATAGAAGAAAATCATACTCTGTATTCGCGTTTTGATTTGAGAGTTTATTTTCACCTGATTTGCCATTTTAAACCGTGTGGAGACAGATTTGTAGTCGCTTTAAATTATAATCCTGATCATCCTTCCTAAAACCTAAGTGATAAAGCAAAGTGTATTCAATACTACAGATCTAGTTTATTATCCCGATCACATTTTTAGAGTTTTTTATGCATTAATTCTACCTTATTCGCACTGAAATGAACTGCTGTGCAGCTGACGTAGATGCCCTAAATAAAACAAGGATGTGACAAAATAGTTTATGTTGTGACTTGTTTTGCTGGAGGACAAATTTCCTCCTCTGGGTGTGAAGTGACTGACAGGAAGCGGAGCGTCGCATAATTCACCAACGATATGACAACACTCAAGTCAAACCACATTCATTGAGCTGGACTATCTTGTTCTGTGCAAGCTTACATCTTTAAATATTTATTTGCACAACATTTATTTAAATGGCCAAGTTTTGGTGTTAGTGTGTTTGATGCATATGATACAAAAGCCCTGCAATAGGAGTTAGCTTGTGTAGCTTATACTCTGCACTATTTTTTCAGACCAAGGAACCTGCAAAAGAAGGCATCATTTCAAGATTCTTGGTGTTGTATTTTGGTGCCAGGTCTTTTATATACAATGAGACATGGTTAATGACTGATTTTTCCAGATAGGTACATTTATTTGCTGTTGGCCTCTAACCAGTAACGAAAAAGGCGAGTTAAAGAGGTCATATCATGCAAATTTTCAAGTTCATACTTTTTTTGGGGGGTCCTAGTAGAATAGGTTTACATACTTTGATTAAAAAAAACACATTATTTTTCATGTGGTGCACTACTGCATCACTCCTTTTTACACTGTGTCTTGAACGCTCCGTTTTAGCTACAGAGTGAGACATCTCGCCTCTGTTCAATCTTTGGTGAGAGCTGCACATGCGCATTACTTAACAGGCAGGATGTAGCCAATCAGAGTCAGACTATATCTCTGTTTTGTCTTTCTCTTTTACTGTGATCAGAGGCTGTGTACGTCACCTGGTCTCTGAGGCGGTCGGTCTCCTCCTGGTATTCAGCGAGCTGCTTCTTCCACTGCTCCACGCTGCTGTTGGCTTCCTGCAGTGCCGCCACCAGCTTTGCGTTACTGTCTTGCAGTGTGAAGAGTTCAGCCTCCAGGTTTATCTCACACATCGACCTGAGGAGAAGTCACAATACGACATGATTCTTTTCTGATTAGTTAAAACCACATGATGTGAAGTCAGTTCATCAGAGCTTTATTGCTGCCTGCTGAGGCCAGAAATGTCACGGATAAACTGCTTGGAGCGGTGAAACCAAAACAATGAGCTGAAAAATGGTAAAGCACTCCTTACTGCTAAGATGAGCTGCAGAGCTGTCAGGTGATAATTAATATTGATTGCTGCAGCTATACAGACCTAATGCTGGTCGGCTGCTACTGTCCGAAAGAAGCATTGCTGCTGAGGAAACTGCAGATGATAATGAGGTAATGCTGCACCATCTGTTAGAAGAAATTTGAAGGACATTTGTTTGATTTTAAGGAGCAACAAGCTCATGCGTTTTATGCTTTTTATGTTTTCAGAGAAGTCTGAGATGGAGCCAGATGACTCACTTGTTAATTACCCTTACGTAACCTTTATTTCCAGCCCAGTCGCCAGGATAAAATGTTGGCAGTTAATGTTTCTGCAAGCCACAGATACATTAGCATTTGTGAAGGCTACGTACCATGGGAACAGTTTTGCAAAATGTCTTATAACACATTCGCATTGCATGTTTATGACTTGACTGTTGTATGGGGAGGTGGAGGCAATGGGGGTGGAGCTACATGTGAAAAGGGATGCCAAACCAGTGACAGCAGGTCAAGACTGTAGAAGTCGAAGAAGACATTTCCACCCATGTTTGTGACGACCCAAGACGAGCCAAAACCAGATCGTTTCCTCACCCTAACCAAGTGTTTTTTTGTGCATAAACCTAACCAGAGCATAAACGAAGCACTGTCACAGGATAAAACTGATTATTGAACCTCAGGAAATGTCACAGTACATTGCCAGCACTGATTCTGGCGACTGGAGCGTCACAGTGTACAGATAATTGTGATATTTAAAAATGAAATACTGACATTTTGATGATAATATCGTGTAAATAATCCAACACTTCTTAAATCATTTCTACTTCTTTCCATTTTGGCACTGCAATAGCAGTTGACAGTAATGCACATTGATCCTGGTTGCCGTCTAAACTAACCAAACAGAGAGAAGAAGAAGAAGGAAACACAGTCAGCTACAACCACGAGAGTGAGATGCTCTACCCATAGTGCGGCTACTTATCGCGATAATATCATTATTATAATTTTTTTGGGCCACAATGATCTGATACTATGACAGCCCTAGTTGGATTTGACTATTTCTTTCCATTATTATTCAAATATTCTTTCTTTTCTTATGTTGTCATTTCTCTATGTCTGTCTTTTGGAGGTGTTTTTGTGTGTATTTGAAAAAAAAAAATTAGACTTAAAACCTACAACAGACAGAGCAGTCTGCACTAGCGTTGTCACAATACTGGGATTTCAAACTTTAACACAGTACCTCCAAAATATTGATATACACGGAAAAACATGTTTCAATCTTTTGATAAAAGGCTTGTGTACTGTGTGTAAAGCACAACAGGATTTAAGATAAATTACTTCTGACTATAGTGATGAGATTGGGAGGATGCCGGCTTGTGTGGTCACTGCAGTGGTTTGTGTGTCATCACAATGTCAGAAACAAGAGAGTGAGAAAGCACATTTAGAATCTGCATCGGTACTGTAGAAAATGAGTATTGACACCGTTCCAAATATTCAGCACCGATTTTTAAAGATATCTAAAAAAATTTTTTTACCTTCAACAGAACTACAGAGACCATAGAGAACTTTCATAAACCAGCACAGGTGATGTGTTCTCCTTTATTGCGTGTGGGAAAGGTGGATCAGTGCCTGTAAAAGGTCAGGATTCAGTGGGGATATTTATTAAACCCGAGAGCTTTCACATGAGAACATGGAGGGTTCAACAGGATGTCAAAATTAACAGCTCAGCACCCGCAAAACTATTCACCATAGCAACAGGAGAGGAAAGCCAGTGCAGGCATAAAACAATCATAAGAATCTTGCTGGGATAATAGGTCATAAAGCAGCCCAGGATGAGTGGTTTTCTGCTTCTCGGTCTCAATCGGAAGGTTGAGTGATCAATAATAGGCACCATGATGAGGATAATTATGAGCTGCTACCAACGTGAAGGGCACCTGTAGTGTGGTTTTCAGGCAGCCTGCACTTTTCTCTTCGTGTTAAATACTTGAAAATTACTCCCTCCCATTCTTCTAGTTTATCAGTGATGTTATTTTTCCTAGAAGAAAAGCTCACTGTCACTTCAGTGAGAGAGGCACACTGAGGCGGTTTTTTCTCTGAGGGGAGCACCGATTCACTCACTTCAACAATGCTCAAACAATATGCAGAAAAGAAAATCACACAAGAAAATAAGAAGTGAGAAAAGGAGTCAAAAGTCTAAATCATTTCCTGATTTGTGGAAGTCCAACGTAAAATGTGTGTTGCCAAGCTGACATGATATGATGCTGAAGCGTGGTGGATGAAAGTAAGCAGGGGGTTAATGGTAAGAAACTTCTGCTAAATTGATTTATCGTATAAGTCACTGGATCAAATAAACATACAGTCAAAAGAATGACTTTGCCACTCAGGAAATACGACCATCCAAGGAGCACTCGAACGCAGCAGAACAACTGATACTTCGAGAAGATCGCTCCTAACCAAATAAAGCTGGTTAATCCTGATGTTAAATACATAAATAATGCAGAATTTGAAAAAAAAAATGAGTAAATTATAAAAATAAATATTGTACTTAGGTAGGCTCGTGATAAGCGTTATTTTGGTCTGCACCAGCTCCCACTTCATCAGCTAGTCTCCAACTGTTATCTGCCTGCTGTTTGGTGCTGAGCAGGTATTGTACTTTTAGATCTCCTCCTCTGAAACAAGCTGCCTGCTGTGGCTTAAAACGAGCGATGAAAGTGAAAAAACAACATTAAAGTTGAAACTTGACAATGAGCTAAATCTTGCAATAAAACCTCCCTAAAGCTGAGGTGATAAGTGATGATGATCTGTAGGTCCATCACTGCGAGTGACCACTATTAAGTTTTAAAATTGTACAAATATTTTGATTATGGCCACTTTAAACATACAATGTGTAACTTCTGCCGCAAGGGGAGAAAGAGCCTCCACTCAGCTGCTTAGAGTCGGCTAGAGAGTCTAGAGAATAAACACCTGGGGTCACTTCAGCGTCTGCTTTAATCCTGAACTATTTATGGAGGAAAGCTCACAGATTAGTTTGAAACTTTTGGGATTAAAAAGTGGATTTATCTTCACTCCTGTTTATCGACCTGACTGCAGCAGTGATTCAGGGAGTTTTCGGGTGTTTATGTTCTGTATTGTCGGCTGGAGCTGGATGGGAGTAGTCATGAACGTAACGTAACAGAGCACAGGGGAAAAGAAGAGAGAGAACTTGACTCTGGTGTGTAATGATAGCCAACTGAACTCAATTTCGTCGTATGTCATTGCTCGCTAACGTTAGCAATGGCAGATAGGTGTGAGTAACGCAAATAAACACAAATGTTCCTGCCTTCAAACTCGCATCACTGTTGATGTACACACATTTAACAACCACTGCGGCAGAAAATCCATCTGATGTGACTCAGGCACAAATGTTCACAGATGCGTTAACGTTTTGAAAGTTTTATTTGCATTGAATGTGGTGACAGCAACCTAATGAAATGCACAGTTACTCTGAGTACACGGTGGATTTATCTGGGTTCTAACATTTTGGTAAAAATTGGGACAATGAAAGTACACAACAGAACAAAATATATCACAAAGGTTGAGTTGCTTTTGGACGTTTTAATGGTGTATTCGCACCCTGTGTCAAAAAGTTACCACATTGCACCAGAATTTTAAGAATCTGAGCTCGTCTTACACAGTTTGTTCACATTTACAAAATATTTTCCATCCTCTGCTGTCAGCTCCTTTGTAATGTGTCAAATAACAGCCCTCATTTCAGAAAGAAACACCTCGGTTGTTATGTGGGCACCAGCTCGCCTCTCTGGATGGATAACAGTATGCACTGTTTGTAGAATAAATCCACAAACAACACATAGAGTCACTGTAAAACTCCTTCTCTGTGCCAAGAAGGCATGTTGTCGGTTTCATTTGTTATCTCGAAAACCTGTGAACAGCTTTCAGCAAGTTTTCATGTAGAGTTGGGCCATAGGAGGAAGGAAAAGTGTCTCGTCTATAGTGTGGATCCTGCTTTCTATCCATCTTTTCAATTAACAACAGTTTTTGCTATTTTCTCATGACCTGCTACGATCAGGTGAAGGAAACAATCCTGCGTTGTGGCGCAGATTAACATTCTATAAGCATTAATATTATTAAAATAACAATATAGAGAACTGTGACTCACTCTTTAAAAGCCTTGGAGCTTAATGGCTTGTAATCTCTGTTTCCTGTCCTCCTCTTACAGACAAACCATTAAGGCATTTAAAGAGTGAGTCAGAGTTTCATTCACTGTGCCGAGTCTCACAAAGCACCACGGGCATTTGCATCTGCTCATGTAGCCGAACTGGCCGCTAGAGACAGGATTATAACCTTTGTAGTAAAATTTCTAAACTAACAGATACATGTTCACTACAGCACTCCCCCACACACATCTGCTGCTCTCACTGTTGTTTGACTTCCATGTCTCTGTGTTCATGTATTATTGTAACCAACTGTTGTAATCATCCTTTTGCTGTATCTGATGAGGCTAAATATTAGTTCATAATAATCAGAAGCTTTGAGTGCACATTTTTTAATTCATGCTGACCCTGTCTTTCTTCTTCTCCTGTTGCTGTCTCTCTGCTATGTTATTTCAAATAAATATATTTTTTATATTTTAGGTGAATTTTCCAGTGAGCCAAAAGCAGAACTATCTACACAACAGCAGTGTAAGGAATAATCCTTGTGAAGTAAATGCAGACCGCACCAAACGTTTAACATACTGTGTTATGGACAGGGATCTCCAGATGGCCTTTTCAGTCTTTCTGGTGGAAATATCTCATTATCACACTGAATATAAAACACGACCACGGAGATCGTAACATTTCAGTGAGATATAGGGGATATAGGGGACAGTTTTCTTTTGTTCCACTGGCAGATTGTTTGACTTACCGCGCGCAAGAACCATCTTTTATTCATTGTTTCCTTTTTTTTCGAAGAGGCATTTTTTCCAATGTAGCGGTCTTACACATATAAAAATGAATTGGAGTGGACTGTAGTATGGACATGTGTGCATCACAGTGAATAAAGTAACATCTGAAAGGTGCTATTAGTCTGACACATGTTCTGATTATTGCAAGTTATTGGTATGTAATGCAATCTAAAAGGCTAGTGAGATTAATGAAAAGCTATAACTGGATGAATACTTAGAAACCTAAACTGAAAAACTTCAACCAGTGTGGATAAAATACCCAAGAGTTTTTTTTGAGTAAAACAGTAAAGACTAGTACTTGAGTCATATAGTAGTATCAAAAAGACAAGTAAAAGTACATTTGCTTGGCCGTTTGTTGGATCTGATATTTAGCACTTTTAGTGATTATTGGAATCTGTGCTTTTCTGGTTGCCAGCAAAATAATTTAATTAAAATGTGCCACTTTGGCTCTTATGCAGAAAACTGCACCATACCTAATAATTAAAGGGGTTTTTTTTTTTTCTAAATGTGGTGCAATAACATCACAATATGTGGTGGAGTGAAAGTATAAAGTATCAGAAAATGGAAATACGCAAGTCATAGAAGGAAATAGACAAAGTGAAGTAAAATGAACACCTAAATGTGTATTTTGGATGTTTTCTTTCCACTAGTCTGAAAGAAGACATGTTATGGAAGCAAAATAACCCAAAATCTCAATATTGACAGTGTATAAGAAACTATGTTTTTGCCTGCCATTTTTCCCCTTAATCGCGAGAAACTGAAAATGGCTATAATTTTGCTTCTAGTTAACCTCGAAAGGTGATCTAAGAGTCTAAGTCCATGTTTGTGATATCCAGAAATCCCAAAGCGCAGAATGTTTTATAACCCCCCTCCTCCACCCTTCTATAGATTTCTTATACAATACATATCTTTAAAGGCTGTTTTCTCAAAATGAGTTTTTTCTCATACTCTGAGCCAAAAATCTCCACTTCAGTAGCATTTATATACACCAAACTTTCCAGTTTTATTCCTATCTATATTCTGAAGGTTTTAACAGAGGGGTTTGTTCATATATCATTCATAGCCTGACTTATATAACACTTAATTCCTAAAAACAGGGCGAAAATTGTTTTTTTATGGCTGTTGACAGTATTTTCTGATTTATGGAGTGATAAAAAGAGATATCCAAAACTCCCTCTGTAAAAACCTTTGGCTATAATATGTCAAAATGAAACAATAATTTTGAACCTGGATTCATCCTCTGGAAATATATGTAAATTAGCACAGATTTAATGAGAAAATGCCTCATTTGCATATTCAAACATACAATTTCAGAAAACTCAAAATGCAAAAAATAATTGTCTTAATGTAAGTATTCAACTGGGAAAGTTTCATGGTTATATATATTAATTTAAAAAAATGTCCCTATTCTTCACCTGCAGTGTCGCCCCTTAATTAGCTCATCATGCTAATTACTCAAATTGCCCAACATGCAACTTTTAGCAACCAAGCTTAATCTCATCTACTAAACCTATAAATGACATTTTAATAATAAAAGTTCATAGGAAACCACATTTCTGGGTTTAGTATGGGTCATATAGGGGTTTCCAGTAGACTAATAGGTTCAAATCAATTTGGAAACTCTGGGTTTCGCTGGACGAGCTGTACTGAGTGACTTTCTTCAGTGGTTTTTCATGTTTTAAAACAAATCCCCATCTACTTCAGTTGTTTAGGAGAATGCTGCAACACCGTTTTGCTGTGAAGTTCCAAAAATGTTTTGTGGATGACAGAACCTCAACCCCTTTCTGATAGGCATGGGGGTTAACAGATAATGACTTCACGGTGTGAAACTACATTGACATGTAAAGATGAAAGTTAAATATAGGAAGGGCTTATCAAGGCTATACGGTTAGGCTTAGTCTTAAAATAATTAAGGCTATTAAGATTTTTTTCTCCGGTTGATGTGATGCACGAGGTTTAAATTGGAAAAAAAACCACGTCATTACCCTTCAGACAGCATCTTTTTGACCCTCTCCTTCTCTGCTGTCAGCTCCACTTCAGCACTCTTGCTGCGAAACAGCTTCTCCTCGCCCGGCCCGTTGACTGTGAGCAGCGGCGGAGAATGGCGGTCCTCCGACAACTGGACCAACACACATGAAAACACAAACAGGACACGTGCTCTGTTATAAAGATGGAATTAAATCAGCAGCAGCTCGGATTAAATGTAAATCCTCATCAATGACACTGTAGAGTCCTCTGATAGAAACTGTCCTTTTAGAGGAAAAGAGCTCATGGCAGTGTACGACTACTAGTCGTCCATTTTGTCTAAAGTGGATGTTTTAAATGACGGTAAGAGTTCCAATAACTATTCAATCAACGTAACTATTCTATTGACATTTGAGGACTGAATCATTATAAGTTCCAGCCTCACATCAATTATATTTTGGCTCAGAGGTTCAGGTTTAAGCTGCTGGCGGGCCCTTTGCTGTCTCTACATCCACACATGTCATCACAACAAAACTGACAGGACACAGTAGCAGGACAGGACGGAGCTCAACCTGTCAGTGCTTGATATGTCCCATCTGGACTCCTGTAAACAGGCTCCATGTGGAGCAAGCAGCCATGTGTGGAGCCCAGCTGCCTCGTCTTCACACAGCCTCACAGATCTAACTGGATTCTGATTCAACAGGAAACGACTGAAGTACAGTTCCGTGTTCCAAGAGTTCATCTGGTGTTTGTGTATGAAATATGCACAGGCTGGTATGCTGCTGTAATCTGTGTGTCTGCTGCAATTTAACATATACTGCACATGTGTACGTGCAGAGTTTGACACTGGGATTTTACTGAGGGAGAAGGAATAGGCTAGTCTTAATGATTTTAATGTAGTAAGTATACTTTTTGGCCTTCAAAAACCAAATCAAACACACATCAGAGATACATCATCTATGTATGCCTTAATACATGTGTGGCTGGGATTCATTTTTCTGTTTTACAGAATCAATTTCATCGACAAAAACTCTCCTAAACCTCCGATCGGCAGCTGGTCTGCAGCTGTCATTCATATCACATGATCTTACTCAGCAGCTGCAGTTTGTTAATTGTACAGTAGATTCAAATTTCTATTTTCATGACCTTCATCTGAGCTGTCTCGTAGTTGAGGTTAATCCTGTCGCATCTTGTAGCTCCACTCTAACAGTTATATCATCCAAAGCTAATCAGTTCATCTAAATTTTACAAGATTAAAGGGCTGTCAGCACCAACAATGATCACTATAACTCTAGCACGATTACCAACTGTATCGGCATCAAAACAAACTTCAGAGACCTAATCAGCACCAAAGATCTATTGGCAGCATCTGTCAGGTAGAAAGTTGCTTTATATGTGTAATTTTCAGCCTAAAACACGTTTTATGAGCATTTGATAAGTTGGGTAAATATCTAAGACTTAGTTACTAGAGCAAACCATCTTAATGTCTCTTAAATGCCATCAATTAGCTTCCATCAAAGAGGTCAGCCTCAGTTAGAAACCAATATTATAATCACTGCAGAATTATTCTGGAGGAGAGTGTCCTCGAAATCAGGCTGTCAAGTGGCGGCCCTGGAAATTCAGATAGATTTCTGATCTATTTGTGGTTATTGTTGTAGTTTTCGTTCTCGGTGTGGACGGCCTTCAGTTCTAACTGTCATCAATGACTTTTAGATTTTAGCTGTAATTTGTGAAATCTTATCCTGAACATAGTTAAAGCATGCAGATGATGACATTTCAGTTCAACTTTAAGTTTTCTGCTGAGCAAATTCTTACAAAACAATGACTTTATAACGATAACACAATAATACACAGTTACACGAGTTCACATTTAGCAGGGAACTAAATAATTGATTACTAATTCACCTGTCTGCTTCTTTCTTCTAGTACTTGATCATCCAGTTGGCTTGAAGGTCTTCATGCTATAAATCAGTGTTTTGGAGTAGATATTTCAGCTTCTGTACAAATAAGGGCAGTAGCAGTCTCACAGTAACATACAGTGAGAAAAGAAAATCTAATTTATCTCACAAGTGACCTTTAGTTACAACACCGCATGGATCTGCAGCTATAAAACAACAAGACGGTTCTACTTTTTGCAGCCTTTTTGCAGACTTTATGCTGGACCACTTGGACTTGTGAATACTTGTGAGTTGAGTTCTCATATGCATTCAAACATTTTGCTTAAATGCACAGTATGTAATTTCTCAATCATCTCACTCAATCAACACAAAAGTTGTTAGCTGTGTGGGATCAGGGGGGTTGTTGTCTTAACTGTTTAACAACCACCTCACATGGAAATCATACGAGATAGGGGTGGGTTATGATTTTTGAATATTAGATTAGTCGTTAAATGACAAAAATTGAATAGTGCAAGTGACTATAACATTGATTTTCCACTGTTTTTTAGCGATGCCTGGAAATAACTCGTACTGTCACTATAGACTGATGGAATTACGTTGGTATTCCCAGGCTCCAGTAAAACATTTGTAGAAAGGTCTTTTTCACACAAGCCTGTGTGATTAATATTATTATTATTAGTAGTAGAAGAATCATCGAGTACTTCCCAGTGATTAGTAGCCTTTTTGTTTGAAATGCCCTCCCCTACTACTGTAGGCAAGGTGATATTTTAAATTTTAATTTATTTTCAATTAAGTCATTTATCTGACTCTTTCCTGCAAGTAACAGTGACAGGTGACCAAATGAGACGCATCATCGAATACATTTAAAATGTCTTAAAACAATGTCTTGTTACATATTTTGTAACAAAACATTGTTTTAATACATTTTTAATGCAGAAAGGTTATATCTTAAACTGCTATGTCAGCAAAATAAAAAAGTCCTCTGTCTTCTTACCCCATTAGGATTAACTCACAGTATAAAATAAAGGTCAAACAAACTGAATGGTGATTCAGAACAAGAAGCCATTTGTCTTCCCCTCACGTCATGAAGACATTTTGAATATGACATTACAGCTTGCAGATGGCTCGACTCCAGCCTGGCAAGTCTAAACAACATGCTTTGATATTTTCCTTCCCGACTGCCCAGAAATGGGTTCAAGCTTCCGTTCTCACAGTTTTCGGCAGTTTGAGGCCCTGGGCTACAACACTGCTCACTCTCCTCTCTAAAAGCGTGCAGATGAATTGGTCTGGGCGCATTTCTGTACCCCTCGTCGCCTTCAGTCTTCTTTCTGAGCGGAAACCTGAACTTGTCAGCGACCAAGTGCCTCAGTGAAGCATTACAACCCTGCACTTACTGTAGAAAAAGCTTGTATTATTAATTTGAGTGAGCCTGACTGTATCCCCCTTGAGGACGATGGTTTATCATCTATAGCTCAGCAGCTCTCTGTCTGTCCTTATGGATGGATATGGAAATAAAGCACACAGTCGACTCATGTGTATTAGCACTGTGTCCTGAGGAAGGAACCCGAGAGCAGGAGAAATCAAAGCCGAGACAACTCCAGTCCGGCCCCAAAGCCAACGGATCGGCTGTGCGTATCCCTGAATAATTCATCCTGTGGATCATGTTTAAGTCATAAATGGGATTACAAATTTACAGCAGTTTTTTTTCCGTATGTTGTTCGCTGACAGGCAGAGTGGAAACAAGGCAAGGAGGGACACTCGAGCACAAACCTGCAAACGACCAACAACCAGTCAAACAGAGTTCAAAGCATCTGCAAGGGAATTGTCACTTTTAAAGGACGTATCCGCATACTGATATTTCATTTAATCAAGGTTTAGTCTGGATTTGACAAAAGTAAACTCAAAAAACAGCTAACAAATTCACCTACATGTTGCAACATTCTGTACACAAAGCTCTGCTGTAGAAGACGCCAGCTGTGCTCAGTAGTTAAATTTGCTCTGAAGTCAACTTTGATCAGAGTCCGGATGAATTATTGAGCATGATAGGCCATGCAACCCTAAGACGCCTGACTGTGAACACTACGGTCTCTAAGACAGAAGAAGATGGTTGTCTTTGTGTTGCTTTTCTTTCTTTATTGTTGGTGTGTGGTGGAGTGTGTGTTTTCACGCACCTGGGAGAGCTGAGAGATGAAAATGTCCCATGATGCATCAGGTAAAGAGAGAGGGAAGGGGCAAATGAGGAGAAAAACAAAAGAAATGGGTTACAAGGTGATTAGGCAGTTTTAGTTTGACTAAACATTGATCATGAAAGCTTCGACTCTTCAGAGTCCTCGGGGAAGGCTTGCATTGTAATCAATGGCATCACAGATACTTTAAATATTAAACGGCCTTCCTGAGAGCTTTCAACACGACGTCTCTGCGCCACTGTTCATCTTAAGTACATCTACACTGTTTACTTATTTATCCGAGCACAAGTTCAGCGGCTCTCTTAGCCTTTAGAGAGCACCTATTTCTACGCCCTGTGTTTGAATGAGACCACGAAGCTGCTTTAGTTATTCATGTCTCCATGCATCAGAGGCACATGCTTAGGTTTCCCTAGAAGCACCTGTCCTACCCGACTAACCATGCACGCACACACACACACACACACACACACACACAAACACACACACACACCCAAAACACACACTACTTTTTAGCTGTTTTTTTGCCAGGTCTGTGCTCTAAAATATTGATGACTAGTAGTTCTGTTTGCCTCTGTCTGCCTCTGCATGGAAACCATGTATGTGAGGAGATCACAGAGGGGGGAAAAAAAGCTCCAATCAGCAGGCGCAAACAAAGACAGCTGTTGGCTGTCAGAGGAGGGAGACAGCTTCTGTCTCCCGCTTGTGTTTACACTGCTGCTTAAACAATGTTCATTCTTCTTTACCCATCTTGGCATCTATTCATCTTTATGGTGGAGATCAGTGGTTCACAAACATCAACAGTCCTGTAAGATGGGCTCAAGTGGCTCTTCATTAACACTGCATATCAGATTTTAACTATGTATGGGTGGATATTGCTGATCCTGGATCTGCTTAGGCCTTGTCTCTTTTTTTTTTTGGACCTTCAGTAGCTGGACACTTTTATCCTTTACTTAAGCAATGTGTACCAACTTAACACCAATCAAACTGGACCACCAACATGAAACACAGCCAGAGGCGATCAGGATAATTCTGCAGCTCCATCACCAGCAGGTGAAACTCCCCCGTGCTCTTGACTGGTTTTCATGATCGGATGGACCCAGTGTTTTCTTTTTCTCCAGTTCAAGAAGTGAAAACAACAAAATCATCTTCACTCTTTGTATATTTTTAGTGCGCAAGATCATTGTGCAGATCATTTTTTATATCCACTACTAAAAAAAAACATATACTCAGTGCGCAAAGGCATTCACTCAGCTTGCGTGGAGGCAGGTCATATATAGTTGGCATATAAATGCCGGTAATTTATTGTTTATTTTATCTATTGGTTATAGCAGCTGAAAAATGTCACTGCATTGAATCTAAAACAGGACCGACAGCATGTTTTTTTTTAATTTAGTAAAATATAAATAATGAATTTAAGAAATTATATGTGAATTCTTTTATGTTTGAGTTTGTAATAAATGTATTTTTGAGCAGTCATGTGACATGACTCCCTGTGATTGGCGATGTTATTTGCGAGTTCCCTCCCTTATACAGTCAGTCTTTCTGTTATACACTGAGAAGTGATCTCTGAGTGAGTATGCATATTTTCATATCACGTTTTCAATTTCATGTGTGCGACTGCTAAGTGGTTTAAAAGGGTGTATGGAAAATTAAAGCCTTACAGAATAATAGAGCCCCACATGTACTGAAAATACACCTTGGACATACTTTAACATAATGGTTGTGAATGTGCCTCAATTTTCTGCACTTATGTGTGGAAGACAAATACCCTCTTTTGTTGGGGTGTATGGCAAACTTGGTTCTATTGTCTTCTGTTCCTTTATACATAATCTTAAACAGCAGGCTCCTCACCTCAGTTAAAAAATGCTTGCCCCCTCCAGCCCAAATGTCAAACTTCGCCTGTGGTTATAGGGACAATAAGTATATTAAAGAACAACCTTGCACTAATTTGGAGTTGTATTTGTGAGTTTAATTTCCTACAAAAAACAAATGTGTAGAATTTTGTCATAAAATGTGTTATAATTCTATTATTCTAAAATAACCAAGCAGCAGAAGTACCTCCTGGAGTACCAGTGGACAGCCGTGCAACATGATTTCCCAGCAGGAGAACATGAGACATATTACATGTGTTTCCTGTGAGACTGGTGAAGAGAAGGTCTTATCAATAAAAGACTAAGTGTGTATATTTTAAAGGTTCTTTAGCATCAAATAAATCCATTATTTGCAGAGGTTTTTTTTTTTTAAACCTATGCGTGTGTTCTTATCTTTCGGTCACACACAGCAGCCTCAGTGTGTCCTGATCCCTCTGCTCGGCTAAAATCTGTGTCCAATTGTATGGATTGGACTGAACAGAAGATTTTTCTTAAAATATCTTGTGACAGTATCTCAGAGAGGACAAGAATGGTGTTGTGACAGATAAAACAAAATGTGTTACAAAGTATTTGGGACCTTTAAGACAAGTGCTTACTTGCCTGTAATGCCCTAGTGGGTGCATCTCTTCACTTCAATATTTCAGCAATTCCATTTGCATTTCATGCCATAATCTATCGTCTTTTCTGTTGAGAGAACTCATCTAAGCCATATCTACTACATAACACATGAAAGAAACAGGGCCATGGACAGGGGCTCAATTCCCACTGGGGCTTCCATTCAAAAATGCGGCATCATCTCAACAGTATTAACATTATTTTATTGCCCATAAATGTTATTGTCCATGCACTAGTCATTTCAATAATTCTCTCTATATTGCTCTGTTTATCATTCTTCATTTTTATCTTGCTTAACTTCACCATCTCCTCCTCCATCTTATCTCTGAGCTCTGCAAATAAGCCTGAAAGCTGCAGCTTTACTGCATGCAGATCCCCTGCTGCTGCTTTCCACACATCGGAGGCAGAGTGTGTGCACTGTAACGCCTGAGGCTGTATAGATACAGCTCTGTAGCAGTACTGAGGACGGTTACTGACCAGGGCTGTTACTGACCAGCTGAATGTGTTGCAAAACCTCCTGATAGATTCAGTGAGGAGGAAAATTAAACAAAGTGCTGCAGCTTCCCTCCAGCGTGTATAAACCATAAAACTGTTGCAGTTTATCATAATGTAGGTTTATATATTTGCCTACATCTTTATTAAAACATTACCTTCCTCTCTATCTACTGCTTCACTTTTTTTTTCAGACTAACATTTTGTAGCTAGAAATACACTGCAGTTATTTTGATAAATAAGGTGCAATTTGTAGAATATGGCTAGAAATGGAAGGTGGCTCCAAAAAACAGCCAAAAAACTGCTGCTCTTTGTAAGCTATCCTTCGCTGTAGCTAGCTACTGTTAGTTTATTAGCTCATGGCTCGGTTGGACGTGGAGGCAGTGGCCTAGAGTTTGTCTGGATCGGGACCGGGCCCCGGATCATCTGGATTTGGCCACCTGATGTGAGAGTCAACGCGGCTAGACACGGTACAAGGACTGAACTGAGGTCAGTTTGACAACGAGGGGATAGAGTAGTGAAAGTGACACAGCTGCTCCGCGAGGACTTTGATTTTGTGGACGGCGTGACACAACAGGCTTTTTGTAGACGATGATTGAAGTGTGGTTTACCTTGAGGTAACGAGCCAATTACGCTCGTCTTAGTTTGGTAAAAGGGGGAAACTTGAATTCAGCAGATGAACGGTTGTATTTTTCCTGTTCATTAAGGAAAATAGAAGTGTATCTCATTACTTGGCATTTTTGAGTTAACTTCGCTCATTTATTACACCAACAGCTGGTTTATATCTCCCAGCTGAAACTACAGGGGGCTATCAGACTATCACCCCTTGCCGGTACAAAGTGGTGTTACGAAACAGGACGGGCCGGGGCTAGCTGGTTAACATGCTAACTCCATCATCATCAGCATTGCTGCAAAACATAGACATAGACAACAATGTTGCTTCGTTACATTTTGTTGATAGATTTAGGTTCCTTTTTGAACATATTAAACAGATTTTTGCACAGATTGAGTGTGCGGATGCTTTTTTTTCTGTTCTAGCTTGATATATTTTACAGCACCTCAGTCTGATGCTGGGTGAACCGTGCTTTTTAAACTCTGTCCGTATCTTGCAAATAGCTCCTTTAAAACCCTGTTATCTGTATGGTTTCTGCACTTACAATATGCACCAGCGTCCGTGGAAAGCTTCAAACAGTCCACACATTCTGGTGTATAAAAGCCTTAATGGAGCTCTTACCGGTTCTTATGTGGTATTATAGCCACAATGGGGCCTCCATCAATACTTGGCTGTGGTTAATTCGCACTATAACTTTTTGTCCTCACACTCAATAACAGCTTTGATCGGGTATTATTTCTACATTACACAGGTTCAGACGGTCAGCAGTTTGGTTTTTTCACAGCGTGCAGCGATGAGTCAGAAGATGTGATAATAACCACAAAAGCACCCTCACAACACCACTGTGTTTACTGCCCGACACAAAATCAATAAATGCTGTCTAATCGAGGAATCATTACAGCCTCCTCGCCAGCGCCTGACTTTGTAGCTCTACCCAGGTGTGTGTGTTCTGTGTGCGCGAGTGGATACGAGCTTGCATTGCTCTTGATTAATCTAGCCTGCATGCGTGCTTCACCATGTTTCCGTTTTCTCTGTGTTTTTGAGGAAGGAGACGGCTTTTGTTTTTTGTTTTGTTTTTTGTTCTTCAAGCTCTCCCCAATAAAGAAAGAGGACTCTGGTTGCCATGGTAACAGGATGAAACACCTGACCTCTGACCTCAGTGTGTGCAGTTTGACTTTGCACTTCCCACTGACATCTTGAGTGATGAACTGTGATCGCTCATGGATTCAGTAACTAGAATGGCACTCAGTAGAGCGCATACCTCCATCAAATCCCAACAGTCCCCTTGAGTTCACTCTGCTAATCTGCTGGGTCAAGATTTTTATTAGGATCCACATCAGAGTCCATTCTTTACCATTATCAGAAGAAAGCAGTGCTCTCTTTTTGAGCCTACATTTGAATTTTATTTTATTTTTTTCACTATAAAAGCACTTTGCAATAATGGAAATCTAAAAAAGTTTTGTTCATTACTGAGCAATGAGAAATCCACACTATCTTGCTCTCACACTCACTGGATAAGAGACATCCATTTTTTCCTTTCTGTGGTAACGTTTAAAAGATCTGGAAAAAGGACAGGTAGGATGGTTGCTGATGTATTTTTAAGATGACATGAATCATCGCTGCAGAAAAGATTGAGGCTTTCTCTTGTTCTCGCTGAGACCAGACACTGGAATGACCTCAATTAGTGCTGTTTTGCCATGTTCAGCAAACTTAACATCATGAATAAATCCTTCTATCGTGTTGTGTAGTCCCTCTGCTGAACACTGCGGCACCCGGCTCCACAGGACTGGGTTATATGATTCTTACTATAAAGTTTGTCTGACCTAGCAACAGTAACTTAGGGGTGCATGGCTTTTAGTCAATTTGGGCTTCCTGAAGGCTGATGGCTTCCATGTGGCCACAGCAATCCCTGCTGTTGTGTGTTATTATCCCCCCCTAGTTTCCTGTCCACACATCCACTGTCCAATAAAGACGAAATGTCCGACAAGAATGAGCTCAGAACAACAACAAACTTCACACTAGAACGCTCGGATCGTTGAGTACCGGTCTAAAAAGTATAAATTTAGTCTGCAGTGCAGTATTTTCAGCAGGAGAAAAGTTCTCCAGATATGAGAGCGTAATCGATCAACGTCAAATACACAGAGGCATAAGCAAACTGAGGCCTCATCTGAAGTGTGAATATCAATCAGAATATGACACATTATAGGCTCATTTGCAGTCCAAAGGCACAAAAAGTGATTTTTCACACTTTAGACTGAATCGTCTTACATAATGGGTTTTGATTTAAATTCATGAGTAAAGAATGTCGAGCGAGGAGAGTGACAGGACATCAAACGGATGAATGCACATGACAGTTGTATAAAGTTCTAAGGTGGAAGGTAAACAAGACAATTACTGATCAAGTTGACCTTCGACCTCCCAGTGTTGGCTACTTCATTAGAAAACATTAGTCCACTGGCCTTTCATACAAATATACCAATTAATGTAAGCTGGTTTGATGAAGTATTCGACCTTCGTGGTATTGAAGCTCTGTTTCTTTCTGCCTCGATAAATAAACAGACAAGACAAAACATCAGCTCTTATCTGAGAGTCGCAGGACTGAGGTCGAGGTCGGCAGCGTGACTCTGCACTCCGTCAGACCTGCTGAGTGGCTCTTTGTGAGGACTTGTACACAGAAACACACACTAACAGCCTAACACACTGTTTACCACACACTAATAAATGAGACTGGCAGCTCTGAAGCATTCCAAAAGTTAGCATGTGACGGTGTTTCCTCCGTGTTTGTACGATTAAATCACAGCCACCAAATCAGGGCGTGCACTAGTTGATGCTGTAAACGCCAGAAGAGCTGCCCCAGAAAATACTACCCTGTGTCTCGTAGTCTACTTGTAGAAGAAAAAAATGAGGTGAAGGACAAAAAGTTTCCACTGCGGGCAAACTTTCACGTCTCCAAGTGAACCTCAGAATTATCAAGTCCCCCAAGAAGTCACCAACACTGGCAGGATAAAAGCTGGCCATTGTCCTTTCAGCTGCAGCCAGCTTCCCTTCAATTATAGATGATTCAGCTCCTCTCCATCCCTCCCTCGTTCTCTACTCTCTCTTCTCTCTTCTCCATTCTCCTGATCCTTCATTCTCCTTTCTCTCAGTCCCGGCCGTTACTGTCCCTTCGAACACCTTCAGCGCCAGCGTCTCTTTCTCCATTTGTCATGCATGAAATCTTTTAATGGAGTTAACCAATGGGAGAATAATGGAGCGGCCAGATGGGGATCCGTCTAATCCCTCATGATTCTGTATATGTTTAAAATAGAAAAAAAAAAGGCAAGGAGAGTTGATTGAGATATTACTTTGCTCTGTCTTTGTTGGCCTTTGGGGTCAAAGGTTCAGTGGTTCAACCTGTTCAGCCTAAACCTGTTGTTCAACCTTATCGAAGGCAACAAAAGTCTATCAATTTTGATGCGTTTTCACAGGCTTAAAATGATATTACCTGTGACGTCTGACCAGCAAACACTTATCTGCATGTGACATGAGAGAGCATCAGCAACAAAATCAGCTTGATTTAATTGTTACCAATCAGAACCGACGTATTCAACTGGCAGCCCATGGGCTAAATATGGCCCTTTAACAACTTCATTCCGGCTATTTGATTATTGTCTTAGTAGGCAAATAAGAACATTTATAGTTTATGTCTCTTTCTGAACAAAAAGTACTCTAACTTCATTAAAAAATCTCTAACCCAGGCCGTTTAAGCAGGGGGGTGTTACGAGAATCAAGCAGACAAACAGACTTTAGTATATGAAGTGTTTCTTTTACAATTGTGAAAACTAATTTAAAAAGCTGAGACAAAAATTAAGAAAATAAAGACAAATTAAATTTGAAAAAGTGCATTGTTTTTTACATCATATGTGAGCGTCACAGGTCAGACATAAGGTATTGTAATGTTCCGGCCTAGTTAGTGTCCTAACTGGTTGCACGACCTGTTTCTATTTTCATTCCTGTTGCTTCTGTTGAAATTATGACATGACCAAGGAATGGTTGAATCATGAAGTTGAAATGAGGAGTTATTGATATAATACCATCTGCTTTTACTATAAAAAAAAAAAACCTAACAAGGGAGGCCAGCTGGCTGGAGGGTGATTGCCAAGTAGCTGAAAGTTTCTGGTAAAAAAAACAAACATTTGTAGCAAACGTGTCATTTAACATTCATATTACAGTGTATGCTTATAAGTCAACTTTCACATCAGGAGGTGAAGGGGATGGTGGTGGCGTTTATTACAAGCCAACAAGGCTGCTAAACAGCTGACCACAGTTCCAGTCATACAACTGGATATTTTTAAGGACACCTGCAGATCTTTCCAGACGTTTTTGTGGCATCAAAACTGGCTATTTTCTCCATCCGTGATCGTGGTAACAGGTATTTTAAACCAAACCATGATGTTTTCTTAACCCTAACTACTTGGTTTTGGTCTGAAACCCTAACTAGTGCACAAGAACAGTGTTGTGACAGAAGAGAAACAGAAATTCATCCTGAACAAACAAAAGAAAAATTCTGTTTCAAATAATCTATGGTTTTTGCAGAAACTTGCTTAGCTGACGTTTATTCTTGAGTTTGGGTTGAAGCTTTTTAGATTTCATTTCCAGTATAATATCAGTGGTTTTCTAATTCATAACCAGCTGCAGCTGTTTCCTCATAGCTGTCTGCACACAGTGAAGATAGCTGTGGATATCACAGGAACAAATCTTTTTTTCTATGTCCTAATTAGCCTGAATTCATTAGGCTGAAAAGAAACTATTCTCTGTGCAGAGTTTTGGTTTTATTTGCTCAGGTTTTAACCTTTTGTTCTGCTGCATTCACTTGCTATCTGTTTAAGCCTTGACAGAAGGTCTCTGACTGAAAGCTTGTTAATCAAATAAATGTTATTGCAGATTCGAGTGTGTGGAGGCTTTTTTTTATTCAGTTTTTCTCCATTTGCTTTGCTGAGATTTGGAAATCACTGCCAAATGAGAATTTTCCCAACGCCCCAATATATTGAGGTGAAGGATCGTTGTGGTGCTCAAAGCATCTCAAAACTCAATTTAAGAGACTCCACAGCAATGTGTCTAACCCTAACCCTCCAGGAACAAACGGCTCTGTTGGTCAGAACAACCCACCACCCACCTTTGGGACGGTTTTTAACATTTTATAATTTATTTAGTTTTTGGAATGGAAAAGCTTTCATGGGGGACTTTGTTATTATGCCTTCAATTACTAATGAATGTGCCTAACAAAAATGCATACATTACTGTGTAAATGTTCCCTTATTATTCACTCATTTTGGTTGATTAGACCTTGGAATTTACAAAACATGATGGATTGACCTCCTTGATATTTCTGTCAGATCTGTCATCATGGAGCAACTTACAGTTGTGATAAATGCTCCGCTAATTCAAAATAACTGAGAACACTTTCGCGTGTACTTTAACATTTTTAAGAAATCAAAGCAGTGTTTCACCTCTGGAGCTGCGATGTTGAGCGCAGGGTTGGCCAGTTCAAACCTCTCCTGAGATTTCTCTCTGGCGAGACGGGCCGCCTCCTTCACCTCCTTAAACTGCTCCGCAAACTGCAGGAGGAGGGAGAGACGACACAGGAGTCACACTCAGACACACCAAATCACTGTTTTAAATCTGTCCCATAATACAAGTTAACAAAAAAAAACATTCAATGTAATTAGTATTTTATACATCAATGATATAAACAGGTTAAAAGATGTTTTCCAGATAAACTGCATTTCTAAGAACGGAAAATCACGTGATTTTAGGATGACACGTGAGGAGAAACTCTATCAACTTGGGTGCCTTGTAAATTTGACATTAAATACAAAACACAATGTTTCCTTTCTTTTAAATAGCGTCAAAGGTGTTTAAAGCTCGTCCTGTCTGAATCTGTATCCAAAGTCTCACCCTCCAGCAGCTGTTTGAACACACTGTTTCAACTGATTTCATCACTAGCACCAAATTTATTTACAAATTCAGTAAACAGTAACTTATATAAGTTGCTTCTTTGAAGAAAAATCAACAGACTCCCTGTAAAAAATGGAGAAACTGTACAAACTTTGTAAACATCTGTATACAACACATTCACATTTACAACTATAACGTCATGAAGACTGATCTGTTTGTTCCAGTGATGAAAGTGTGTATTTGCATTTAGTACGGGGATCACAAATGATCACAAAACCTGTGTCAAATGCATTTAATGCCAGGTGTGAACTGACCGGCTCAAAGCTGTCTACTTATGATTGGCTCATTCAGGACAGATGGTAAAACCAAGCATGGGTAAGGGTTAGGGGGTTATCCCTAACTCGGGACAATAACTGTAACAAAACCAGGATTCGAGTTACAATCTAAGTGCTGGGACCTCTGACCCATTCTTGTTATTTGACTGTAATATTCTATAACAGTTGAAAGGCATGTAAGATTTAGGGGCATTTATGGCTGATAATGGAATATAATATTTATAATCATGTTTTCATTAGTGTATACTGAAACTGAAAGTAAGAACTGTTGTGTTTCTTACACCTTAGAATAAGCGTTTGGTAGGCACTGCCATGTTTCCACAGTTACCCAGAATGGACTTTTTCCAAAGTCAGTAAGAAGACACCCCAGCATTCAGCTGTTGATTTGAACTGAAAATGTATCCATCCTAACAAACCTGTTATTATAAAAAACATCTTTAATAATAATCTTTAAAAGAAAAAAAAAAATAAATACTGGTCTGAGTAGAGACATTCTGTAGCATTTTCTGACAGTGACAGAATCTGGATAAAATACATGTTAATGTGAACTGAAAATGGGACCTTGATCGCCACATCACCGTCCTCTCTGGCTCACACAGACCCCCTTTTTCCCCAAACCATACCATCCCTGTGTCATATCTACTAAATGAAAGAGTATTTGAAGTGTTTTTGTTTGGCTGTTGCAGAGGTGCGTGCGTGCGTGCGTGCGTGCGTGCGTGCGTGCGTGCGTGCGTGCGTGCGTGCGTGCGTGCGTGCGTGCGTGCGTACCTGTTGCAGCTGCTGCTCAGTGGAGAAGCCCAGGCCGTAGACGGTGTTGGCCCGGCTGTCTGCCCACTGGCCAAACTTCTGGGAGGTTTTGGTGAAGGTCATGTTGGGGGTGATGGTGCTGTTGATGATGGCCTGACACCATGGAGGATAAGAAAACAGCAGATAAAATTATCTTAGCATTAAAAATTAGAAGTACAGAAATACAGGAGAACAGAAGGAGACACTACACATGTTGTCACACTGCGTATAAAGGATCAACACCAATATAAATCTGACAAACAGAAAATTCTTGTTATATTTAGTAAAAAAAATAAACATTTTGTTCTGGAAAGAAACACATTTGTGCACTGGAACACATTGTTTAATTAGCAAGGTTTTCTTTTTAAAAGACCTCGTCAGATTATTTCCAGCAGTATTCAGATGTGTCTTCATAACCTGAATTTTTAAGTAAATAACATCTGCAGCCGTTGTTACGAAGGTGCATCTTGGTGGAGTTCTGTCCTTGCATGCACGCTTCATCAACTTACAGCTCAACAGGTTTCAAGGACAAAGAATTTAAAATATTCAGAACCAATAAGAAGAACATTAATCATTTCTGTCACCTTTAAATGCCAAATTCCTTATAGCTCGTTGTTATTCTTCATTTGTATGTACTGGACCAGCTGATTTTCATCCAATTATCAAGAGATTCACTGTGGAAAAGCTCATTACATGAACAAGCTGCTGTTTGCTGGAACTGTGCTGGTTTTCTTTATGCTTATTAGCAATAATAACATTAAAACCACATGATTGATTTTGATTTGTTTTCATCTCATGCACAGAGAGTTCCCAACCCCTCATGGGTTTACAGCAGGGAAAGACCAATTATCTGCCTGTCTGATTATCTGGGCCGATATTCACAATTTTTCCAGTTATCTGTATCTGTGATTTTTTTCTGTCGCATTGATGATTAAATAAACTATTTGAACATGTGCAATTTTAGCTCTGACGCAATATCCTCTCACACAATGCCCCACTAAAACAGTATGTGGTTGGTCACACGTCACAATTAATAACCTATAAACAATCAAATAATATGAATCTATTGAATTAACATAGAGGAATGGAAGGAAGCAGTAAAGTAAAGTAGTGAAGTACCTGAAAATTATACCAAACCTAACCAGAGCTTAAGTACAGTGGTGTCACGAGACACATTTAAATAATTAAATAAACGTTTAGTTGCAACACAAAAAAAATGGAAAGTTTGCAGAAAAGCACATTTTCAACATTTAATCTGGCATCGTTCCCTTCCAAGCTTAATAAAATCTGTTTAAAAAAAAAAATCCCCTTCTGAAGAATGACTCAAGTTTTTAAAACTTACAGTTAAGAACCATTACGGAGGTCTCCTTGAGAACTGTGTGTGCAAATAAATACAAAACATGCAACAACCAGGGCAGAGACAGAGCTAAGTGAAAAAGCTTGTTGTGGTGTGGGATGGTCTGTTCAGTAATACTCTCCAGAGGACGCTCTGCTGAGGCAGATTTGTTGCCAAATGTAGATTTGTTTGGTCTCCAAAAGCCTCAATTCTCAGGGCGCTTTATTGGCACAATTGTCTGATAACTACAAAGTGCAGTTTTTTTCTCTGAGTTTCATTTCGGTGCTAACAAGATCTGCTGTTGGCGTCGGGACTCCGAGGTGCTTTACCATTGTTGTGAATGTTGCATTTCTAAAGGTAGCTGTGTTATAAATATTCTGCTGACAGTGTGCACCTCTGACTAATGCATCCACACCCATGACAGCCACGACAAAATGGAAAACAGATTTATTCCCCTCGATTTGAAGATTCTCAGGATGGGAGTGCACAGAGTGGGCTGAATAAAATTCAGACTGGAGGAAGTGATACTACACAAAATGGAGTCACCAATGTAATACTAATAACATTTGTGGAAAAATACCATCAACTCACAGCAACAAGGTTCAGCGTGTCACTGCTAAAGTTCAACAAAGGTTTATTAGATTTTTCACGCAGTCGCCACTGTACCTCGTTCGGCTTTATTTGACAGAAATACAATAATTCATTTTTAAAAACCAAATTTGTCATATAGATGAATCATTTTAGAATAAATAAATGTCAGAAAAGACTAGTTGTTAACAAATCAATTGATTTCCCTGTTTGTTTGTTTTTACATTTTTCCTCACCTTAGAAGAATTTCAGCAAAATTGCCAGCTTTTTCTGCCTTGGCCTGAAAATGATACCAGATGAAACATGTGAAGAAAGTCTGCAGCTACACTTCAGCAACTCCTTGCTGACCCGTTTCTGACCTGTGAAACTTTCCCACTACCTTTGACGCAAACTGGCCCCTTGTTTTTACATTTCCTGGCCTTTTGTCTCCCTGAACAACACAGTGTTCAAATCACTGCCCGATACACAGTGTTGGTGTGCGATGTGAACATATGAAATAGCATTTGTGTGTCTGCAGTCATACATGTGGTGCCCTCCCACCTTAGTGCCGCCCACGCTGATGATGCGGTAGACGTTGCGGCTGGCATCGTAGAAGAAGGACACGGTGACGGCGTGTTTGCTGGCTGGCAGCCAGTTGCGTTTGGTGGCTGGGTCGATCTGGAAGACATGAGCTCTGGCGCTGAAGATGGGCTGCTCCCTTTTAAAATACACGACAATAAAAGAGAACATATTAACTTAATGTCAGTGGGGATTTACAGAACATTACTGTGCATATTCAGGCAGGTGACGTGCCTGAAAGCAACATAGAAATTTTGTGCAATCTGGCAGACTCCACAGTTTGCCACACCATGGTCGTAAAACAAATCTTTAGTCTGGAACAGTTTGTCAGACATAATGTAGGTGCTAACTGCAAACAAAACTTGACATGCTATAACAATGCGTTGTGTTGAAACCAACGCTGTGACCCTCCCCTCTCACTGAAGTTACACGGTGCAGAAACAGTGTGATGAGGGGCCAAGTGGCTGAGACAGAGACACCAGCCACACTATTACAAGACACTGTACCATCAACATGATTCTGAAGGTGTTGTTTGAAAAAAGTTACGTGATGTTACTTTAAATGCATGGTATTCAAACAGAGGTATTGAATAAAACAAAATATGAAACCACACACGAATGCACAAACACACACAAACGCTGCAGGAACTAGATTTCATACTCTGATAATCTACACGGATCATTTATGACTGCAGAATGGCTGCGTGGTTTCCATAACGGCAGTCTTTAGCTGATATTTGACATTGGATAGAAATGATAAAGTGCTGTGTTTATGACATTTATGAGTCATTTCCTTTGATATTTCAACATCAGCAAAAACAAATTAGTCATGTTTTTATTGCACTTTATTACAGATTTATTCAGCGTGCCAAAGCCATCCCAAACCTGTTTCTGGGTATGCAGCATCAGTGTGGCATCAATTTTCCATTCTTGGACAAGCACAATTATTACACTGAGTTAATGGAAATTGTTTTCCATTAGTTTGTGCTTTTATTGTCCCAGGAGCACCCGCTGACATTAGTGCAGTAGTAATCTCCTAGCTTATGACTTCTCTCTATAAAAATAACATGATGTTCTTCTTTTAACTCCTTTGAGGTCACTTCTGTCTCTGTTCTGTAGTGAATAACAGAAATAATCTCAAAAAGGTGTTTGTGGTTTTCAATTACGCATGAAAAGAGCAAGGGAAAGAAGCATCAAATCACCACAGTGTTGATTTATTTGAACACGAGAATAAACACCAGTTTAACATTTAAAACACTGAACCAGAAGAAATCACAACCTCATTTGTTTAAAGGCTATTAATCATTTTGTAACAGTTCGTGTCACTTTCCAAATTAATCAGTTTCCTGCTTGAACTTGTTACTCAGATCCATCACCAACAGTGAGGTGAAAAGTGCGGTCAAATAGTACGTGCAAGAATAAATCTGTCAGCGTGCGACGCTCCTCGCTGAGCCAGTTTCTCTGGAGAAACTCACCTCAGGGAATGTAAAGATGAGCAAACAGTTTCGCTCGAAGTCTCATGGAAACTCAGTCTCCATTCTTATACACTGATCTACCTCCCTGTAGCTGCACTGATGGTTAGGGCTGCATCTAACTATCAACGTCATTAGCAATAAATCTGCAACATTCTTTCACCATTGACTGATTTATTGTGTGGTCACAAAATGTGAAAAATGCTCCTCAAAATTTCTCAGAGCGAAAAGCCACACGACATTGTCCAATCAAAAGTCCAAAAAGCTAAAGACTTTTCATTTGCTGCCATAGATCCAAACGTTTAAGAAGCTGGAACAAGCACAATTTTTGGACATTTTAGCTTGAAAAAAAATGCGTGGGACTCCAAATGTTAGTGTTCATTGTTGAGCTGGGAGATATGGCCTTCAGGTAATAATAACAATATTTTTAGGCTGTATTAAGATACATGATATGTCTCGGTATTTTTAAAACCTCCTCTAATCTAATCTCCTCCCGCTTCATATACACTATGTGAAAAAATTAAATATCATAATATCACTTCTTCGACATTGACATTTCAACAATATTGTTGGGATGACTATTAGTACTTTGACAAAAAACATTTTTGATCAATAATCATCAGTAATGTGGATGTAAGGACTATGTGGCTAAAAGCAGGTATTAGAACAAGTAGAACAGTCTGGTGGGCTAAGGTCATAAAATCACTTTACTGTAATGCAGCCTTTAAACCAGGGTAAGACAAAACTTACACACATATTACAATTTAACAATATCCAAAATCTAAGACGACGTACAGATATAGTCTCATATCACAGAAATAATTTACTATCGATATACTGCCTGGCCCTTTTAAATGGTTTCTTTTGGGTGGTATCTTTCCGAAAAAGGTAAATCATTTTCAGTTGATTATCTTTCATGTGCTGCTTTAAAAATTCACCCACCATTATCTTTTAGAGCACCAGTTTTACATGACAGGAAAGTGGAAATATCACACACAAAGTAAACTGATTAAACCCAAAAGGCTGAAACATCTGTACCCATCATTAAAATCAACTGAATATCATTATTATCATTTCGTTTTGTTCATCTGTTTGACTGCGAATCATTAACTTGTTTGGCATTTTGGGACCTCACTCTTCCACTAAGCGTACAACGATGGGCGATAAAGCTATAAATAGTGACAAAAATACTCCCAATTTCCAATTGTGATTGTGTTTTTGAAGGACCTCGAGGTCATTGACGCTCTCCTGGTGTAATGAGGCTATTGGTGGATTGCTAACCGCTCGAGCAGTCCAATTAGCCGTCCCGCTCTCTTTGAAGAACTATAGACTCGCTGTGGGGAGTAACAGCGGATCACAGGAGGAAGAGGGACGACGAGGGCACTTCGGCAAATTCATGCAACATTACATGACTAATAGAGTTTGCATAATGTTAATGCATTCAATGAGCCATTCCCATCGCAAGTCAATTATACACTGACATTAATTAGGATAATGTGTGCTGTGAGGAGGCTCTGTTCTTTGTCTAAGCAAGAGAAATAATCATTTATATAGGTCAGCAACGGCTATATGAAGCATTGTTCCCACTGGATTTGGTTGGAATTACTTTACATTTGCATAGAAACAATAGTCGCGATTGTTCCAACACAGATTACTGAAGCTGCAACTGACAATAGACAAATGCAGAGCAGCCAAGGGAGCAGATTCAGGTGCAGGAAGCAGCACAGAGATACAATAAATATCACTGACTGATGAGACAAATATGGGTCTAAGTTACCTGAACCACATGGAGACTGGACAAAAATGTCACACATGAAGTGCAAACTACTAATATCTTAAATATCCTGATTTTGTTCTACAGGTTTTGTTCCAAACCAAATATTCTTCTTCTTATTTCTCACAGAAGCTACAGAGGGACTGCTGCTTAGTTGCTGCCTCTGGGATTTGGGACTTTCAGTCAAGGACCGACCTTGTGTTCAAGTCACTTTAGTTTTGTGGTAATTGGTTCACTAAAAGCAGATCTTTCACAAACATTTATCTGAGGGCAGAAATAAACTGAATTGTTGAGCTTGGATGGAGTTTTGGGGTGTAGGTAAGTAAAAAAAGAGGACAGGGTGGTTACAAAACTCTAATTAAAAAGAAGAAAACTCTTTTTTGTATGATTCATCAAATATAATAATCTCGTGAGAGGAGTAAATAGCTTGACCAGGTGTCCCACAGCATTTTAGCTCTTGTGTGTCCCACATATTGAGATGATGTCCCACATGTTGACTATAGTTTTCAGACATTTTTTTTCAAATGGCAGTGAGCAGATAACCATGAGGGCTGTCACCAAGGGCATGTGTTTATGCCAATCAAACTGCACACATGTGGGTAAAAGCAGAGACATTATAGAGGAGCCAGACCACTAAAAACTTTCGAAATAGAAAAGTCTGTACATCACCAGAGATGATGGTTATATGAAACTTTTCCCGCCCCTCTCCCCCAAAGGCCATTCATGTGCTTTACCACAGCTGAACAGGGAAAGATATTGCATTGCTGCGTGCGCACAGTTGACACATTCACATCACTTTCAACCACTGCAGAATGGAAAGACCAGCCTATGAGGACTTCGGTAAAAGTACAAGTTAACCTGTCACCGTCTCTGCTGCCAACACTTTGCCCAACAGACTACAGGAGGCATATGATGGAAACAAGGCTGGTAACAGCGGCTGAATAGCATTTAACACACCGTGAAGTGCTCAATTATAAAGGTCAACACTGAGCACTATTTATTTTTCCACACTTGGAGCAGAGACATTATGAAAAGTCATGTGGTCAAACAAAAGCAGCGTGCTACTGAATCAACTACAGGACAAAGCGTTAGGAGCAGAGGGCCAGGAGAGAAACATTTTAATCAGCTGGTCATTATAGCAACACATCTAGACTCCCTCTCAGCACGTGTCCCACACAAACATAGTCCTTGTTCCACATTTGGTTTGGTGGGATCTGGTCACCGTACACGCAAGCTAGGAGCTAATTAGCTTAACTTACTGCGGCTCAGACTTGGAAGCTACATTTCAGTTGTATCCTGCTGCACCTCACTGCAGCGGTGTCAGCCTAATTAGTTCAGTGCTGCCGACTGTTTCACAGCGAAGTTACTTGTTCTTAGAAAGTTGCTTTAAGCCATGTGAGCTTTTTTTTCTAACTGCAGACATTTTAACATTTTTAGCAGGAAACGTGTAAACAATCATGCTGCCTTCAATTGCATATAGAAGCCGGTATTCCCGACTTCCAATCTAAATTTGTTTGCTCTGGAAAACGTGGATGCCTGCAGCAAATGGAAGTTTTTATGTCAAGTCTGTGAACTTCACAAGCACCCACAAGCAGCTGATTTAACAAATTAGAGCATTTACACAGAAACAGGAGGAGTCAGCTGCAATGACTCCTATTAAGCATGAACGGAAGTTAAAATGACGACTAGAAAGTTGTTGTTACAGCATGCTTCACAACACAAACACTGCATTAAGCACAAAGTGATGTGAAGGTTAAAGGTAATTGCTCACTATGTGTGCTCGCACTGCTGTGATGTCAGCTGTGTTTATGTCGGAGGAGTCGGGCTTGGTGGATCTTGCCTGAGTTTTGGGACTTTTCAGAATTTCAAGCAATTGAATGCAGCATAAGTTCCAGTGTGCCCTCACTGGGTATACTGGCTCTCTGTCGTGACTAACTAGGACACTCAAATGCAACGACACCATTAATGTTTTTTTTATTTACACCTGCTTTTACCTCCACATCAAGAGAAGCATCTAGCACAACAACCAGCAGCGCGGTGTCGAACACTGCCAGCAATTCTTGTAAATGTTAACGGTGCTGATTTATAGAATACAACCGCGTGTGTCTTCTTTCAGTAAATCTCAGGTGTCACAGCAGTTTGTTTGGTTTTCAGCAGGTGTGTATTGGGTTCACATCTGAAACACCAACCATGATATTACAACAACACACCAGCTATACAAACTTTTGGCCTTCATGCTTTGGATGGCAACTTTGTCATTATTGTTCTTAACAAAAAAAGAAAATCTGGCCACTGTAGAACTGTTGTCAGTCACGAATAAGTAGAAAATTATCAGGAAGTTAAAAAGTCAAAAAGCACTGAAGCTGGCATCACTTCGCCGGACAAATTTAAAGTTTTTTCCTTTGGTTTTCTTTAGTGTTTAACATGGTCATTTAATATCATTTCTACCTGTAACACAACAGAGTGGTGTAGTTTGTAGTCATAAACCTAGAAATCAGTGAGCATTTTTGCACATCACGTTCCTTTGTTTCAAAGTCTATGATGTTTTTGAATTGATTTTCAGTTAAATCCCTGAAATAAAATCTGTGGTTACTACAGGCTTAAGATGCTTACATGTTTTGTTCAATGGCATAAAATACATTGTTAATTGTCTCATAATTCAATTGTGCTTATGTGTCTGTTAAAAACAGTGATTGCTAACAGGCGGCTAAATAAGACTACAGAAGTAGTAAGGGACGTTAAACGTCATCACACTGAGCACAGAGACTATTCTACTCATTAGTCTGTCTCTACAGGCCGACTCTAGTTACAAATTATTCTTACTACAGCTTTACAAGTTATAAGTTGATCAATTTACAGAAAAGATGTATAGCAAATGTGTAGTAAGATGCCAAGTGGCGGTGATGTTCAAGTCATGAGACTGAAATGCAGTCTGTTTATAGCCAAACATTGGTGTTCTTGTTGAAGAAAACATGTAAGTATAATAAACTCTATAGATCATATTTACATGGCAGCCATTTTCCTCTGATGTCATGCACACACTGGGATAACGTTGTGCTGTTGTGCTCCAGGTTGTAAGTTGTATCAATGGAGGGAAACTGACAAATTGTTGTTGTTTCACCATTTCTGAGTTGATCAGCAACTAAAAAGTCTGGAAGGTCGTTAGCATCCAACCACATCCAGTTAACGTTAACGTTACTGTGACAACCATTGCTCTTGACTTCCAGACCTGAGCTAAATAAATGTGTCCAAGGAAGTGGTTGAATGCTAACATTAGTGAGTACAATTTGATATGGATTAGGCTTGATTAAGTTAAAGGGGACCGTTGGATCTTGGCGGAGGTATGCACTCTAAGTTGTTGAGTTTTTGCAAGACAACAACCAAACCTTGAAACAGACAGGGCATCAGAAGGGCACCGTGAATGTTCCCTTTAAACAATAATTTACCAACTTCAGCATTTATGGGCATGAGTTATCACCTCCATCGCCTTTAACAGCTACTGTGCGGCTGCCCTTGAGCAAGGCCGTTTTAGCAACAATTTACCAGGTGAGAATAAGAGAGTAAAAGAGACTGTAATAGAAATATGCTGATGGGAAAGCAACAAAGCCGTTTATCTTAAGTTTAAAAAAGGTATTATAACAAAACGTTATGTATATACGTGACGTTTCGGGGGGGACAGTTTGATTTGAGACACACACGAAGCAAAGTAACAGCACCGTCCAAGTATTTAATCACACTCAATGACACTAATTATTTGGCTGCATAACTGATCAACAGGACTTTAAAGGCAATAAGCCAATAAGCAAAAATTTAAAAAACCAAATTAACTTCAAAGTAAAACAGCTTCTGTTGGGATTTCCTTTCTATCACATTCTCATCTTAATGAGAAATGATGACTGACTGCACAGCTCCCAGCCGTCACAGCGGATCACACAGAAAATTAATGTCCCGTCATTCATTTGGCCCATCTCGACGTAGCCCTGTGAAAAGCCCGTCAAGTTAATCAGCTCAGACAGGAAGCATCACGTCGAGGTTTGATGATATGAGCAGATTAAAACTGGATTAAACCCCTCCTGAGGTGAGGGAGAGCAAACACGGCACAGCAGCTCGACAGTCACAGAAGCCTTGTCTAAACTGATGCAGTGCAGCAGAGAGACGTACAGCCCGGTGCGTCGCGGTGTCTGCTGCGTTAAACACACCTGATCCAATTAACGTGAAAGTGTGTAGCTCTTAATTAAATCAGGTGATGTGAGAGTGAAACCCTGCACGACGAAGGAGACAGTTCATTCATGTCTGCGAACCCCATACAGCGTCAGACAAGCAGCAGCGGAGCAGGTGTTCAGATCCTTTACTTAAGTAAAAGCCAAAGTACCACACTGGACAAATATTCAGAAAAAGTCCTGAATTGAAAATCCACAAATGTTCTCAGAACAAGGAAAAGAAGAAAATCTTCACGTTTGAGAGGCTGAAACCATTTTGCCACGACTTAAACAATTCAGCTATCAAAGCAGTTAATATTATTATATAATCTCCAATCGTATACATACGGCTGGGTAATTTAATCTTAACAAGCAAAATCATATTTTTTCAGATCTTTGGATGTTTTTTGAGCAAAATTTTAATGGGTCAAGATGTCAAATAAATGCAGTGCAGTGAAAAATAAACTCAAATACAGTTCTTGAAAATAGTACTTAAATGTTTCTTTCCACCACTCCACCAAGTCAAATGTTTAGATGAAGTTGATGAAGATGAACCCCACAGGAAGACAAGTTACCAGATGTATGTTTAAGAAGAAAAAAAGAAAAAGAAAAACATTGTAGGGTTAAGTTCACCAAATATGAAAACTCAGTCATTATATAATTATGCACATTGATGGCGATGGAAAGTCAGGTAGACAGCTGAAGAAGATGGGGACTTGTTTCAAAAAAACTAATACAACAAAAATGGCTCCATACAGCTTGTCCAGTGTAATTCAAGTTTCCTGAAGATCCCAATTTGATTTGACGTGACTTTATTTACACCGTTTTAAAAGCCAAACTCTTCACTGTAGCTGCTAAACTGAAAGCGTATGTACACGAGCTTGACCGTACGTCAGGGGTGTACATAACATCTTTTTAAAATCTCTTTGGGATCTCGGGGCTTCTGGAGACTTGGATTGCACCGGACAAGCTGTACGGAGAGATTTATTTTTTGGTTGTTGTTTCAAACAAGTCCAAATGTACTTGTAGTTGTTTATGAGAAGGCTGCAACACAGTCAAGCTGTGAAGCTCCAGAAATGTTGTGTAAACTGCAAAACAATTCTACATTTCATCAGCAATGGGGGCAGAGTAACCAGTTACTATAGCACATAAACATAATAGAGTCAAATGTGCTTAAATTCCCTCTCAGTTGTACTCAAGTACAGCACTTGTAATTATACACGGCTCACAGAGCGGTTACTTGTGTGCCGAGGGTAGCAACCTCCCACTGTGAGCCAGAGGCCTCGATCCAGAGGGAAGGTCATCTGGATCAATCACTGTTCATCTATTCCAGGTCAGATATACATCCGCCCATGCATCCATCCCCCTCCATCATACTGTAGCTACAGACTCACTGCGACGCATCCACGCATGAGTGGAGGGAGGGCCGTGTTCAGATTACAGCTCAGCAATTAAACAGGTCACAAACATGACAACATGATCGTCAGGGTGGAGAATTCAAACTATAATGTCCTTGTACACATGGTGTAAATGTAACTACAAGTTCATGTATTAAGGGAAATGTGGGACGTATTACGCAACCAAAAGGTAGAAGTTTGACGTGACATCACAAACGTCTGATGTGACTTTGTTTTGAGTTTTCCCCCTTAGTGTGCATCATTGTTACACTGAAGTTAAAGCTGCAAGTAACTATTTTCAGAATTCCTTAAAATGCCAATTATTTTATCAACACATCCATCAATCGTTTTGGTCTGTAGAATTTAAGAAAATAGGGGAAAATGTCCAAGTCAAGGATTATTTGTCTCAGATCACAATAGACAAACAGGAGTTTCAGCACAGTCTTCTGCAGTGCATTTGATACATTCACTGGTTCCTAAAAGTGTGGAACTTTTACTGTCTTTTTTATAGGTGGCTGGATGCCTCTGTTTGTTGAATGTGGTATGTTGTATGTTTTACTGTTGTTATTGATGCAGGAATTTTCCCTATACCCAAGACAAATTTCTCCCTGGGGAGACAAAATAAAATGACTTTGAAAGCTTTTATCTAACGTGAGCCAAATTACCAAGTGAAATATGAGTACTTTGTCTTCCCAGACTTGAACATTTGAGATGTTTTTTGAGACTTGCTCACTGTTGAAACACAACCTCCTTTTTCAAATCAGGGTGAAAAGTCTGTCACAATTTCCAGGAGATTTTTTATTTTATTTTTAAATCAAGTACAAACAATAAAAGAAAGTGAGACAAAAAGTTCCTGGATCCGTCCCTTTAACTGGATCCACACCAAAGTTAATGGCGTCTATTGTGGGCTGAGACCCACCTCCATCTAAGTTTTGTGGAACTCGGTTTTGTGGTTTTTGTGTAATCTTGCTGATAATCCAACCAACAAACAGACAAACAACCACTTGAGGAGACCGCTCAGAGACAAATAGGGGAGAACGGGGTAATGTGAGACATCGGGTAATGTGAGACACCCCTTGTATGTAGGCAACGGAACACATTTGTGGTCATGTGACCATTATGTTTTCAAGCCCCTCCCATTTCCCACTGGCCATGAAGGAGAGGACCTCATTGTGCTGTGGTAAGCATGTTTTTTTCACAAAAATATATTTTTTGCATGTAAAAGTAAATTTTCTTGCTGTCAACTTAATCAACTGTTGTGCCAAAGCAAATTGATTCAGGTAGAAAAACTTATGTCATACATGTTGATAAACTACCAACATATAAAATCATGTGATGATGCTAGCTGAAGATTAGTCTTAATTGCTAAGAGAGGTTGTTTTTTCTAAAATGGTGGTGGTGGGGTAAAGTGAGACAAATGCTGTGGGGTAAAGTGAGACAGTGTCTCACTTTACCCCACCATGAATCACAATTTAAGTTTAGTCTTAAACATATTTTAATGTAATATTACATTACATATGTTTTATTTTTAATGTCATAAACATTGTAGAAAAGAGAGAAATGAGATGGAGGAGGAGCTTGCCAAACACTTAAAACAACTAGCTGAACAGTTCCATGGCCTTCCTCCAGTTAAGTGCCGTCAACTGGCATTTGAATACGCAGAGAAAAACAAAATCCCTGTCCCTGCCAATTGGACAAAGGTACAGTCTGCAGGTAGGCTAGGGTATGCAAGAGATCACATGATTCTGTAGGTTAAGTAAGGCCAACTGATCTTGCCACAAAGCTAAATCTTATAATAATGAATTGTCTAATCTAGGTGAAGATTGGTTTGGCATGATTCCTAGTGTAGGTGGTGAAGCCTAAGTCTGACGCTCTTGACCATCTCCTTCGTGTCCACGTCCAAAAAATCCACAGAGACCAGTCGGTAAACTTGAGGTGTTTACTTTCAGAATGCAGGAATAATACAAAAAAAATAGATTGTCACAAAATGAATACAGATCGCGTCCTATACGCGTGATGATTGTGAGAGCAAGAGTAAGAACGTAAAAGAAGAGAGTTGGGAAGAGGTCAAAAAACTATCTGGCTCCACTCCCCGCTTGTCCTGACTGACCACCAAATTCACATCATCTACCCCAAAAACACGCGAGAGCGCCAAATTAAAGGTGCAGTTTGCACAAACAAAAATACATCCTGCCACTACAAAGTACCACAAATACACGTTAAAGGATCATTTTAGCTCTCAACAAATATTGAAATTACCCAAACATGCACTTATTACATATTACGTGTATGAATTGTAAACAATGTAAATATTTTTATCCTTATTCCTCTTTATGAACTTAAATTACACCATCAACGTAAATACTGCATTTAGGCTCCTACACCTAGTACGTCGCCATCTCTCTGTCCGAACTCCAGAGGCAGCATCCAACAAGCAACAATCCAGGGAAACAGGGAAACACAAAAGAGTGGGAGGGACCCACATTTGCCATAAAGGAAAATGATGTTGCACATGTTCCCAAAAATGATGTGGTGAAGACAGGGGCGCCGCCAGGGGGGGAAAGGTTAGGACGATTCCAAGGGCCCAGCACTGACAGGGGGCCCTTTGAGACATGGGCAACCTATACAAGGGCCCAACTAGATTTTTTTCATGGGGCCCAAAATCCCTGGCGGCGCCCCTTGGTGAAGAAGCTGCCTCAACCTAAAAGGCCTGGAGGAACCACATGGAGAGACCAACTCTTCATCTTCCCCTGTAACCTTCAGGGCTGGAATGTAGAGTAGGCCTAGTTTTAGAGTACTATATGACAGTATGCTGATGTTCTAATCCAGGTGGGTTTAGTCCTGTGTTCTGAGTCCCAGGTTGTTCTAGCTGGTTCTGATTCCTTCCTCTGCTCTGACGCCCAAACACTAGCTGTCTCTAAGGGTCCTGTGTTCTGACCCCCAGACCGGTTCTATCTGTCATTTGAATGTTAATTAAAACATTTTGAATTATATTTTGTTCAGAGTTACTTTCAAGTGTTCAGAAAAAATGTGCTTAATTGACCAATCACCATGATTCTATTAGTAGTCTGACATTAGTTCTGGAATGTGTGGTTGTCAAGCTAGCTGTCAGGATTCTAACTGCTACAACAAGTGTTGTTATGGTAGTTTCAGAGTGAAAAAAGTAAGTGGTTCAGTTTACCCCCAGCTGGTTCACTTTACCCCCTTGATTTCTCTGGTCTGTCTCAGTTTACCCCTAAGCTGGGGTAAAGTGAGACACAAGACCACTTTTTTAAAAACAATCATATTTTCCTCTGCCCTTCGTTCTGAATACATTCTGATAATTTCTATCACTAGGAAACACCCTGAATTAATGGGAAATGTGTAAATTTTACTCATATATCGTTTTAGCTCACTTAGAGGGGAGCAAATGTAAAAAATGTCTCACTTTACCCCACTCTCCCCTAGGTCTCACGTGGCTCTCCACTTTTCACCACCATCTCAATGTCTCAATCTCCTCCTAGCTATTCTGTGGTCAACGTCTCTGTGCCCGGGTGAGCTAGCATCATACTGACTTTTCAAACTTCATCCTGGTCATGTCTTGCTTCAACTATTGGCAATACTGTCCCCCATGACTACGGTACGGCTCCGTTGGTCGATATATATACATTTTCAGGAATCTTGCAGAAATACGGGCAAAATAAAAGCAGAGTACAGACTGAGGGAGTATAAATTAGCTTCAGCGAGAATGGACACGCATCAGAATTCAAACAGTGGCTCTACCTCCTGAGCCGCAGTCAGGTAAAATCAGACAAAATGAAAAAAGTATTGAATAAAAAACCAAACCAAACATAAAGATTCTAAAGCCAATTACAGTTACCAGAGAAGCTTTTCAGAGCTGGTTTTGTTTGGGGAACTCATTTAAGTAGGACATGGTATTCTTCTCAGGGCTTTTATTTCATTTTTTTTGTATTATTTGTATTCAGATTCAGAGTGCAGCAGACAGAAAAAAAACAGACAGGCAGAACCTGGTAGACACAAGAGAGAAAAGCTCTGCTGGGATCTGAGCCCAGGCAGGCCGGGAGGCCAGCAGGGGAACGCAGCTGAATCCTCAAGTGTGGTTCAAACCTCTGTGGGCTCGACCACTGGTCATGCTTTTCTAGGACATCTTATCTCCACGTCGCTGTATTCGTGCACTGCACCTCTGCAGCGGTGTGAAGCTGGGGGGCTGTCATCGCTGTAGCATCTGATGATTTTGACACAGCTGGCGGATTTAAAGACTACACCTTCTCTCAGAAGTACTTCCGAAAGATTGCCTTCAGAAAACCTTTATTTGATATTCTGCCATTGTCAGAGAATTGGAGAGTAAAGCAGTTGATTCTGAGCTGAAGGCTGAAGCTTTAAGTTTTGTTTAATCCACTACTGTCCTCTACATTCCTCATGAAAGCAGAGCAGCGATACCACATGGAGGAGGAGGCACACAGCCCCCAAGGCCATCAGCTACCCTCCACCCTCATGATAAATTAATTACCATGAGGCATTCAGATGAATTTGAGGGTTATGGGTGTACATACCAGATGAGGGATCTGATGAAATGTCAGACTAAGCCAAACAAACAGCCCTTTACCTCCTCCAGTCTGTCTCCCGGAGAGGCTTCTGCTGAGCACGCAGCCTCTTTCTCAGCTTCACATTCACACAGAGGAAATAATTCCTCTCAGGGACAGGAAAATATTACAACAGTATTTGGCTGCTGCATGCCGCAAAGGCCATAAACAGAGGGACTCGTATGATCACTCCATCTGGACAGGCTGGAAGACAGACAGCACGAGGGCTGAGTTTTTCTACTGGGAGCGTCAACAAGGAGGCTTTAATACACTTCTTCTTAACCTACAGGGCTTCATCCACTGCAAACCTTCATGAAATTACAGCCTGGACATCTTTGATAACAGTTCTTTACCTCCTGTAGAACAGAAATAACATCTCATATAGATGCAAACTGAGAATGATGTAGGGAAGACATGAGCAGAGTTAAAAAGAAGACTCAAGACAGCGAGCTATTGAATAGACATTAACGCAAGGATTTGTCTATAAAAAAAAATACGTATATTAGGAGTAAAGCAGGGCCCTAAATTATATTGTTTCAGCTTGTACATGACATTGTGCAGATGTCCAACAAACACATCACAGGACATATAATGTGAGTAGAATGTTTTGGGTTGGTTTTCGGATCAACATAAATATATAACCAGCAGATAACTAAAATATCACAATCAGTTTTTGCCAATATCACGCAGCTCTAGATCAGACTAAGCTGGCACCTAATGTGACACTACAGACAGCTCTTCTTATTTTAGCGATTAATCAATCAGTCACAATTTCCTAATGTCTAAGGTGACATCATTAAATTGCTGATCAATAAATCAAAATTCAAACGCCAAATTGAAATGACCCCAATAATCACGAATCATGCATTTTTTTTTTTTAACAGAGCCAACAGGGACATGAGGGCAGTCAAAGCCTTCTCGAACACAGATAATTAGGGTGATGCAAAATGTGGTAAACTGTGTTCAGAGTAACTGTGGTCATGAAGTGTAGTTCACAGTTCACACTCTCTGTCTGCCCCAGAAAACACATTTTCTCCTCCACGATACTGACGCACCACATTATCAGAGCTGATAATGAGTCCGCTTGGATCCAGTGTGACAAACGTGACAGCACTTTGTGAAGTCCCAGTACCTGGAAAGAAGCATTTTATTAAGCAGGAAATATCTTTTACTTATTTTTTTTTTCTATCTGCAGTTCCACAGCTACTGACATTTAAATGCCACAACTGTTTGCATTACTTTTTAAAAAAAAGTGAAGTCTGCAATTTGAAGACTTGAAGAAAATGTTTCATACAAAGAGTCCTTGGCGACTTCAAAGTAACAGGACAGTCCTTTACAAGCTGACACTTCAATCCACCATACAGTGCTGAAGTGCTCCTGAGCAACACACAATGCCCTCAGGTCCTGCAGTGCAGCTGCTTTTGTCCCATTTAACAAAAGAAAATATGATTCATTCATTTATATCAGAGCTTGAATATTCTCATACCATCACTGATATTTCTATTTTTTATCATCTTAAAAACAAAATTGAGAAAATGCTCAGTGTCTCTCAGTGTAGAAGAGGATACTTCTTACTCTGTATCTAGTTGCCAGCCAGCTCACACACACACACACTGCTGTCTGAGAGCTGTGTGTCTTTGCCCCAAGTCATCACTTTCTAATCCTCTCTTGCTGCTCTCTTCATCTCTCCTCTTAACTTCACCACCCTGAGTCTCTGATCTGTAAAACAGAGGCTGCACCATCCTCTCCGGCCCTGCAGTCACACCTGACCTGTCGCTTCTGTAGTGGAGACAGTACTGTCCAAACAGACAATAATGGAGCCTGTAAGCTCTGCAGGCTGTAAAAAGCCTGCGATGGAGGAAGCTGCAAAACTTGCTGCCAAAAATCCTTTAGGTTGTATCTTAAAAGTCACAGTTCACACCGGAAACAGCTGGCAGGAGAGAGCAAGAGGTTATGTCGGGGTCAAAGATGTATATAAATGACCTGACACACAGCTGGGTGTCCAGGTGTGATGAGTCAGTGCTCCAGTCAAAACTGCTGCCAATAGCTAGTAACAAAAACACTTTTGTGAGTTTTACTGCATTATGTAACCACAGATTTATACGAAAGGGCATGTTCAGAGGAAGGGGAAATAAAATATGACGCCCGATTATAACACCTCACAAGTCTTTTATCCCAAAGCTTTATCACTGTAAATCAATCATCTTTATTAATGAAAAAAGATCAACTGATTGGAACACACAAACATCAACTAAATGAGTCAGCGACCCACTCACCCTCTCTCCACTCACACATGCAGGTGAACTGGTGTTAAAAGGTTCTTGGACATTTTAATGCTTGATTAATACATACTATACTTTTAAGCATCCAAAATGTATCACAGATTTTCCACAAGAAGCTTTACAATCTTTTATATCCCCTTATTAACACGATTTTAATCACAAGATCTGCAGTCCTCGTTCTACTTAAAAAGAAATGATCTGAAGGTTTAAGTAATATGGCGCTTCAATCAGACGTCATAGTAATTGGATATCTTCCAAAGTTTGAGTACGAAAGTTCCTCTTTTTTGTTTCCGCAGACGGCTTTCTTCGCTTTGTAATGGACCACACAAAAAAGGGAATACTGCACTGAAATGATTACTCATTCTGTGCTGTTGTTGCACTTTATAATGCATTTTTACACAGAACCTGGCCTGGAGAATTTGTCCCAAATCATTTACACCACTTCACCTCAGCAAACAAAACGGACCAAACACTTTTGATTAATTTTTGATTAATAAAAGACAGACTTTGAAAAAAACACAAACTTATCCTTTATCTGAGCTGTCAGCTTTGGTTGCTGGTCCACTGGAGATGTGAGGCTGCAGATGGTCTGATGTAACTTTAGTTTATGTAACAACTCACATTGCATTTTTTTGATTAAAGCCTTAGAAGAGCAAAATGTATAGCTGAAAGGGCGAGAAGCTGCTGTCAGCGTCAGCGAAGAGCATCATTTCTCAACGTCTCTGCATCAAAAACTGAATCTCCAGTGTGCTTCGTTTCAGGTCCCTGGGGAGTTCCGGTTTCTTACAGACGAGAATTTTTTTTTTCATTTTTTTTCTTGCTTTTCTTTTTTGTCGTTTTTCTTTGTTCCTCTAAAAGCATTTCTCCTTTAAGGGTCCGCCTCCTCTGCCCTCTGAGAGTAAGTAAGCCTCGTGTCCACATTCCTGAGCCAGCGAAAGTGTTCGGCTCTCCGTCCGGCAACACGACCCGCTACAACTACATACCAAAATAGCACCACGAGGGGAAACACTAACTCAAACTGTAGCTACTCAGCAAGTCAACAAATCTGCAGCACAAACCACGGCATGACATAAAACGAAGATATTTTAGATGCACAGTGTTTTTTTCACAACTGCAAAGCCTAAAACAAGGATCCACTTTTCAGGGGAAGTTGACAACTAAACTTCTCGGCCACAAGCTTTTAACTCGAGCTCCGGTTGTGTTGAACGACGGGACGGCACTTCACTTATCTGAAGGTCAGCTCCTCTTGCATTAGTCTGACTGATAAACTCACGGTCGTCTTACATTGTGAAGGTGACAAAAAGGAGGAGTGCTCTCTGTATTCAGGATAATAAGGTCGGGGGGGGGGACAGAGAAAGGGCCGATCTTTCATCGCAATCCTCCGGCGGCAAAGCTATTCACTTGCTCGTCAACAAGAACAGAGTGAAGTGGAGTGAACAGAGAGAGGGTGAAGAGTGGAGAGAGAAGACCGTTTATTCATGCGATTGCAAATGTCTCTTCTCCCCACAGAACAGCCGGTTTCTCCTTGGCCAGTGGGAGGACGCAGACGCTTAACACTTATTATGGTATAATGCTGCCGATTAGCTGATTATGTTCCCATTGAAACAAAAGTTTAGTCGTCCTCTGTGCTGCAGAGGGAGGCTGTACGGTGACGGTGTGGCAGATTTCAACTGTGAATGAGATAATGTGGACAGAAATATCATCCTTCTCCCATATGACTCCTCTGTAATTATGAAGACAGATGATCATACCGTGACCTACCTGGCCATATACCATATATAATATTCATACACAGTATAGACTACATACTGCATTTCAACAGCTGTAACGAGTGGTTGTACTGCAATCTTCTTATAAGCTTTACAGTAAAGGGAATGGTTCATTTTACAACTTGTGTCCATTTTTCCCTGAGAGATTATGAGGCCCCCATCTCTCACATGTGTGAACCTTTGTAAAGTGTGGAGCTATAGCCAGCCATGATTAGCTCAGTTTAGCTTAGCATAAAATTGTAAAGCAGGGGGAAATAGCTAGGTTCCCCTACGAAAGTCTCTTATTAGTCTAAATGCAAATAGAACAGGAAAAAACACGGTTGTCATTTCAGAAGAGTTACACCCTCCATTTTGTTTTTGATACAGACAAGCACTTTTCTTGCAGCACCCGGCCTTCTCTGCCTCTGACTGACTTGTGTCTATTGTTTCCGTGAGGTGGAACTTTAAGCACCTTTTTTTCCATCTAAAAAATGTAGCAAAGAATCCGTCATATTTCTGTAGCCTTGGTAGTCCACTGCCTTACACAGGTAGGGAGATAGGTTGGGCCCATGCCCACAGTGGTGGGTCTGCTCTGACCTGCTCTCCAAGGCTTATGTATGTGTTATACACATAACAGCAAACAGACAAAAGGCAAGTCTTTCCAACCAAAGAATTAGAAGAAGGGTGGACTTGCTTGTAAAATTAATCAGATGTTCTGACATTGTTTCAGTGTCTGATTTCCTGTCTGCTCTGTGCTGAATTTGGTTGGTTGATGCTCCGTGCAGTGGCATATGGCAAAAATAGAAGCCTTAAAAAGTCATAAGTGCAAGTACACATATAGACTAAAGTGAAACCTATCAGCACCGCTGCCATGGCAGATTTGAGTCAGACCAAACACGGATATGGTGGAATTTGTGTATTATTGAAGTTTGACAGAGCCAGTGGACCAGACAGCAATAAAAGTTGTACCCATTTCATCTCATTCTCTGTGACAAAGCTTATTTCCCAAAAACCTTCCCAAAAGTTATATATTATATATATTATATATAATATATTTATATTTCACAGCACTACAGGTACATCTCAAAAAATTAGAATATCCTGAAAAAGTTCAATATTTTTTGTCACTCATTTCAATATTGAAAACCATACATTATATAGATTCATTACACAGAGTAAATATTTTAAGCCTTTATTCCGTGCAATTTTGATGATTATGGCTTACAGATAATGAAAACCCAAAACTTGACTGCTGACTGTGGACTTCAGAAAACACATTGGACCAACACCAGCAGATGATGCTCAGTGGTCCAAAGTCCACTTCTCATATGAAAGTAAATGTTGCATGTCACTTGGAAATCAAGGTCCCAGAGTCTGGAGGAAGAGTGGAGAGGCACGGAATCCACGCTGCTTGAAGTCCAGTGTGAAGTTTACACAGTCAGTGATGATTTGGGGAGCCATGTCATCTGCTGGTGTTGGTCCACTGTGTTTTCTGAAGTCCACAGTCAACGCAGCCATCTACCAGGATATTTTAGAGCACTTCATGCTTCCTTCTGCTGCCAAGCTTTATGGAGATGCTGATTTCATTTTCTAGCAGGACTTGGCGCCTGCCCACACTGCCAAAGGTACCAAAAGCTGGTTCAATGACCATGGTGTTACTGTGCTTGATTGGCCAGCAAACGTGCCTGACCCTAACCCCACAGAGAATCTAATAAAGAATCTATGGGGTATTGTCACGAGGAAAGTGAGAGACACCAGAACCAACAATGCAGATGACTTGAAGGCCGCTATCAAAGCAACCTGGGCTTCCATTACACCTGAGCAGTGACACAGGCTGATCGCCTCCATGCAACACCGCATTGATGCAGTAATTCATGCAAAAGGAGGCCCAACCATATATTTATTGCATAGAAATGAACACACTTTTCAGAAGCCTGACATTTCTGTTTAAAATATCCTTTTTTCATTGATCTTATGTAATATTCTAATTTTCTGAGACACTGAATTTGAGGTTTTCATTATCTGTAAGCCATAATCATCAAAATTGCAAGAAATAAAGGCTTGAAATGTTTCACTCTGTGTGTAATGAATCTATATAATGTATAGTTTTCACTTTCTGAAATGAGTGACAAAAGATATTGAACTTTTTCAATATATTCTAATTTTTTGAGATGTACCTGTATAGTTGTATGCAGTCATCAATATTTTTGTCAGCTGAGTTTGTTTTACGCTTTTTTTGTGTGTGCAAACTAAACAAATGAGACACATGTTCAGTGCTGGTTTGACCACATGTTTTGGATCAGCCTGTGATTTGAAAATTTGACTTTGATTTTCAGTGTAGTTCTGAATCCAGCCCTCAGTGGGTTGATGATTTTGGTTTCCACTGACCATTGTTGCATTATTTGTTCTCAGCGTATTATACAATGTATATCAGTAAAGATTTTCAACCTGAATAATTTGTTCATCAAGATCTGATGTGTGATTGAACAGTGTAGTTTAAAATTAGGCTATAAAATGCGTTTTAGGGCGCACAATGACTGTTAGCTTGGACATGAGTCAGCTGTGATACTGCTGTCTGATGTCTCGAGGATTTCCGTTTTGTGATTTAATACTTTCAATCCACTGCATGTCAGAGGAAAACAGTGTATTTTAGACCATTGTATCTTTGAAAGAAAGCTGTATGACTGTAAAACAACATATACAATATGATGCCATATTCAACAATCCAACAATAGCCTACATGGAGCATTTCATCTGCAATGAAACAACTGACGGGAGGATAGACACGATGGAAGAGACACCATGCAGGCAACGACGACAAGAGGAGGAGAGCGTGCCGGCAACATCTGCACACCAATGACAAGCATGAAACCTCCACTCTATCTTACAGTCAGCAGTACAGTAAGAATAACCACGGATACTGAGGAGAGGATAAACATTACGGGGATGATATGATGAGGTTAAATTTTTTTTCAGAGGCAGATAAATGTTTGAGATGAGGCAGGGATGGGCGGATTGATCCCCAAAGTATCAAAAGTACAGATCCTGATGTTGTATTTGAGCAACAAATCAGAGCCAAAAGCATGAATACACAAAGGCTCTTTCCCAATCTCATGATGTAATGTTGACTTTTCCATGAAAAGCTGCAGTTACATTGAGCAAATCTTTCACTTCTCTAGTTTTTTTCAGTCAAATTATGTCTATACTCAGATTAAGTAATACATTATGTCATTATTTAGGCAGCTTTTGCTGATGGAAGGAGATCAAATCTAAACTTAGCGCCCATCCCTGCCATGCAGAGCGACAACACAGAGATGACATGTCTTTGTACCTCTCTCGATGTAGCGGGAACATTTTACAGCTCGCAGAAAACTCCTCTGCAGCAGAACAAGGGGAGAGAGGATCCAGGTTACACACTAAAATTACACGTTTATTTACGTCCCAGTGAGGTGAACACAGCGCAGCTACACAGGGCAGCACCTCGAGTGAGTGGACAGAGGAAGGAAACTTTGATTTAAAAGTTATGAACAGTTGAATGAGTCATTAAAAGATTAGTTCACCTAAAAGTGAGAATTCAGTCATGATCTGCTCACCCCCATGCTGATGGAAATCAAGTTAAGTTTCATAGTCCACAAAACATTTCTGGAGCTTCACAGCAAAACAGTGTTTAAGCATTCTCCTTAACAACTGACTTAGATGGGGACTTGTTTTAAAATGTAAAAAACAAAAACATTAAAAATAACCACAATAAATGGCTCCATTCAGATCCTCCAACATAATCCAAGATCCCCAAGAAAAGTTCATGCACTCGCTTCAGACAAGGTGAACGCTTTTAGCTGAGCAGCAACAAAGAAGAATTCAGCTTTTTGCTCTTTAAATGTTTAAAATGGCTCCAAACAGTCTCCAGAAGCCCCGAGATCCCAAATTGATTTTAAAAGATGTTATTTACACTCATTTAAAAGCTAAAAATCTTCACTGTAGCTGCTAAGCGAAAAGCGCCCTGTCTGACGATGGTGCTTTAGCTTGACAGCGTATAGAGGGTGGAAATAACATCTTTTCGAGTCAATCAATGTCTGGAGACTCTTATGCCAGATTAAGCCAGACAAGCTGTGTAGAGCCTTTTACTGTTCTTTTTTAGGGTTGGATTTTATATATCAAAACACGTCCCCATCTACTTCAGCTGTTTGTGGGAGGCTCCAGAAATGTTTTGTGTCCCTGACTTTCCATCGACATGTGGGTGAGATAGTGACTGAATTTCCACATCTGGGTGAATTTATCCTTTAAGAGCAAATAACCTGAATTACAGCAGTGTTTTAACATATTTCACTGAAAAATTAACAATACAGTTCTTTCAAATATAAAAAGACAATTGATTTCAATTAAAAAAAAAAACACTTCTGCTCTTCAAACTGTTGCCCAGTTTTTTTCATGCACACATTTCGAGACACCTGTGGTGAATCATGTATTTATCACATGGTGAATTCAGGTGGTCAGAAAACTGAAGTGGCCACTCAACTTTGGTTGATCAGTTTCTGACAGACATATCTTGATGAATAAAAAAGCTCCTGCAGGTTCTAAATCAAAGCAGCCAGACATATATCCATTATATCAAGTCTGTCTCTCCATCAAAGTACATTCTCCATTAGTACAGCGACCAATGTGGGTAAGTACTTTAAGACAAGCTGCACACAACATGAGAGCACTCGTGTGCGCTGAACACTCATTTTGTTTATGAACCTGAAGTGGCACTTAATCAAGACTGTCCTGGTGCTGCCTTCTGTGTGCACGGAGCGTGCACATTCCTGCCTCAGTGTGCACGGTGGCCCTGCGACTGTATCCAGAATTTCTTCCAGAAGTCCTTCATCGCTTTCATTCAAAATGACTGACCTCACCTGCAGCTGGTCTGAAGTCTGGTCTGAGCTCTCACAGTTTAAATGCATCAAACACATCAAAGCAGATGTTTGTCTCCAGGCTGCCGTCAAAGGCCCAGCATCCACGCTCTCCACTGTCTGACTGCATCACTGAGATACAGTGTGCGCTGATACCACTCAGTCGGTCTCATCCTCACTGGCACATCACGTATGGAATACTAACTGGGTATACTGGATGTGGGTGGGGAGGTTACATAAGTAAACACTGATCTCTGAGTGAAGTTAGAGGTTGCTATGAGACCCCTTCATTCAAAGTGGTGACCACAGAGCTGTGTGCTCACTCAGGTGAAGCCAAGTGTTGTCACCTCACAGATGATCTCTCTTAAACACAGTGTGTCATTTCAGGGTCTCTCTCAAAAACAGTCATAGCAAAAGACATAGTTTGGTGATTAGTAGCTTGGGATCACGACAGTAGTTGTCTTTATTGCCAAACAACCACGACAGCTGATAAAAATCTATCTAGGCAGACGTGCAGATTGATGTGATGCGTTACAGCTTTATTCACATAACGTTCAGTCGCGTTTGCTGACTTCCGTCCTCACTCTCTTAACTTATCAGCTAATGTTTCCTCCGGAGTTAAAGCGACACACATCAAAAAAACGTTGGCTACTGTTGCTTTCTGCTACCAATGCGGAGAGGCACTGAGACAAGGAAGATGTGTGTAATGTCACAACATTTGGACTGCTGCGGAAATCTGACCTGATTCCCTCAAAAAAGTCATTTTTCAGTCCACAGGCTTGTCAAGGCAAACGAGAGAGACGAGGAAGGTCTCGTTTTTTTACATCACCTTACAATAAAAAGCCATTAATACATATGAATTGCTACAATTGATGACTTAGAGCCCGTTTAAAGCACTTCACTGCGCAAGAAACCGTCTCTTCACTCAGAGAACCCTGCTTATATGCAACTTTCTGCTGTGCCACTGTTTTTCCCCAATAGGCTGCCACACTGTTCCCCATTAGTCATCACGTGTTGAACACCTGAAGTCACACTGTGACTTCAGCTGCTGAGGTTCGTCCGAATGCACTCTAAAGTTTCTGTTTGTCTGACTTGTGGAGGAGGCTGAGGTTCAGACGCTCCCGAGGACGTCTGGAGGACAAACCTTCAAGTCTTTAGAGAGATCCAGATTCAGGATGCAGCTGCTGTTTGCAGCCTGGTGAGCACCGGCATCATGCTGCATCGCTGGGCAGTTTAGACACCCCACCGACTCCACTGGAATTTTATAAGTCGCTTAAGCACTGAGTAAATATCCTGTGAGACGATATTCAAACAGCCTGTGTGCATTCTTATCTTCTGACAGTGAAGTGTGACAGTGACGCTGACAGTGGAGTGTGCATCAAACATCATGTAAAGTGGCCTGCAGTGCAAATGTCTTTGCATTGTCACTATGTAAAGGAAATATGATCAAAGCCGCTTAAGCATATGAATAATAAAATATCCCAGTCAACCTCATGAAGATATCAGAGCAACAAGGATGCTTTAATATCGGTCTCAATCAGCCAGATGAGCCTCAGAGGTGCTGACGTCTCAATTAAGGTGTCACTGAAACGGGCCCACGGGGGGTGGAGGCTGACAGCCTGGACATGGTAATGTGAGGAGGGCTCAGGTGTGTTTGAACCAAGCTGAAGCCTTGCATGTATAATTAACACACACACGCACACACACACGATACGTGTAATACAGCCTCACTATGTGAATCTGACCTTCTCACAACGCTCACAACCTCTAATGAAACTGGGTCAGGCTCCATGTTTCATAAATAAAAGATTCCTCACTCGGCTCCTCTGTGAGACTGTAAACAAAGAGAGCAGCTCGGTGTCACATGGTAGCTGATGTTAGAATTCGGATCGATTTCTCCAAATTGCTTTAAAGGAAAAGAGCCGATGCTGCCTGACCGGATCAATCAGCCACAAGCTCAGAAAAAATCCCCACAAGTCGCCGCAAAGTTCACTTTTCAAGCATTTCGCCATCAGAGCAAAACACTTCCAGTCGGCGGCGGTGCGCATTTCTGACACAAATCTCTAACTTACCCCATGCTCCGAGGATCTGGATCTGTTTCGGGCTCTGGTTCCACTCAACACTTCACTTTTTGTCCTTTGTTTTTTTCTCGGTTTCCAAACTGATCCGCGTCTTCCTCGATATCCTGAACGCAAGTTACATTTCCGAAAAAAAGAGAAAAAAAAGACAAATCACTTCCGACTCCAGATTCCCCTCGTTTCCCCTCCAACAGTACTCCTCTTCTCCTCTCAAGTCAGTTGTACTCCAGCCAGCCTGTCTGCCTCCCTTTGTCCGCGGGTTTCCACAGCGAGCGACCCCGCGGATCTGCCGTTCCCGTGCGTAATTACGCGCCGTGAACCGTGTGGCTCAGCTGTGCGGGCCGGACAGACGGAGGAATGTCGATGAAAGTCGGACAGCAGAGTGCTTTTGGCTCAAACCTCTTCCAGGACTTGCGCTGCCTTCCCCTCCCGCCTCTGAGCCAGATCACACTAGGATCCCATTCAACTCTCTCGTTGGGATCGTGGAGCCTCTTGAGCGCCATCTGATGGCCACGATGCAAAACACCAACCCATCCTACCCCTCCTCCTCCTCCTCCTGATGCCTTTTCTCACTTAAATGTCAGAATATGAAATGTAATGTGGAAATGGCCCTCGGACAGTCTTAAAAGCCCCTCGGTGCGTTTTTATGGAGTGTAGCGCATTAAAACTATGCAGCATCAGAAATTACTGGTGGGAGAACAGAAGCCAAGTAGTCTATACAGCCCCACAGATACTGTCTGTGTGGATCTCTGACATTATATCAGTGTAAAGCAGTTTATAAAGAGCTATATGATAATCCTGTCCAACACTCTGCTGGATAAAAGGTCTTACTCTCGGTGGAAAACATGAAATCCGATTATAAAAACACCACAAAGCTTATTAAAACCCACTGTGCTACATTTGCATTGAGTCTGAAGGATGATGATGCATTAATATAATGATTTTATTCATGAGAGAGTGGATGATGTTTCACAGCCGTGATGATGTCATCACATGTCCTCATTAAAACCGCACAAATATGACAGAGGACTCCTGAGACATAATACAGAACACAGACAAACATGATAACTCAACAAAAGTGATATACGTTAAGAAATAAGGTATCCAGAACACTGTTTGAAGCTAGAAAGGTGGCAGGGTCCGCCACGTATAAACAAAGTAAAACAGTATGAAATTGTGTTTGTTTATTCACTTTAACTAGACACGAAAACCAAGAGTTTGTTTATTTAGTTAGCATGAAAAATCCCTCAATACCTCCTCTGATTAAAAGGTCTTCCCCAAAACTACATAGTGCCCCTTTAAATATAGTCATATAGACGCAGCCTGTAAAAATGAGAACTATAACATAAGATAGTCAAAAATATATATAAGCATTCTCAAAAAAACATGCAGACATAAAAACTAAAATTATGGAATGATTTCAAATACACAGAAAAAATACATGAATAACTTTAAATACAATAAAAACCTCAAAATAAAATGCTGTGGAATAAAACACGGGCGCAATTCAGATTTTTCAAGCTGTTAAATCAATTTGAAAAAGTCTTGGAGATGCAAACGCCTTCACAGAGCTGCTAATGGGTGGAGAGAGAAAAGCAAGAGGCTGGAAGATATTTCACCCAATTCAGTGTCTGAACCTCGTCAGTGCAGAAACACACTAAGCCTGAGCTGCACTTCACCTCATTAGCTCACACAGGCCCTCGGTTTGGAGTCACCCCTGATTTAAAATAAATCACTTATTTGCATGAATATTGCCTGAACCTGGGAGAGCGGAGCGTCAAATGTAGTGGAAGAGCGATGAGGGCAGCTCCCGTGCTCTAATCGTGCTGCTCAGTGGCCTGTTACAGCGATGCAGCTGACTGCCCGTCTGTGCTGCGGGGAGGCAACAGGCAGCAGCAGATCCCTGCCTCACATGCAAACAGCCCTCATGTTCATTTACAGACACGCTCCTCAGCCGGGCTCAGGCAGTTTGCAGCACAGCTGGACGGTTTGGTCAGAATGGAGCTGAACCTCCAGGCCTCCGCCTGTAACACACGGGGCATTAATCACCTCTGGCAGCCCAGTGTGAACACACACACGGGTCATATTGTTGATTTCTCTCCTTCTCCAGTTTGTGAATCAAACTCATAGTGTCTTCACGCTCACTGTGGCAGGTGAGAGACAAACACCTGCATGGAGTAACAAACAAGACACAATCTGCACCAGAAATGATATCTAGACAGAGGATTAAATCTTAAATGTCATCCTACTCACGAAAGCTGTTTTGCTGTCAGTCTTATTATCATCATCATTTTGCTAGCTCTAATATCAGCTCTAAAGGAAACACAGACACATGCTTTGTCCTTTTCACATTGTCTGTCTTTACATACTGACGGCTTTTTCCAAGAGTTTTTCAAAGCTCATGAGTGCAATCCTCTTAACTCAGAAATGTCAAGTCAACACAGTAAAAGTCAGCCTCGTAAAAATCAGAAGGTGCTTCGGGCCTAATTATTTCAGGTCAGTCAGAGGAGCAAGTCAGTGCGATCAGCAGGAAAGCACGGACAGCAAGCGAAGACCCGTTAAGGTGATAATTCACAAATTCAATCTATTCAGAGCAGCTGGAGACGAAGAGGAGGCTGTAAACCCAACACAATAACCACCTTCAGATAATTCATGGGTAAAGATCACTGGCATTTTACAAGAGTCCACAGCAGAGGAGGAAAATACTCAGGCTGAAATAATGTTGGGAAAAGAAACAAACAGTATTTTGCGATAGCTGAGTTTTATTTTATGCTCATCTGTGGTCATTGACCATGTGGGTCGATGCAGACCATAAGAGAAACAACATGCCACAGCAGTAGAAGGTTTTCAGTGATCAAAATCACTGTCTTGGGGTGAAAAAGAAATCTTTACAAAACAATTTAACAAAAACATTTCTTGATATAAAGTCTTTGGATAAACAGTAAAATTAGACAGCATTAATGTCTTTTACTTGACAAGAATTATTTTTGTCCACTAACCAAAAGATCCAAAGTTCAGGAGCAGATAAAGACAGAGGTATTTCATCCATACAGGTGACTAGCATTAAATCTAACAATGATCAGGGTGGTATCAATCTTTAGAAGTGATCTTGAACGTGTGATCTTAGCCACTGAAAAACCTTTATATGTTTTGTTATTAATGCTGCAGCGCGGAGAGGGAGGGAAAAGCTCATCTGGCTCTGAAGCTGGAGGTGTTGACAGTTTGATATATTCAGACACAAAAGAGCGTCTGGGTCTGTTAGGTTGCCTGATGTTACATTAAAACATGTGATCCATCAGATTCTGTGACGCTGAACAAGACTAGAAGAGCCACAAGTACCCACTGACCGAGCGGTTTGTTATCATTTAACTCATTGAAATGATACTTGTGAATATACCCAATTGATTATGATATCCACTGAAGATCCAATCCAATATTATCACCTCATGCAGTGGACCTGTCTTGTAAAGGGCCCTACTGAGCACCCCAAGGAACCTTTTCAATAGCCTTTTCCTTTTGCAGTGTCCTGTATGAAAGTGTGCATAAAGGTGCTGAATACATACACAATGCACAAAGAAAGATGATGGTGAGGTTGCCACCGTGACAGATCAACTACAGTATATGATATTTATGAGGACATTTCTGATTAAAGTTACATAGTCCAACTGCTGAAATACCCAAAGATATAACGGCAACACACGAACAAATCTCCAGGCCACTAGGCCGAAATGCTAGCAATTTGTTTGATATGGCTGAAATAAATTGGTGAAATTAGGATTAGTCGACTTTGTCCTGGATATTTGTGTGTGTGTGCTACCTCTATACCTTTGGTTATCACAGCAGTTCAAACATGGCATCTTTGGTTTAACATGACAAAATAAGATATGATAGAAGGGTGCAAGACGTGTTGACTTATATACACCCGTTTCTGATATGTGACAGGCTATAATAATATACTATCCTATATTTAATGCAACTAGGGCCTATAGGGGGAACGCTCATTGGCTTTGCACAAAAGATGGATATTTATCCCTATCAAAACTCTAAGCATACAAACAAAACAGTTGTTTGCAATTGCTTTATTAAATGTAACTAATTAGATGTAATACCAACATTATACCAGCAGAGGGCAGCAACGTGTCGCGTCCAGTCCGCGGCAACCAATAGAAGAAGAAGAAGAAGAAGAAGACGTCAGACTGTTACGTAATCAATCCGCGACTGTTGCTGTGACACACGAGGATGTTTGACTCTACGTTAAAATAGAGTATTTCAGTGTTTCTTTAGTCAAAGAAAGTAGTCAGAAGTAGTTATCTAGCCGGACATAAGGAGGTAAATCAGACATGGCGGACTTTTCGTCGCTGGGTCTGTCGGACTGGCTGGTTGAACAGTGTAAACAGCTCGGCATCAACAAACCCACTCCAGTCCAGGAAAACTGCATGCCAGCTATCTTACGAGGTAAGACAGCCTCTGTTAAAGCTTCTGTTAAAAGACATGTCACCAGGCTATCTGCCTGTAACTTTAATATCTTCTTTTCCACTGTTGTCCGGCTGAATCAGTTGTCACTTAATGCAGATCTACACTGAAAAATCTATGAATTTCTCATTCGAGATAAAGTCTTTAAATCAGCAAACGCAACTGGTCTCTGCATGTGCTTTAAATGAGCCGATGATCTTTTGGCCTCACTTTAAGTATTATTTTCACAAACTACCCCGACATTACTCGCGATTCAGAGGTGTGGGAGCAAGCCATTTTCTTCTCCCTAATAATAAACATCGCTGGCTGGAAACTACAAAATGTGAGAGTTAATCCCACGTGACTGGGGCCGATTAGTCAGAAACATCTTTTTATAGCACAACATGTTTGAAGTGTCGATCGAGTGTATAGATCAGCAAAGATACAATAGATTATTGATTTTGTTTCGTTAAGTTTGGCTTGAGCCCCTGGCCGAGAGAAGTATGAGGTACTTTCAGTGAAATCTTTGCTAAAATAAATCAACGTAATTAAGTCATGTATGTTTTTCCACACAGGTCAGGACTGTATGGGCTGTGCTAAGACTGGAAGTGGGAAGACGGCAGCGTTTGTGCTCCCAGTGCTGCAGAAACTGTCAGAAGACCCTTATGGCATCTTCTGCCTGGTGCTCACTCCTACCAGGTCAGTGCTGCACAGAGTCAGAGCAAGCTGTAAGATGAGACTCATTTATGGGGTGAAAAAATCCCTTTTGTTTCCAGATTTATGTTTAAATATGGATTTAAGGGGCGAAAATCCACATTAAAATACTTTGATTCAGAATTCAGCTATAATTTAACATGACCTTCACTGTCCACATAGCTGTTTTACTGGGTGGTTCTTCCTGCTCATTGCTGGTCATGTCAGATTATTTCATTCCTTCATTCCCATATTCCTAGAATTGAGAGTGGAGTTTGTTAGGGTAAATATAGTTATCTGAAAACATCATTGGAGAGAATCTTTTTTTCAAAATAAAAGTTTAAAAAAAATGGCTGTTTACTGAACAGAAGCGTCAGACCCTCAATAATGATTCTGAGATACAGGAAACTTGGTTTAGAATCGTGCTGCTTCCACATTTATATGCAGGAGTATAAATGATATTACTGAGAACATAAAAAGCCTACAAAAAAAATCATTGGTGACATTCCCCGATTTTTCTCACAGAATTCCATCAGGACAGTGTGAGAGTTTCAGTTAAATGCAAATCAAATCAATAAGGACAGTGGAAACAACCAAGCCGTGTGTTTGAGGTCGCTATGGCAACACGCACATTACCCTGCTCCACAAAATTCCAACTGGAACCTCAGAACCAACTCCAGAACTAAACAGTTTACAGCTCAGTATGTTTTGAATTCAGTTCAGATTTTTTTTCATCCCTTTTTGCTTGAAATAAACAACACAGTGTGACTCATGAGGACAACAGAATACACAACATTTTTTCAGTTTCTATCAGATCTGTTATGCATTTGTTATTGAATAGCATCCCGTCCCACCCTTCCAACTGATGATGTTGTGATGTCATGCAGGGAGCTGGCCTATCAGATTGCAGAGCAGTTTCGAGTTCTGGGGAAGCCTCTGGGTCTCAGAGACTGCATCATCGTCGGTGGAATGGGTAAATGACAGCTGATTTTACATCAGACTGCAGTCAGCTTTCATTTCATTCTGCAACAACTACAGACTTTAACCTCAGCAGATATCACTCAGTTTACAGTCATATATTTACTGTTTTTTTATGTGATTAAGCTCACCCAGCCACATCTCCATGTGTGCATCACTCTTATTATGAGATGCATGAAACACAGTTGCCACTTACTGTAAAATCTTGTCTGGGTCTCTCCTCTGTCGTGTTGCTGACAGACATGGTGAGCCAGGCCCTGGAGCTCTCCAACCAGCCACATGTGGTCGTAGCGACGCCGGGCCGGCTGGCCGATCACATCCGCAGCTCCGACACCTTCAGCATGAGCAAGATCCAGTTTCTGGTGAGTTCAGGAAGGACCACAAACTGAGAGTTGGACTAGGTTTCAACACCTCGTCTCTTCTGTAGGTCTCATATATTTTTGATCTGATAAGCTATGTTTGGATTAAGTTTAGATCAGGAAATAAAGACATTATTGAACAGTTAACACAAAACTATAACTCCATATGTGCAACATGATGCTTTAGTCATCTCATACACTTCATAAAACAGTGTTAACATGCTGTAAAGACCCTTTATTGTTACTGCACATCATATACAGCCTACATTATTTACATGTATTACAAAGCGCTTGTTGTTGTTTTAGTTTGTAATGGTTGAATGCCAAAGAATCATTTTGTCAAGTTTGGGGATTTTTAATCAACTTCATCATTTTGATTTCATCTTTGTGTGTTCTTCAGATTATGGACGAGGCGGACCGGCTGTTGGAGCAGGGCTGCACTGACTTCACCAAAGACCTGGAGACCATAATGAGCGTTTTACCGGCTAAACGGCAGACGCTGCTGTTCAGCGCCACACTCACCGACACCCTGCAGGAGCTGAAGAACATTGCCATGAACAAACCTTTCTTCTGGGAGAATAAGTCAGAGTGAGTAACCCACTGCTGTTTGTAGAGCAAATCCAGAAACACAGTTCAGGTGTAGTTTCGATCAGTGTGTGATCAGCGCATTTATGGATATCAATCTACTTACCTAAAGCTGGAGGAGAGCACTCGGGGCCAGATTTACTGAAGCTTTTCTGCTTCATTTCAGACGCACTCTCTGTGAGAAGTCTTGCGTGTTATTTACAAAACAGGAACACCAGTCTCAGTTTGCCTGTTATCTGATCCGAGGCGCAACTAATCGAGTGAGCATTCTGCTGGATTTACTCGCGCTCTGACTGCTCGCACGGTTCAGATATGTGCAGGAAGCAGCTACAAACTCATGCAGGTGGATTCAAAAAAGGTTGAGATGCTGAACAGGAGCTGTAATACCAGTGACAGCAGACTTCAAGGTCACATTGATAACATTTTTATGTAGACAAATCAATTTTTCAATCTACAGAGCTAGAATAAAGAATAGAATAGAATAAAAGCTTCCCCTTTTCTTGAGAACAGTATTCTTTTTACCTTGGTTTGCTTTTAGATTTTTTATGTCTCCTGTTAGAGGTCTTTAAGGGCTGTGATTGTTTTTGTGAGTTTGTGTTGCGAAGCCATAATCTGGGCTGAAATGTATCTGAACACAGCTGCAGCACATAGGCTTCAGATTTCCTTTTGTTCTCTGTTTGATTGTAACAGAAGCTAAAGTAATGTTTAAATCCTCCGTGCATTAACTTCCTGTGGATCTTAATCTCACAGGGTAACTGTGAGTTGGTATGACCTCTGACATCTCAGGGAATAATACTTCAGATGGTTATTAAAAAGGTAATATAACAAGTTTTGTTATATCACTTGGCCTGTTTGGTTCTAAAAGCCGTCACCGGGAGGGCTGAAATGTTTAGCTTCCCTTGACGAGTTTTTAAAAAAGCTGCACAAACCCTGCATAGTGAACAGTGAAATCTCATATCACTGTTGTTGACAGGACACGAACGGTGGAGGAGCTGGACCAGAGATACATCCTCACTCCAGAAAAGGTGAAGGACGCCTACCTGGTCCACCTGATCCAGAAGTTTACTGACGAGCACGACGACTGGTCCATGATCATCTTCACCAACACGTGCAAGTAAGAAGCTCAGAAATGACTAAAATGCCACGTACTGCACGTCATGCCCGTACAACTTTAGTGTTTGGACATTTGGAGAGAGCCTGGTGTTTATTCAACTCATGATAATTTTGAGGCTGCAGTTTTGATGGATTCAATTGCAATTTGTAGCATAATAGTTGGATAAACTACTTTTAATACAAAGAGATTATATTCTTGTTCGTCTGTTGTTAAATAGGTGTAGAGAAATGTATTTTATGTCTTTGAAACTCAAACATGAGTGTGATTTTTCTTTATTCTTTCTCAGGAACTGCCAAATTCTTACCATGATGCTGCAGGAATTTAACTTTCCTACCATCTCCCTGCACTCAATGATGAAACAGGTGAAACTAACAAACTTTATTTTGGGATGGAAGGACTTGTTCATGGTTGGAACTGAACTGCTACCATGTCGGGGGAATGAATAATCTGTACCAGAGTTAGTTCTATTAGTCAGTTAATTTGCTTTGTGTGAAAGAAAGCAGGGAACATGCTGATGTGTCCTCTTATCAGCGGTCCTCAGAGCTCCTCGACGAGCTTGTGTTGAATATGAAAATCATACTCGTCTCATTAACGGGGACAAAGACAGACACACACACACAGCGTGACACAAAGTCTTTGTGATAAAACAGAACCGGTCAGTGTGAGGGATTAGAGCAGATTAAACCAGATGAGTGGGCCTGCTGAACGAACAACTGCTCTTTATCTTCTTCAGAGACAACGATTTGCAAACCTCGCCAAGTTCAAGGCCAGCGTCTTCAAAATCCTGATTGCAACAGATGTGGCTGCCAGGTGAGACAACCTGCTGAGCCACTGCACGTCTCTAGGATGATACTGGTCTTTCACACATTTTAATTAAATCACCTGTCAGTTCTTCAAGTTTCAGACTGAGTGATTTTAGGGTAACAGTTCACCCCAAACTCATGTTTGATTTCCTCTCAAATACATGTTTTTCCTCTTACATGTAAAGCCATTTACCCATCTGTTCTCTGTAAGAGTTGCTGATTTTTGTAGGTATCGGCCGCAGAGATGTCTCCCTTCTCCTGAATGTAATGGAACTAGATGACACATGAATAACTCGACAGCAAAGTCTCTCCGGAATTAGAGAGGCGAAATACTGAGAGGCGATCTTACCAAGTCAGCTAATGTTACAGCTCAGCCGAGGAGGGTGCCATTAATAGGGTTGGAGAGTTTGTTTTGGACTAGTTTCTACATGAAACTGCTCCCACCAAGGTCTGTGTATTATCTTGAGTAAGCAGGGCATGCATTCTGTAAAGAGACATTAAAACATCTCTGCGGTTTACATCTTCAAAACAAAAAAGACGAAAAACACATTTGATTTTGGGGTGAACTGTTACTTTAACACAGACAGCCGTACACAGGCTGAGATCACCTTCTCCCTACATCCTTCCTGTTCTTTCACAGGGGTCTGGATATTCCAACTGTCCAGGTCGTCATCAACCACAACACCCCCGGCCTTCCTAAGATCTACATCCACAGAGTCGGACGAACAGCAAGAGCAGGTAACCTTGAAACAACTTGTTGTATCAGCAAAATCACATGACTCTCATTGATGACTGATGACATGTCTAAAATAAAAAGCAGTGATACATGATGAGATGTTCTTCATCTGCAGGGAGGAATGGCGTGTCCATCACACTGGTGACACAGTACGACATCCACCTGGTCCACTCCATCGAAAAACAGACCCGTGAGTTACTTAGTTTTACAGGTGGAATTACAAGGTGGTACTTCAGAGAACGTTCACCAACTTTTCCTTTGTGTGCATCCTCAAAGCTCAAACATAACAAAACAAATTTAAAAAGCGAGATCATTTAAAAAAATGTTAATTCAACCAGATGAGTGGGAACTCCCTTGTTATTTTTATAGTACGAATTTGTTTTTAACAGCACAAGTATATTGTTTCCACATCTGTTATCCCTCTCCTTGATTAAGAGTAACTGGCATCAGCCCTGAAACACCTGTGTCACTTTTTAATTATCTATATTTGGCCTTTATTATAAAAGTGACAATGACGGAGAAGCCTTAGAGAAATGAGGCTAAGGGGTTAGGTTGAAGAACATAGTTACAAGACCTTAGTCACCAAAAAAAATTGTCAGTTAATTGTTTGCAATGTGTTAAGTCTGATTTAACTCCACAAACTGGTATGATGTGTTTTTACAGAGACAAAGCTGAAGGAATATCCTGTGCAGGAGAAAGAAGTCCACAAGATCCTCACCCAGGTCAACGTGACCAGACGGGAGTGTGAAATAGTACGCATGCTTCTTTCCTCCATATTCACTGTAGTTTCTGTTAAGTGCACAACAGTCAACAGGAATTAATCTCTCCAGTGTTTGGAGCTAATAAGTATTTGTTCCTAAAATTTGAACCCTGAAAAATATTTTAATGGCAACACTGAATCCTTCATTCAGCTGTTTGTATTTTTCAGACTGGAAGCTATTTCACTTTGGAATGTATTCATTAAAATGACTTAATGTTTTGATGATGAACTTTTTTTCTGCATTGTAGAGACTCGAGTCGACAGACTTTGATGAGAAAAAGGAGATCAACAAGAGGAAACAGCTGATTCTGGAGGGGAAGGTTCGTTTCTTTTCATCAACATCCGAACATTTGATTAAAGGTCCAGTATGCCAGATTCAGGATGATCTATTACTACCACTAGATGCCACTTAATCCTACACACTGAACCCAAGTCATTATCTACTCACCCTCATGTGAATGGAAAATTATATTAGTTAGTGAATCAGCTACAATGATTTTTAAAAAATGGCCCGTTATTGATTTTTGATTAATCTGCTGTTTCAGGATCCAGACCTGGAGGCTAAGAGGAAGGCCGAGCTGGAGAAGATCAGGAGCCAGAAGAAGAAGTTCAAGCAAAAAATCCAGGAGAGCATTCAGAGACAGAAACATGGACAGCTGAAAAAGAAACAGATGAAGAGGAAACAGATGAAGAAGAAAAAGGCAGCACAGGCTACAGCATGAAAACTGCTGTGAACCATGTATATACTAAACATTTTATTATGTATCATATCTGTAAAATCTGAGCATCTGCAATAAATTTGTGCTGAATTTCATACCATATAAACAATTGCTCAAGTTGACAGCCTTTATTGATTCAGTTTAACAAGGAACCACCATGATGTGATGAAACTTCACTGCAAATAAGACTCATCGTTTCAAATAGGTATATACATCACATTGAGCTCTCTAGTCCATTTATTCATTCTCTGCCTGTTGACATAGAGAATCAAAGGGTTTGGATGCAAATGTTTAACAACTAATCTACAACTGAATCACTTCTTCAATGATCACTGCACATGTTGCAATTCATTGTGGCTCAGAGGATGGAAAAACACCAAAGCAATACGATAATATTACGGCAGCAGGTTCTTAAAGCTATAACATGTTAGGATCTCGGTGGAACGGGTTGATATGTGAAACTAATTCATCGCACAACTGGAAGATTCACACAATGTCAACAAAACAGAAAAACTTCTAAGTCAAACATGGCAACGTCTACTCGCCACATGATTGTCACATGACTGCTGAAATGAGAAGCAGGTGAGAAACAACAGTGAAGTACATTCTTACTGTGTTCAGAAAGCGTCTTTCCTGGAAGAGTTAAAAAACTACAATCCCTCGAACAGTTTGAGGAGAGGATACAAAACTAATGAAGAAAGGAAACGGCGTCCGCCTCTTTCCTGCCAGCAAGTTGCTACAAAAAACAGATTTTAGTAAAACTACACAAATGGCTAAATAACACCCAACTCAAGAAAACATGACAGACAAAGAAGCAAATCGTCTGACAAAAGCAAAGTTTGGATCAACTCATGGTTCAGGTTCATATAGTTCTCCGGGAAGAGGGTTCAGGATCCACATAAATGTCGAGAGGAACTCTACAAGGAATACATAATGCAGGCAAAACAGCGTTGCACAAATCAAAAGTCCACAGAAGGAAAAAGAAATACTATCAGCTTTCGTTTGTTAGACTCCACAGAGAAGGAAGGTGGCTTTTTTCATCCGCCTGTCCTTTGAGAAACAACCCAGCTGCTCAACTCACTGACCTCGTCATCACCTGGCCTGACTTTATTAAAAAAATAAAATACAACAAGTCCTTTTTCTGTGGGTTTCCAGCCCAGCCCTCTGCTGTCTGAAAGGTTGTCTTTGTATGCTGGTAGTTTGATTTGAACTACATTCATGCTTGTGCTGCAGCTGTTAATCTGAAGGTGATTGGTTATAGGCACTGATTCACGTTTGTCATTCACTTTTCATGTTTCTCTTTGCCATTATCTAATCAGTACTGATGGCAGATCCACTGTGTGTAACTCCGGTTTGGAAAAGTGTAAAAAAAAAAAAATAATAATAATCATTTAATGCACAGGAGCTAAAGATCTTTCAAGAGGATTTTGATTTTGAAATTATAGGGTTAAACTGAGATTTTAAACATGTTTCCTTTGTAAGGATCTTTGTTTTCTAAACATCTAAATATCTTCAGATTTGTGTGGCTGGCTATATGGCCATCAGCCTGGCTATGTGAACATTATTCACGAAATCAAAATGCTGTGAATTGACTGTGGGTTTACGAATACATCTTATGTGTGGTCACCTAATGCCACACGTCCCTCTAAATTTTGAACCCTGTCAATGACCTGAACTCGTTTTTCCAGATGTGGAAACTGTCATATCCTTCTCTCCCTCAGCCACCTTCCTTTTCTACTCCTTACCTGTGGTGGATTGATTGCCACGATCGCCTGTAAGCCTCGACCAATATCATCCTTCTTTTCTCCCTCTTGTTTGGTTTCTTTCACCTCGAGCAGGGATTTGTGTGATGATTGTGGACATTCCACAATCCCCTGAGGATTCAATCGATGCAAAGCCTTCAAGCGTTTGCCAATCTAAGCGTACACAGAGTGTTTTAAAAGACACCTGGTCATGAAGCACTGTGGGACATCAACAACCCCTGCTTTCAAAAGATTAAATTAAGGAAAAGCCTTCGTTGAAACTTCAAATGACACTGAGTCGAATATTCAATGCTGGTCATGTTTGATAGTTTCGATGACTTTTTTTTTTTGCAATTTTGTGCTCTGTGATAAGAAAGGTACTTCAGAGAAGAAAAAACTGTCCCATGATGGACGCGATATCGGTAGGATTCGCGCGTCATGCCTTGAAAAAACAGTCTGAAATTCCTGTGCCACTCCACCACTGACGTGTGGTCGAAACCACCCCAGTAAAGACCTTGTGAGTGAGCCAGTGGTTCTCAAGGCAAGAGAAAGGTATTTCAATTCAAGGCTCTTTAATCTCAAGCACAGAAACAGTGTTTTTATTTCCTCTCCGAGAGGGTGTGTCGACTGCCGCTTCCTTCAGAGGCTGCTGAGGGTTTTGGGCCCAGTAGAAGATTGTTGGTGCTGCTCTCCTCCCATGATACACCAAATTTAAAAAGGATACAGGTTGAGCAACCAACCGACTTATATCGTGGGGATTTTGTGTTGCCTGTTCAATGACTGTAATCATGCCCCCTGCAAGTTTGGAGAACAAGTTCTTCAAATTCAGCTGGGAAGCCTCGTTCTCCATCTGAAGATGAAACAGCTTTCCTTCCTTTCCTGGAGGCTGTGGGATGAAGGGGTGGGCTGGATTGTTTTGTTGGGAGTTGAGCCTCGTTTGGATTCCCATGAGACCATTGTGATCTCCCGTTTCCCTCAGCAGCTTGACCACACGCTGCCATTTGCTCGACTTCCCTCCTTTGCACGGACATTGGTCCCTGCCTCTCGCTTGTTCACTCGGCCTCCCTTGCCATCTCCCTGCCCGTCTGTTCGTGCTCTCTCCTTCTTCTTCTACCCTCTTATTTCTCTCGCTGGTCATTGGTTTGGTTTCGCTATCCCGTCGCTTTCACTCGGTGGTGCTTCGGTTGTAGCAGAGGAAAACAGGTATCCATTTTATGTTTTTATTATTTCCCAGATTAAAAAGCTGATGAGCTAAGCTCAGCTCAAGCCTAGCTCCCTTCTTCAAGTGACCTGCAAGACACAAAACAGGTTTATAACCTTTTGTCCACAACACGAAGATGAGATGAAAAATTTAAATCTTGACCATAGAGAGGTAAGCAATACTGCCTTTTGGACATTTCGAGTCACATTAATCAAAAACAGTGGATTTTACATTAGTTGTGACCAAACTAAGACCTCTTATTCTAATTCTTATTTGAAGATAAGTTGAGCCAGTGAGTGCATGACTTCCCAGATCTTAAAATGTGCAACAACAAACACTTTGTTTCGCGTACTTACACTCTAGTACTGTGACAGTCCAGTTACCCCACCATGCTGGTATGCACGTTCACCCTGGTAAGTTGAGTCCTGGGACAGAGCCACATCGATTTGGGACTTGAACTCATCGCCCAGGTAGCTGTCCTGGAGAACAAGGGATCAGAAATCGGTGTACATCAGTGAGCAATTTTCCAGAACCTATTATATTATCCCTACCATATTTTTTACTGGATTTGCTCAATTCAAATTCTGAACAATGTGACCTGTAAAATTAGCCTATATTACTCAATATCAAATTAAATACAATGTACTCCTCCTAAAGAGTACTGAATGAAACTGTAATTGACTGTAATAAACACGACTAAGAAATATTCGTGTTTTTGAAAAAAAAAGTATGATTTCCAATCTGGACTGAATAAAAATATTTTTTAAAGTTCATTAAAATAAAAATTAGAACACTATAATGAAAATATCTGAAATCATTGCTAAATCTTCTTACACTGAGTGACAGTGATGTGTTACCTGGGATAGTTCTGGCTGGGAGAGGCCAGGCTGGCTCATCTGAGAGGGCTGACTCATGGAGATGTAGCCTTGTGTCAGTGGACCCTGGGAGAAGGACTGGGAGGCCCCATCCTGGCTGGCCTGGCTGTTTGGTCCGTTACCCTGACTGGCACCCTGGTTTCCCGAACCACGGACCCTCTGCCGCCCGCCACGCCCGGGCTTACCTTTCATGGCTCCACGACCTTGATGAAAAAGGAGAAGAAAGGAGATAAATAAAAGAAGAACGTTAAAAGCAGGTAATGCTACATGAAGAAGTGACGTCAGTCCAGAAATCTTACAATCACTTTTCCTTCTGTCCAACTTTGCTCAATTTCAGTTTATACTGTATAATACTCCAGTGGACAATCTCAGTGCTGTACTGTACCTGCAGCAGGGCCGTTGGTCTGACCCAGGTAACTGGGCGGAGGCATTGGAGGCATGACCAGGTTGAAAGGTATGGGAATATTCATGGCGGCCAAGTGACCGGGGCCGGCCCCAATCATCCCGATCTGATCGTGAGTTTGAAAGTACATGTTGGAGGGACGTCCTGCTGAAACACCATGTGCAGCACAAGACTCATTTCAGTATTTTATCAAGAAAACAAGACCAGGCAAGTCTAGTTTTGATGAAATGTTATGCAGTCTGTAAAAAAACAAGCTTGACATTTGTTTATTATTTTGAGTAAATCAGAAAACATTAACTATATTTTCAATAAATACCAGCATTGCTGCGGTCATAGGCGGAGCCAGGGATGAGGGCCTCACGGGCATCGTACATCGCAGTGCTCATAAAACGTCCCCCCTGGAAAACACCAGAAAATTCACAACTTGAATAGCTACATTCTTAGCATATTCAGGGCTGCAACTAATAATTATCTTCACTAATGATAAAAAAAAGTCACAATTTCCCTGAGCCCAAATAAATGTCAGTCTCCAACAGATATTCAATTTTCTGTCATACAGGACTAACACAATATAAAATATTCACATTAGTGAAAGACAGAAGTGTGATTTCTTTTGCCGACAACCTAAATAATTAAATAAACTATCAAAATGGCTGGATATTACTTCAGCTGACAATAGACTAAGCATTTATTCTACTAACTGTTGACCTTTGCACAGACAAGACATGTTCTTCAGTATGTGTTAACAGTTGCATCTAGCAGAAGTCTAAGAAATGCCACAACTGCCTCTAAATTAATACTGTGGCTAAATAAGGGAGAAGAAAATCAGCATTAAAGTTTGTCATGACGTTTGCCTCTAGAGGCAGTGTCAGGTTATACTAACAGGGTTGATGGTGTTGACCAGTTTGCGGGGCTTGCTGAACTGCATCAGGCTCTCTCTCAGGTTGTTGAGGGGTCCCTCCACCAGGACTTTCTGCTCCTTGTAGTTGTTTAGCAGGTTGTTCCACAGCGGCTGCTTGGAGAGGGCTTTAGGGTTCCCCACGATGATCACACCGTACCTTTGTTCACAATCACACACGCACACACACGCACACACACACGCACACACACACACAGGTCAGGAATGGGCTAGACATATTGTAATTAAATCACCAAGTGTTGAATGTTCCATGACAGTATCTCTCAAAATATTCTGTACAAGTTCTTTAGTGTAGAATTTCAAGTTGTCTGCTATAACACACCTACATACAATTAATAGTAGGCATATCTAATCAAAATCTTTTGTGAGTTTTTGACAGAATGGTCAACCTGGGAGTACGCATTGCAAGAAGTCACCATGAAAAAAATAAACAGTCTAGTTGTCAAAAGTATCGATTTGCAGTTCTGAGGTCTTTACTTGGCTCTGGTCAGCGCCACGTTGAGACGTCGTGGGTCATTTAGGAAGCCGATGCCCTGGTGCTCATTGGCACGAACACAAGACAGAATGATGAAGTCCTTCTCTCTGCCCTGGAAAGCGTCCACGCTGGCAATTTCCACTTGCTTTAATGAAGCAGGACAAGGGGAGGACGAAGAGCAGAAAAGATGGTAAAAATGTAGTTTTTTTGCAACACCACAGAGCAAATTCATTAATGATAACTGAATCCATGTGATAATGTTTTAGCACAGTTAACACCATTGTAAAACAACTTCAGCTTTAAAAACATTAATTTAAAAAGTAATTTAAAAAAAATAAAGTTACTCTTCATTTCTATGTACATCTGTGAGTTACCTGATAAAGTTTGGTGTGCAGGGAGCCGCTGAACTGCATGTACTGGACGAGATAGGAGCGCTGACCCTCGTATGGGGTGATGATGCCGATTTGGTCGGGTTTGGCTCCGGCCTTCAGCAGTCTGGTGGTGATCTTCTCTACATTGGCAGCCTCAGTCCTTGAAAACATCAGCATCAGTTAAATTCTATTCTGCTCAGGACTGGAAAAGTACATCTAAAGTTTATGGGATTGGACTTGAAAATGCAAATCATGGTGACTTACAGGATTATTTAATTACAAAAGCTGCAAATGTTATTGCACCATGAAAGTTAAAGATCCACTTTAAAAAAAAGAAATTGTGATTCCGATTGAAAAGAAATCCTCTTCCAGCGATCTGTGGAGGTGTTCCTGACATTGCTGATGATTATTATGGACTAGGAGATGGCTTTCTCCACTATAAGGTTTGCCTTCCAACTTTTCCAACCTGCCATAGTAGTGTTGAGGTGTAGACTGGTGGAGTGCACCCCCTAGCAGGGGCTACAGCCAGACTTTTCCCAACCACTATATTCAATCCCCTTGCGTTATTATGAATTTATTTAGAGCTTTGAAGTCAATTACTAAAAGTAAACCAGGAAAATGTCTGCTGTTACCTGTTAAGATACGAGGTTCCAGAGCTGGCAATCTCCTCCTGACCCTGAGTCACGTAGAAAAACATGGGCTTGTCTGGCTGCGGCCACTGGAAGTCAAATCCTTTCTTGATGCGGTCAGCTGGGGAGAAGAAGACGTCATTTTATTTTCTAGTCTTCCCTTCATCAAACCAGATAGCGAACAGCTCAATCTTAACAAACCTGCAGTGACGCCATTCTGCAGAGAGCCCTCATAGAAGATGTTGGAGGGGAAGGCACTGAGAGCCGGGTGCATGCGGTACTGGACCTGGAGGCGGATTGGCCGGATCCCCAGAACCACCAAGCGTTCAAACAGGGACTGGGACAAACCTGCTTTAGCTGCCTTCTTACACATCACAACTGGACCCAGCTGGCAGTGATCACCCACCAGAATGAGCTGGGAGGAGGAAGATGAGGCACATAAGTGTGACAATTGGGTTGATTCAGCAGCATATGTAAGAGGCTTGTGTTCAGGACATTCAAGACTAATAATTTACAAACACATATAATTAATTTTGTTAGCCATGCAGTTATTTAGCTGTGTGCGTGTGTATGTGTACCTGCTTGGCTCCCAGCACCACGGGCACCATACACTCAGGCTCGGTGGCCTGGGTGCTCTCATCAATCAGGATTGAGCGGAACTGCATCTTGGCCAGACGAGGATCACCAGCTCCGACGCAGGTACAACAGATCACATCAGCGTTCTGGACAACAAAGAACAAGATCATTTACAAAACCTCAAATCAGAAAGAGGGAGCCAGGATACAGTGGTGAAACACGATAGGGACTTGTACTAAGTATATGATTACAAATAATCATCCTGTTAGGTGGTTACAACTGCAAGTCTGGACCATTTTCTACAAAGTAGTAAACACAGATGAGAACAAAAGGAAACCAAGTTTTGTTTAAGTTTTGAGATGGTCATAGCACCCACAGTAATTAAAACAGTCAGAATGAGTATTTAATCGCTTGTCTGAAACTACTTGTTACACTACCAAGGCTTGAGCAGCTTTGGCAGGCCTCTTTGTGAGCCGACATGCCAGCTGCAGCGACAGGAAATCATTTACCGTGAAATCTCCAGAGCATCAACCTTAAGCTATTTTTGTTTAACACTTTGAAGCTTCTCCTCACCATGAGCAGCTCCCTCTCAGCAGTGCGTTTCAAAGCCCTGTAGCGTTTCTCATCAGCAGACGACAACTCTCCAGTCTCATCCTTCAGCTGCTGTAGTTTCTGGAGCTCTGGCATGCTACAGAGACAAAGACACACCAGGGTAACAACTTGAGTTTTACACTACACTAAGTTAATCTGCAATGTGGGGCAAAGGGGTTTTCTAGTCTAAAAAACCTCTTTGCCCCAGCCATTCTGGAAATACAGCTGCTTTAATTTGAGTATGTTGGGGGATGTATACAGGAAGGTAAATGTTGCCATGGGTGCAGTTAATAAGCTCCGGGCCAAAACTTTAAATCTCAATTTTGACCTATATTTGTTAACATTTTGGCAAACTTTTCCAAAGAAAAGTAAACACAATCATCTATAAGTAGTAAACAACTATTGCTGAAGTTCTGGAGTCTGCAGGGTCATTTGGAATGTCTTTTGTTGATTTCTAAGCAGATTTATGGACTTCTATTTGTCATGGACATCGTTTGATGATTTTCTCAGGAGGTGTTAATCACACTGAATCAAAACACATCAACAATCAACAATCAACAGAGTTATGACTCTGAGAAAGAGCACAAATGTTGATTGTGGCAATTGAGAGGCAAAAGAATTTAAAGTACCACATTTCCAAATCAGCAGACTAAAACTACAACAACTTCCTGTTGCTTTTAGAAGTAAATATGTGTACCTGTCCCTTTAACCTCATGCAGTGGTGATTCAGAAATACATGCATTGGGTGGTGGCAGTCTCCTTACATTAGTAGAACTTTGCTTTCTTCAGCAAGATTTTAGTTTGAGAGCCAAATAGAAAACAGGGCTCAACATTTTTACCCAGTCGAGTAGGATTTCTGTCATCGACAACAGATCTTACAAGATTTGGTTCTCCTTGTTGGCTTAAACATTATGTCTGTCCTAATATTTAATTCTCCTATACTACAAAGTGCAAGGAATCCTGACAAGAATGAATAATATTGAGAACTTTGTGAAATTTAAAGAAACTGAAGAGGAGAAATACAAAGGAGGAAAAAATGTATCAAGTAACAAAGTGCCATGCTGCTGGTGCGTAGCCAGTTTGTTATGAAATAGGTGTTACTACAAAGCAGCGATAAAGTATCAATAGCTTTTGAGTCCAGAGTCATTTCCCTATATGCCACTGACCTGTCCATGTTGCTGATCTGGTTATGCAGAGCCAGGAAGGACACTGGTGACTCAATGGCCTCCCGGCTCTTGGCACACAGCCTGACAACCTTCAGTCCGGTCTTGTCAATCTTTTCAGTCAACTGATCCACAGCAATGTTACTGGGAGCACACACCAGGACTGGTCTACAAACGTACATAAGAGTTGCAAGAGTTGTGACACTTATGTAAAATACAGTTGCTGGAATAACAGAGGTTCAAACATTAAAGGTTTCTTCAAATATGTAACTGTAAAACTCTTAGTGTCTTACCCGTTGCCTTGTCGGGACAGGTGGTAGACGATAGTGGCAGAGGTAACAGTCTTCCCAGTGCCGGGAGGACCCTGGATAAGACTGAGGGGCCTCTGCAGCACCGTCTTTACAGCGTACACCTGCACAAGTGTTGGAGAATAAAAGGGGATTCAGCTCAGGTGAATTATTGCAAATACAGACATAAAATCCTTCTAACAACCACTTCCAATAATAAAAATCCAAATCCACACATTAAAACAAAAAACAAAATCTTGCTCACTCAAAGAAAGGTTTGCCCTACTCTGTGGAATTCACACAGTTCCTTTGTTTTTCAAATCTATTCACAGTGTACAGCTTTTGCACACCTGAGGATCTACAGGTGCGCAGGAGAAGACCAAGGGCCGACAAAATCAGGAAAGAAACATAGCTGTGCAACCATTATGTACTGATGAGCATGTGAAAGTTTTACATTGCTTGACGTGACATTTGTGCATTGAAGACAAAATAATGACAAAATGAAAAAAGGAGTCACAGTGCAGTCTGACCTGTGAGTGATTAAGGTCAGGCAGGCCCTGAGCAGTGAAGCGCTTTGGCAGCTGGCACTTGATGGTGACATCCTCTACCTCATGGCCCAGCAGTTTGTGGTAGATGTAACCAGACACAGAGGTCTCGTCCACCGCAAACGTCTTCAGGGCACTTTGCATCCTGCAGCAAAACATACACAAATGTAAGTCATTATCACTTATTTGTATCATCAGTGCCAAAAGAGATTTTTTTTCTTCCCTGTAAACAATGCAAACTGAATTCTGTGCATAGTGGACCAATACAGTGCCTGAAGAGCAGTGATAATTTAAAGGTTAAGTTCACCCAAAAATAATCATTCAGTCATTTTCTAATCACTTTAGTGCCGCTGAAATTTTCCATCAGCATAGGGTTGAGTAAATGAGACTTAATTTCATTTTTGGGTCAGATTTAATCCTTTAATGTTCCTATCACATTAGGAATTACGAGGTATAAACGTTCTGCCCACCTGTCAAAGGAAGTGGATTTCCAGACAAAGTCCACCTGGAAGTTGTGGGGGATCTCCACAGGTGCTCCAACACTGCTCCGCAACTCAATGGCAATTTCATCCCCATAGTCTTTAAACACAAGCTGTTAAGAAATCTCGCATTGTCCTTCAATTATTTCTAGACGGCGGGGCTGGGTGTAACTTTTAGTTACTAGTTTCACAGTTCGGACTATACACCATCCAGGATTAATGACTGACTTTGAGACACTGTAATGCAACAGATGATATATGTGCAACTGTAAACAGTGTAAAGGATACTGTCAGGAACTTTGATGACATGGCCGATGCCTTTCCACAGCGGGGCGAGGTCTCCCTTGTACCGCAGGCAGATCTCGTCACCTTGCATCAGTCGCATATCTGGGATTGATATACATAAACAGTTAGAAACTGCTCTATGATTGAGATAAAAAAAAAATACCATCAAGTAAACTAAGGAGGATGGGCTATACTCATAAACTATATGATACAGTACCGTGCACGGACAAATGGCACAACACCCCACGACAAAAACAGAGGCAAAAACAAAACAAAGCACACATGCCACCAAAAGATGCAGGGCTTTGGGGGGCTGCGTGCAATTCTGACAACTGAAGGGAGATGGAGAGGGCTTCTATCTGCACCACAGAACCACTGGGAGGAAGTCAATTTCAGAGTATTACCACCTGAATCCGTCTTGGGCAGTGTGAAATAGGCAATCCGCTTTTTATTCAGCCCCAGGTCCCACCTGACTGTTATATTGTCTTGGGTCTGCAAAAGGGAAATAAAAAAATATATAAATATAAAATCAACTCATGATGAAGGTCACATTACTCCTGTAAATCTACAAGGTGTAATTTAAAAAGTTACAAAACAGCTTAAACAACATTGCCAAAAAAACATCTCATTGTGATCCAGATCCAGCTGCAGGAGAGGAAGAGAATCACGGTGCCCAGCGGGGTCCAGAATGATAATAAAATCCTCATTGTACTTACGAGACTAAATACTGGATTAGTGGGTTTCAAAAGAGGTTTTTAAGTCACCATAAACTGCTACATATAAAGTACATTGGAAACTTCAAAAAAGTGTCCTACTTAGAAGTGAAGTTCAGGTACCTGGGACTCCTTAAGCTTCTTGTCGTAGTCAGCCTCCAGTTTGACCAAAGGGCCAAAGATGTTTTGGTACTGGTAGGCGTCCTCATAGCGTAGCAGCACATGCTGGGGCTCCTCATCCACTCCAGGCTTCTCCAGGTCTTCCAAGGTGGCACTTGGGTTGTCCTGGGCGGAAACAATGTCAAAGCAACAGTTAATACAAAATACATCACATAAGCTGTCACAAACTCTTATTCCACACATAAAAAGCAGAGTATATAGTTTTCCTTTAGTTGCTGCTTAAAGTTTAAAAACAGTGTATACAGTGTGTACCTTCCAGAGCTCCTCCAACTTGTTGATCTGCTGGGCAGTGATCTGACGGGCTCGTAGCTGCTCCTGCTCCGATGGGATCTTCACCAGCCAGGACAGAAAACAGCGGTCCTGGATCAGTGGTTGCCACTGCGAGCTGTCCCAGTTGATGTCCTTCAGGCTGCTCTGACTGGCACAGGGCTGCCTGCATGATGATACAAGGTTCAGAGATACAGAATTGAGTTTATGTATGGATTTTTCTGTCTTCTTGCTTTAAGTTGATCTCTCACAGCATTTCTACTGCATGTGAACACAGAAAGGGTTAAATTACCTGCAAGAGCAGGAAGCACTAGTTAGACATCTGTGGACATGAGCGGGAGTTCCCCAAGCAAAAGCTGCACATTAAATAACTGACGTATGAAAGCCACACTGATGAAAGCCACACTGAAAAACTTTAACTATATTTGGTAATGTAATCTTATTTCAATTGAGATCATTTAAGTATGTCAGCTTTGGAACAGCACTGGCTTTAAGCTTTAATACAAATGTTTATTCAGGTTGTATTCATTTCTTGGCATTCATAAACATGCATAAGTTTTGATTTGTTCATCCCTGATGAGGGAAATTAAAGTTTTGCTGCTGTAAAACTTCATCAGCTAAGTTTCCTCCATCCCACTGACTATTCAGGCATTAAAGGAGACTGTATACATTTCACGAGCCTCTGGATGTAGGGCAACTCATTTGATGTAAAGGCTAAAACCTGAACAAGTGACAGGAAATTCTCACGACAAACTTCCTGTTGCTGTTGTGGAATGTGGATTTTTATCTGTCACTTATTCTCCAAAGTAGCTAATTATGACTGAGCAGTCATCTGTCCTATGTTGTCACTCTTGACAGTATATATTTGTAGCACTGGTCTGCCTGTGCATCCGGCCACTGTCTCGCCAGGACTTACCTGCAGAGAAGCACCACCACGGAATCGGCCTTGGCGGGGATGAAGCCCAGGAGGAAGACGTTGCGACAGCCGCAGTTGTAACACTCGAGCACCGTCTCGCCGAGCGGCCCATCTTTATGCAGCGTCACCTCTTTGCATTTGGCTCTTACCAGGTGGTTCACAATGTGACTGAAAGCCGGAGAACAGGAGAAAATAAATCAGACACACCTTTATCTAACTCCCATTTATCCTGTTGATATTGGTGCAAAACAAGACATGTGGACCACTTCACAGTCTCAAACATATATCATGAACGGGTCCATGGGTTTATTTCCTATTGCGTTGCTTGCTAATGTTCATTGACAGGACTAGCCATTGGACAATATAAAAATGTCATGTCACAATTATCCTGTCCTATAGAACTGCGAGTCACAATATTGCCCCAATGAAAATATTCTTAAAACTTGAAAATAAAATTAAAATTAAATACACTGGAATCACTTTAACCTTACATTTTGTTTGGAAACAAATATTCTATTGCATCACAGATGGGATGCACATCTTTTCTAAGGGGAAAATCAAGGAATCTTAAATCAGTAAACATAATTCATAAGGTCATCCTGCACAAATAAAGGATAAATACATGGTGGTGATTTTTGGGGGTTCTAATCAGTAGCTAACACATTAGCTTTAACTTGTTTATGTGGGGGGTTCAATGTGCAAGCCATACGTTTAGCCATGGTAACAGGCTTAAACAATTCAAATTAAATCAGGAAACCAGTATAGGACTGTACACCAACAGCTAGACAGCTTCTTCAAGTCATTCACATGGGGTTTTTTATCGCAATCCGTGACACATCTTTTATCATCCCATCCCTCGACAGGACCTAAACCTGAACCAACTGTTTCCTACCAATGCAACTTCAATTAACAGTTCGATAGATACAACATCATACACAGCTCTCTTTACACACACTCAACATCAATTGTGAGGCAAAAGTCTGGCTGAATAAGATGTGGGTGACCTGAAGAAAACTGTATTTTGAACATGTAATAGTCAATCATTCCACATTCATTGCAGTGTTTGCTATTTTAATTACAATATAAAGTTGAAGTGGGATGTTAACACTTTTGTCTACCTGAGTAGATTCATGCTATGATGTTTATATGGGAGGTAATAACATGAACGTGAGTTAATTACACACCTGCCAGATGTGTTGCCACGTCCGTTACAGAACCACTTCTTGCTGGTATTGCAGTACACCACACAAGCTGGATCATGAATGCCACAGTAGCTGCAAAACAACAACAAATCAAAACTTTTTAGCTGGGGTTTTATGTACATCAGCCTTCTTGAAAAAAAAAGGAAGACTGAATTACAAAGGTAGACTGAACAACAAAGGAAGTACATACATGATATGCATCGAACTTGCAATGTGTTTTTAAATAATTCAACGGAAACCCTAGTCCATAAAAAGCGAACTACTACGCACTGTTAGCTGAAATTCGGAACATAAATAGTTTGTCAAACCCGATGCTTTTCAAACAATATTCCAGACGTTTTATGTTAAACAATTAACAGTTAAAAAAAAAATATATGTTATCGTCATAAATTCTCTGTGCAAGGCGGTTCTAACTTCCGTTTTACACACACTCTTAGATCGTTTTTGGAAATCTGCCCAGCTATAACAAGGCTGGGAGGCAATCATATTTTACATAAAATATCACCAAGAGGACACCATTAGCTTGCAGATTTCTTCTCTATTAGTTCCAAAAGCAACCACTGACCTTTTTACTTGTATGCCTGTATCTATATCTGTTCATTTAAATATAATAGGTGTCAGTATTATACTTCCAATAATGTTTCATCAGCGATGTGCAAGTCTTGAATGAGTACTACTTGTACACTCTCATAACTGTGCTTCCCGGAAGAGTTCTAACTATTAATGAGGCTAATGACTGACTTTTAAGGGCTTTGCTGCCTGTAAGTGGTGTGTTACAGCAGGGACCCCATACAACAAGGTAGTATTAATACAGCACTGTGTAATTGCCATGGAAATACAGTGTGATTGTACTGAAATCAGTCCTTCAGTGATCTGCAGTTAACTGAAGTCCTGTCGTGTAGGCTCCTGTCACTGTACCTGCATGCGTGCACAGGCAGGTCTTTGGTGTAGTATGTGTCCTCTTCATCCTCCTCAAAGTTGAGTTCGGCCAACAGCTGGCTGGCTTTGGCCACGGAGTCATCCACTCCACCGTTGTGAAGACCTTCATCGGGACCGTTTACCTGCAGCACAACACAAGTTTAACAAAACAAACTGAATGCTAAAGTTTAGCGGCTAGTGGCTAGGGGACACAGCGCGGAAAAGCCAGATAATTATAAGTTGACAGACTGTCAATTATCATGAAGCTCGTCTTTGCTCATTAAAGATGCACCTGTGAGTCTAGTTTTCTTCGAGCAGTTCAAAATAAACGTGCTAAGACAGCTAGTATCACTTTGGGAGTTCAGTTAATGGGCTTGCTAGCGAGCAGTAAGCTAACGGCAACAGCTAGCTAACGCGAAGCTGGGAAACGCAAGATCCCCTAATAGCAGGCTAGCAAGTAGCGCTGGGTAAGCTAGCTAACTGCCGCTAACGTCTTTAAACCGCGCTTTATTGCCCCTTCCTGTAAAACTGTGAGCTTCATACCTGGTTGTCTAGCTGGCTCTGGGTCTGGCCTTGAGTTTGCGTCTGGCTGGGAAGGGTGAAATCAGTGAAGTCGTACTCGGAGCCCTGGGTGTCCGCTCCGAGCAGCTCCGTTTCCTCGGTGTCCAGGAAGGTGAGGGTCTGGGAGCTCGGCCCGTACGCCTCCACACTCATCTCGACTCTCAACTTTCGCTTTACAGAGCGGTTGCTGGTTTTCGTTTAAAGATGAACAAAATCCTCACGGTATTTTGATCGCTAACTGGTCTGGAGGCCGACGCTGGGGGTCTGAATTGAAACCCAAACAAAAATGGAACCGATCAGAACCTCGAAAGCTTCAGCAGGTCCAACAGCGACGGTGACGAACTTCCATGCGCCGCTCAACGCGTGACGTCCGCACTGTAGGCTGTAGAGCAGAGACAGGCCATCAATGGAGCGAGCTCTCACTCTGATCGTGTTTCCGGGTATGAAAACAGAAGCGTGGACCTCTGCAGGGAAAATAGGGAAATAACTACTGAACGCTGACAGACAACTGTTGCATAAGATAGACTGTGTTTGTACAGAAATCACTATGAAGTCTGAATTTTAAAACAAAAACAATAAAACAACAATATATAACTAACGATGCGGGAGGGCACAAAAGTCTCAGAACACTGATCAAAATACTTTTATTTTGCATTTTCATTGCACGTGATAACATCTCCTGAAAAAAGTTCAATTTCTTATATACGTCCAGGGATTTCAGCATGTCTTAGAATCTGATATGCCCCCTTTTAATGACAGCATGCACCCGAGCTGGCATGGACTCCACAACTCTCCAAAACCAGCATTTTTAAGTCTTCAAGTGCCCCCCAGTGACCACACCATCAGAAGACAGAATATTTTTGCTATATCCTGATACATCTCAAGATAGATATATATATCTATATCTATCTATCTATCTATCTATCTATCTATCTATCTATATGTATATATTTATTACATAAATATTATAGGGCCATATCACTAGTAACATCTTTGATCTGTGATCAGCCTTTTATGCAAACTCTACCAACTTTGGCACAATCCAATTTTGTGTGACAAAACAATACATGTTTTCATTCGGTGTAACTAGGGAGTAGTGGAAATAACTAGTGGAGTTGTAATAACAGACACGAAGACTTGTAATCCTTTGTCTTTATTTCAAAGCCTTCCCTTTTACAAAGCCAATATTCCTTACTTATTGTAACAGTGCGCTGTTAATGTCAGAAGCAGAAGACACCTGTGAAAGAATTCTCCCTAAACAGAGAACACAAGTAAATCACAGAGCCATAATGTTATTGTACAACAGAGCACACAGTGAGATAAAAAAAAAAAAAAGAAAAAAGTATTTCTGAGGTAGCCACATATTTGACTGGACAGCATCAGTAATATATCTTTGAACTGACCTGCGGAGAATTTTTAAGGCCTTTTCATAAACAACAGCAAGGCACAGGAGAGAGTCAGGGTCAGAGGTCACCTCGTATGTAAACTTGAGGCTCTTAGGGGCAGGCTCCTCCACAACCCTTTCACTTCTCAGCACTCAAAAGCCACACAGTAAAATATCAGCACCTAAAAACTCAGAACTAAAACCTACCCAACATTTCAACAATTTAATAAAAGATTTTACAACCACATGACCAAGATGTAACATCAATAAAATGTAGGTCTGAGAGGAAGTTTTCTGTTCAGGTCAGTGCTCCAGGATGCTACTTTGTGGTACTGAATAGTAATTAATTGATACACACTACTAAAAATAATGACTTTAACTCTACTGCACCAACTGGCTAAACTCAGACACATAGATTTTCTGCAGATACACGAGGTGTATAGACTATTCAATAATCAAATTTCTAAAAATGGATCAAATTTAATCCGTGTTGGGTGGCATGGGCCGTCCTGACGATTCAGCTGGCAGGGAAATGCTGGTCTACACCGTTAAACAGAAGACAATCCATAAAAAAAAGCCATAAAACAGAACATTTACGCGTGGGAGTGGCACCATCACAGACACAGGTCAGAACACACAAAAGCTCAGAAAAATAAAGCACAACTGACCTGTCATGCATACCTCACATACATAATTAGAATCACTGGGGGGGAGGGAAGAACAATGGGCATGTGTATGTCTGGAAAGCTACAAATTTCAGGTTAAAGTGACTGGAAATAAAAATACAAGAGACGAGCATTCACATAACCAAAACTGCTATCCATGAACAGATTAAGGGAGAAAAAAAGAAAGTGCTACAGAAAATAAAGTCCAGGCCCAACTCTGACTCAAATGAGAGTCCAACTTCATCAAATCAAATCCTCAGATAAAATAAGCAGCTATATCTGATTCGATGAAGGGAAAAACAGAAAGCTTTAATCAAGGAATAAAAGTCAGGGCTGCACAATTGCAGAAAAAAGAAGAACTTGGGCTCCTGTAATTTGGTCCTAAATGCTGCACCAAATTGCAATTTTTCACAGTTTTACTATAAAAGGAAAGTTGTGCATTTTTGTGAAGCTACGCGTCGGTCAGTGTATTGACAAACTAATGCCCCACTCAGTAAAAGGATTTCACTACCCAGAAATCCAGAGCAGTGATGTCAGTTTCTTTTCACAATCCAGTGAATAACTAATGAGCAAGAGAAAAGTGATCTTTTATTTGTTCAGTTCTTTAAAAATGAATATTATTGGATATACAATCTAGATTTAGAACAGGACACTAAACTAGGAATATAATTGCAAGGTTCAATATTTTCTCAGATAACTGTGCAGCCACAATAAAATTCTGACAAACCTAAAACTTGATCACTGAGCTTGAGATCTGTAATATAACATTGCACAGCCTGAGGCCAGATCTCAGTGGGGTGGATTTTGGGGGATTTTCTGTCAGAATTGGGCCAACAAACAGGGGGGAATATGAGCTGGAACCAACCCGTTCCCTGATTTAAATAACCTTTGTAAAAAGTAGGCAAATTTACAACTTCTTATAAAGAAAAAGGAGAAACAATAGAACATACGGTGTGAAACAGCACAGTTAGAACATAGTTAAAGGAAACAGAAATGAGAAAATATGGTTTTCTGCCAAACCTTTCTACTTAAACCATAATGTATCATGTACATTAATCATTTATAGACACTGAGGGGCAAACACCAGTCTATTAAAACATATTTCAACTGAAAGGAATTCAAAATTTGAGGATTATTAAAGTTAAATACTGCAGAGTATATTCACAGTTTCCCGAAATGTGACTTCTATAACCATTTCAATAACCCTAACTCTATAAGGTGCAATAATAGGAGTCACATTTGGAGTTATAGGTTGTAATATCTGCCACGTTACAGATCCTCTGCATATAAACAAATATGAGCTGCACTTTGCTTCTGTTTGAAGCGTGAGCCTTTAGTTTTTCACATATTATAAACTCCCAAATCAGAATATTATATGTTACTTGGAAGTGGGACAAAAGCCTACTTGACGTGACTACCGGTTTTCTGGAAACACAAATTTTATCTTCTCACCATCAGGAGATACTTAAACATAACTGAAACAGGGCTAACAAAATGAAAACTTAAGACATAGAGAAACAAACACCAAAAAGATGCTATACACTTAAGTTTCATCTTCTCCAAGTGAAGACAACAATAAAAAACAAAATAAGAAGTTTGGCTACTTGTGGTTAAGTGCAATTTCTGTTGTGTGGTGAAGGCTGGAGAGGCTGGTATGCATCTGGAGGTCACTTAGTGGAAGTGCTGCTGGCAGTGGATCTTTTCCTCGGCCTGGTCCAGAAGCTCCAGCATTTCCCGGATGATGGCTTGCAGCGCACGGCCCAGGTCTTCCCCGCTGTAAGGCTTTCCAAGCGGAGGCACATGAACGAAGGCAGAGCGACCATGGCTCAGGTATAGAGATGTGTAGTAAGTGAAATCACAGAGGTACCTGATAGGTAAGAGGGCACAGCGTCACGTAAATGAAGGGACAGGCATGTTAAAGGGAGGACACTATTGTGTTGTTTAAAGCGACATTATGTATGTTTCCGACCTTAAAATAACAGCCCCAGAATCGTGTTGATGGCATCAGTGAGGTGGTTTGTCATTTTGACTGAATTTAATTTATACAGTTTGAATAAATTTGAGTTTCTTTTAAGTAGAAGTAAATGCTAGGCTAAATGCGGATGAAAAAGTTCCATAAAACTGACATATTTCAAACTGATCAGCTCTCAAAAAATGCTGTAAATTACTGTTGTTTTGCTCTGTAGACACATTTTTGATGAATGATGGCAGTAAGTGCTAAACTCACTAAACACCTAGAACATGCTTTTAATGTGAAGCAGCAGCAATAGCAAATGCTTTCTTTGCATTAGCAGAAAGTTACCACAGCACACTACAGATAGTGAGCATCTTTTCTAATAAAAAGCAGGTGTACCAGGTATTGCCGGTGTTGTCACAAGCTTATTAGCACTAGGGGACATCTCATCACAGGGTAAACCCCAATAAATGATGTCTGTCATACTGTCATATAGTTTCACCTCACCATGCAGAGACTACATCTGTGTACAGCTATTTTGTGTGTTTAACAGAGTGACATGAATGTCTATATCCCTCAGGAGTTGGAGCATGTGATCCAAAAGTGAAAGACAAAACAAAGTGTGGATGCTGACTTAAAAAGTACATAATTACCTTCCGGCATCTCTGGAGACGGACACAGCTACTCCTAGCCCTGAGGCAGTCACTCTCTTGCAGACTGATTCCATGTCAATAACTGAGTCAATGCAGTCCGGGCCTCCCACTATGCAACACTGTGAATCAGGACAGAAGCTACTGTTGTCCAGGCCCTTGTAGCCGTGATTCCTGCCACATTTTTCCAGCGTGACAGTGGTGGCCATACCTGAGACTCCGACATGAACTACCAACTGGCAAAGAAAGCAAACAATATAAACACTCATGATAAAAGTCAAAAATATTTTAATCACAAAATATCTGTGATCGCTAGTTCTAGCCCTAGTTACAGCTCTCTCCGACTTCTGTTTTGTTTGAAACTGAAGTGTAACTATAACATATGTGTATGTTGTGTGTGTACATGTACATGTAATATACACCTTTTGTGCATTTTGGCCTTTCATACACATGTTAAATTGCGAAAACAGACCTTTTGGAAATCTCCTTCCATGATGAAGATATTCAGGAAATCAATAATCAGTGTTTACATCTGGATGGGCTGAATCTGAGATTTTTGTAAACAATGACAGAGACACCCACGTTCACTTTCTAACTCGGCTTATCTGTGTATGCAGCAACATTTGCAAATGTGGAGTCTGAGTATGTGTTATGATATTGGAGTATTAATGTTTGAACATTCACGGAATAGATGTTATGACAATCACATTTCCCTGACATGTTCATAGTATTTTCCACAACTAAGCAACCAAACACAGAGTATACAATCTCCTTCTGGTTTACTTATCTGAGCAGAGATTGTTTTAGTTTCTTTCAAAATACCTGTGTACAAATTTCTGCACACCTTCAAGAAAATAATAATTTGGATAGTTATCACCATGTTCCCCTCTTACCAGTGGACGATACTGCTTCCATAATGAAGGGACCAAACTCTGGACCGTCTGATACTCTACGGGGACCTCAGATACATGCAAGTCCACTTCACTGCCCAGTCCAAGCTTCTTCAGTTCCTGTCGGGAGGCAAACAAAAACATTAAAGCTAAAATCCTGCATTTTGAAAGAGAATTTGCCACAGCGCATCTTCAGCATGTGGTTTAAGGATGCATTCACCTATTTTCCAGTTTACATAATGATGATGATGTTGATATAATGATGCAAAATTCTTTAAAATACAATCATTAAATACATTTCTTAGGCAGAATCAAGGTAAAGCTGGTAGAAAGCGTGCATCACTGGCAAGCAACCAAAATCAACAATTTATAGACTAGCAAGAAGGTTTAGTAAATATTTTAAAAACAACATGGAGAGAAGTGGTGCTTTTTTTGCAGCACTGTACAATGAAAAGGTAGCAATACAAAACAAACCCACACGTTACCTGATAATTAACAAGCTGCACACAGCACCTGGTCTATGTATAGAGTTCTAAATTATGAACTGCTCATATGATTCGTAAAAAAGTGTAGGTAATATAAACTAAAGCTTCAGCATACACCTCTTCAGTCGATTTTTTTTGTTGCCGTTGTTTTTTTTTGCTATTCATCTGTATGTGCATACATACAATTATGACCAAAATAAACTGATATGAACTGAAATCTTACAGTCTTTGCTAACGATAAGTAAGCTAAAAGGAGGACCCATGAGTGCAGATTTGTTTAACCCCTTTTCATTTTTCCAACTGTGCACTAGTGTAGTAGATGACCATGACTGATGACATTCTTTGCCTTTTCCCTCTTACTGCCAATGACAGCAAACCTTTCTGCAAAATATTTCCTTAAATTTTTCCTTGGCTTCTTTTTCTTTAATCACAGATGTCTCTCACTAGCCTTGTTGTTTCAAAATAACATGGTTTTGCGTTTAACTTGAAACTGCAAAGTGGAGAACTTAACTGCAATACTCACACCTCTCCATCAAGAATGGGAAAATCAAGAAATAAAAAAGATGCAATCATACATATTATAAGTAGGACAAATCTCTGTCAAAGTCACAGCAAGCAGACCAACACCTCCCCCAATGTCCCTGCAGGACAAATAGCCCTGGACACTGACCCTCACTGGTATTGAAAAGAGGCTTGTTTGTGACCCCACCACAAAGCGGCCTTTTGTTTGCCTTTAATATCCTTATCAAGTGCGTCTAGACACCCTGACAGCTACCCTCATCCCCCACATGCAGTTTCCCCAGTAGGATGCTGAGAGCCTCTGACACACTGCCGCATGGTGTGAAGCCGGCCGCTGACCATCAGAGCGTCATGTAACCACCACAAGAACACAACATAATATAGAAATGTGATTACACAAACTATTTACTTAAAAATAGAATTTTTATTTAGTTTTTTAATTTTATATAATTAAAATGTCAATCACAACAGTCTTTAAAATAAGAACCTCAGGCTGATTTCTGTTTACAATGAATATAGCCATAAAAACAGCAGTGATACACACCTGTACTGCGACCCAGCTAGCGTTGACTGTGTGCTCTCCAAATGGTCCAAAACCTGCAAAACATACACGTTATTTTAGCTGCTGCACTGCGTGACATGTTAATCATCATGGAATCTGTTTGGTTTCTACGCAGATCAACCAAAAATTGTACCTTCTAAGCTTTGTTTGATTAATTTTGTCCAAAATTGTGCTTGTAATGTTGATTATTATCTCTTACTTGTTTTTAAACATCCCATTTGTACCCGGATTTGTTAGCTCTATGGTTGCTTATTGTCAACATCGTTTTGAGACTATTTTTATCTATAATGACGGATTGTGAGATTCAGAGTGATCAGAAGGCAATTTATCTCTCGTAATATGCTTTACAAAATTATCTATTTCGAAAATATTTTTGTAAAGTAGTAAATGCTAATACATTTAATTCTGCAGAACAACATGTGTGAATATAGCGTCACTCCCAAAAGGCTTTGAGCTACCGTCTTATTGTTGTAATACAGCGAGTCCTACTGCATGCCCTGTGATGTTTTGATAGCTTAAATATGAAATGTGATGTTTAACTCAAAAGTGTTTGCATGTTTTTGTTTTTAGAGTTTGCACAGTTTAACTTTTTACAGTGCTACAGCAAGCTCTTTTTCTTGAATTACCAAATTAAAATCAGTTCACTGATTCAATCACTTTCACTGAAAATCCCTTCATGCCTCACTCCATATGGCTTATGAAATCGCTGCAGCAACCGATGGATAGTCAGTCTGGCTTGTTTATACAAGGATCTATAACTGATCCCCTTCCACCACCCCTCCAAGGGTCAGCAGGTCCCCGGGGACTGGGTGGAGGGGGGATCAGTCTGTCTGACAGGCCGGTGAAAAGGAGCAGAGCGAGGGGCCGGCAGCTGCCAGCCGGCCCACTATTGTGAAGGTGCTGTTCCCATGCAATCTACACATCTTCTATCAGCTGCGACTGCGAGCTTCTACACCCCTTTGTGTCTGAGTACACCAAGTCACAGCTTCTGTTATCCTCCACAGATTTAATGTTTAAGAATACTGCATAGGACGCAGCTGAAAATGACAGGTCTAGGCGCAGGCTTTCATACAATGATTCAAAGCAGTGCAAGCAAATTAGAGAAAAAATAGATGAGCTTCCAAACAGAAACCAATACAGTAGGATATAAAGTGGAACTGGATCAAATCACCGGTTGGTTGTTGGTTATCGTGTTATTACTTCATACAACTTAAACAACACATGCGTAAAGGTGTAGAGAACAAGTCCAACTGCTATGAAACTCACAATACAAAGACATCAAGAGGAAAACTGTGGTACATTATCATTTCCATTCTGGGGATCATTAAATGAATATCATATCTTACTACAGGACCCTCACTGTATTACTCCGTGGGTCCCACAATCTGAGGGTAATTTCATAGATGCAAGAGCCTTGACATTTTCTCCCTCATTAATCATGCTCCATCTGTTGTTTATTATGTCTGGGATGGATAAAAAAAAGTGATTGCTAACAGCCACAGCATTGATATCGTGATAACATAACGCAATAAGCTACAGTCTGAGATACCTTTGATTTCATTACAGCATCTATGGATGTAGTCCACATTAATATCATCAAAGTGTTTATCAACAGAGGCTCCATTTTTAGTGAACTATGGTGGATATTTTGCCCATTAAGGCTTAAAGCTGTACCGTGTATTGTTTGGTATGGCCTTTCAGGAAAGACGGGAAACAACAACAACAAATAGATAATTTCACCTAGCTTGACATGAGCCTCCAATTTAACAAAAAATAACTCCAATATTGTTGATAAAGCCACAAGCGAAACGCTTCCGTTAGTTGAGTAACTGAGTACAACTGCCGTGGAGTGAGGGAGTAGCAGCCTGACGCCATTAACGCTACAGCAGCTGTCATCTCTACAACTTTTCCTCCACTTCACCCTGCTGCTCAGTCCGCCGGAGGGAAACGACAACACTATCAGGAAAAAGAAGACAAACCTGTAACGACCACAGTCCGTTTACTGTTATCCATCTCCCGTCCTATCAACGTTGCTGTTTTCGGTCTTTATTTGTGAACCAGGACCGTCAAGGCAGTCGGTGCCCTCCACAGCTGTCGGCTCCTTCTGCCAGACACAAATGAAGCCGGTCGGTCCTCTCGGCGGAGGGCCACGCGAGGCGCGACGTGATCACGTCAGCAATCAGACGTTGACTACTCTTGGGAGCGTAATGTTGACATAAACACAAATATCAAGGACAAGACAAGGGAGGTGGTATTTAAACTTACACACAAGTGCTAACCAGTAAAACGTTTTGTTTACTCTTAAACACATCTTTGTTTCTGTTGTGCTCCTTTAACGCCTCCAAAATTATAATGTTTTACTTACTGTACTTATTTACTGCTGTGTGTATTTCCTTTTTCTTTTTTTGCTTATGTTTTTTCAAATTTAAATCCCTTTGGACTCCATTTTTGTAGGATAATATAATGATGATTATGATGATGATGATGATAAAACATAAATAAAGCAAAACAAAAACAGAGTGTGCAAACAAAAAATGGATGTGTATATACTATCTATGCATGCATACATATATTACAACAGAAACGGGGGGGGGGGAGCATCCGCACCCGCCTTATTATCATTTTAGCCAATATTCATATTCATCAATCCAAATTTTCCAACCAAAAACCTCTATTCTGACCCCTCAGATCAATTGGGACAGGTTTACTGAGTGTTCCCAGGATCAAAACCAGGCAAGGTGAAGCAACTTTTAGTTTCTATGCTCCTCACCTGTGGAACAAACTTCTGAATACCTCAGGTCAGCTAAAACTGCCAGCTCATTTAAATAAGGGCTTAAAATATTACTGTTCAATAAATTAGTTTCATTCTCTCTTTTTAATCTGTAACTTTTCATTTGCTTGCTTTATTTTTACTGCCTTTGAATACAATGTTAACATTTTCCTAATGTTTAATGTTTTAATTTAATGCATTACCATGTCTTTGTAAAGCACTTTGAATTGCCTTCAGTCTGAATGGTGCTACATAGATAAACTTGCCTATTAGTGAGCTTTTCCTACAATGTACTAAATAAAGATGGCTGTTGAAGCTGTTAGAGAATGTATTTTGTATGGTGTTTATACAACCATATCTCTTTTAATTATTTTTGTAATTGTGCTATTTTCATATAGTATTTTATATTTTTAATTTCTTTCTTTTTTATGATAGTTTCCATTTCACATTTGTGAAACCCTCCTTGGCAGTCTGTTTACATTTTTTGTGCCTTGCTCAGGTACTAAATATAGTTGATATTTTGACGTTGAAATAATGAGAAAATAAACAATAAATAAATAAACATAGTGGACAATTCATTGGAAGTAATCAAACAAATGACTAAATGTTGCAAAAACTGAATACGAAATAAATGAGTAATAGCATAAAAAAATGTGTGATATATTAATTGGCATGTCCCTTTATTATTCCTCTTTAATTGCTTTATTTCTTTATCTTGTATTTTGAATTATTACACAGTGAGTGCTCTTGACTGTAGGGGGCAGCATTTTATAAGCAGTTATGATTACGCACCGCAGCACCGGAAGTAGAAGAAGTCGCACAGGAAGTGGTACAATCGTGTGATTTCAGGGCCAAGACAGCAAGTGAGACATAAAAAGTCAAAGCGAGATACTGTCACAATGGTAAGTATTTAACTACAGTGTTCAGCTAAAACGCAAATCGTCGTCTTAAATCTTCCGTCGCATGCCTGCCACTCAGCTAGCCGCGTTAGCAGCCCCGTCGCGCTGGCTCTCAATGATGCTCGGTATGCTAGCCAAGTTAATTTAGCGTTAACCGCTAGCTGTTCTAGCTACATTTAACATCATTTACACACAGCGAGCGTTTAGAAGTAAATGCAGATTTTACATGCAGCTACAGGAGACCTAGGTCTCGTGCTGAACCGGTGATATAAGCGTATTTAACCTCAAACTGGTCGTGACGCTCAAACACGTACAATTAACGATAGAAGTGGCAAATAACGGCTGCTAAGTGAAACATCGGTTAGTAGCAGCCAACTTAGACTATCAGGTGTGTCTATGTATGAAGATGAATGGCGCAGTCAGGATTTCTCAGGTAACCACTTATTGTTAATGGAAGGTGAATTCCTACGTGTGACCTGTTTTTCTTTCATTTTGCAGCTTCCACTGTCTCTGCTGAAGACTGCCCAGAACCATCCCATGGTGAGGAGGCACTGAGCTCTTACTGCTGTCAATAAGTATATGTTAGCGCTGCAGATGGGCATGTGTATCAATGATAACTGTTAAACTGTACATCATTGTTAAAGTGTACCTCCAGATAGTGTTAAGTGAGAAATTGCTTTCCAATAGAAAGCAATCACAACCATAATTTTTAGTATGTCATACAATCGGTTTATTGTCTAAGAACAACCTAAAAGCATTTACAGATTTAGCTGTCTGTAACATTTTTTGTTAACCTACTCTATATTGCACACTCTATTTTCTGCAGCTTCAGCTGTCTTTAATTTTACATTCAAGCTAAAGTTAGTTATTTGATAAACTACCTTCAACCTTGTTGTTCCTGACATTGTAACGCGAAATCTGTGTAGCCTGTAATTGCTTTGTCTTCAGGGATGTATCACAAGAAAAAACATGTCTCTAGATTCTGTCACCCGTCCCGCATTTTGTCATCAGTATTCTAATACTGCCGGCCGTTTGTCATGTTTTACCTCTCCTCAGTTGGTGGAGCTGAAGAATGGAGAGACGTACAACGGTCACTTGGTCAGCTGTGACAATTGGATGAACATCAACCTGAGAGAAGTCATCTGCACCTCGAGGGTAAAGCCAAGCCCTGTTTTTGTTTCTCTGTGGTCACTCATATGAAAGGAAGTAGACACCTTTATGGTCCAATGTTAATGCATAGCTGTAGTTGTCAGTGTTGGCTGCAGAGTGTCCTGTTGGCTGGTGAGAAAAGATTATGGCCAGTAAGCAGAGAGGCTTTAAACAAACACTCCATAGCATACACATTTAGGGGTTTTCTAGCATCTGTTTGTTTTGTTCTAGTACCTTTGTGTTTTCCTTTTAGTACTTTTTTACAGTTGCTTCTAGTTAAAACAGCCTCTCAATGCTAAATTTCAGGTGTCATCAATTAATAATATTTTAACGAATATGCTGCTATGGTTGCTGCTAGCAATTATTTTGATAATCACTTGGACTTAATTTTAAATAACTGTCAATTCCGTCATTCAGTGATTTTAAAATAACAATCAGAGCAGAAAAACTCATAAATAATGGGATTGCTATTACCATGAAATGTTTGCTATTTTTTCTTAATAGCTGACTGAAAAGATTGGCCAGCTATCAAAGTTTAAAACATTTACCCCTCTGTTGGTTCGTTGGTTGATTGATTAGTCAGTCAAGCATGTGTTTTACTGAGTGAGTAGAATTGAAGACTGTACTTGTGCAATGGCCCTCAGAATCTTGTTTCAGAATGACCGTTGGTAAATGACTAGGGCTGTAACGATACACGTATCGAAGCAGAAATCACGACACTCAGATCCACGAATCTGTCTCGCGCTGTGAGAAGGCAGAGTCGCGACACAACTTCCAGTCCAGATCAGCCCTATGAGCTGTAAGTAACACCACATTAACACCACAGCGGTCGTTCGCCAATTCTCCGCCGTTGTTCGTTCACACAGAGCGGAACACCGCTGTAAAGACGAACCGCTGCGTAATTCACACAGATAGCCGGTGCTGCGGCTCCTTAAGAGACATGACGGTACACGTCATTATGATGACGTGTGTGTGTTTGCAAGGGGTTTCCCCGGTGTCTCCCCTGTCAATCAAAACCCGACGGAGGCTGTCTTCCGGGGTAAAGTTCACTGAAGTCTCGGTCCGGAGGGCTGACTGTCGCAGAGATTTTCTTTCATCATAAACACTCGCTGAGTTAAAGTTTATTTGCCGGTGACAGATGCTGTTTATTGGGCAGAAATGTGATGAGGAGTCGGTAGGACGGGCGGGAGGAAGGACGCTTCTCTACGTACAGCTGCGGTATTTTTCCTTGTTGCCATAGACAGTTACAGTTACTACGTTACCTTCGTTTGGTTCTGTAACGTTGCTTTGTGGGACATTTCTCTGTATTAAGTTGAGTGAGGGATCTGTGCAGTTAACAGACCATCAGATAGACACCCTCCACAATACTGCGCCTCTGATACTATCAGACAAATATCATATACATAAGTGATTGAAATGTTACATAAATAAAATGTTTAATTTAGAAAAAAAAAATCGAGGTTTGTATCGAACCGTGGGTCAAAATTCGTGATACAAACCGAATCGTGAGTTTGGTGTATCGTTACAGCCTTATAAATGACAGTAAACAACTGAGTGGAAACTGAAATTCATTTAGGCTTGTAAATAATTAAACAAAAAAATTGGGAAATCAAGAAGATAACAAAAATTGGCAATTACTTTAATCCAACAAGTATAAAAAATACATCATAGCACAAAGATCCTCTACAAACTTAAAGATGTGTTAACCAAATAATCTGTTAGATGTCAAAGAGTGACATTTGACTCATTGACTCCCCCACTCTCCTCTGACAGGATGGAGATAAGTTCTGGAGGATGCCTGAGTGCTACATCAGAGGAAGCACCATCAAGTATCTTCGAATCCCAGACGAGATCATCGACATGGTGAAGGAGGAGGTGGTGTCGAAGGGCCGCGGACGTGGGGGCACCCAGCAGAACAAACAGCAGGGCAAAGGCAGAGGAGGAGCTGGCCGAGGTGAGCGGAGACACTCCCTGCTGATTGGACAGTCTGCAGCGGCATTTGTTTCTATCTCACTATCATAACGTGAATATCGGCATATTCAATTGTGGTTGTTTACAAACTCTGCAGATGTAAAGTCGCACATTCTTAAGAGTATCAAGGCCTTTTCCCGAAACACAGTTAGATAGATACTTTTCCCAGTGATCTGCATCTCCACACTCAGTGGGTGTGTGTCATCCTTATAGCTCACCTAGCGGAGCGGGCAGGGGGCTGTACTGAATCATCAGCAGGGTTTGATTCCAGCCTGTGGCTCTTTGCTGCATGTCCTCTGCCATGCTCTTCCCAGTCTCCTGTCACTCTCTAAGCAGTCCACTCCAGTAAAGGATAAAAGCCAAAAAAAGGGTGGGAAGGTAATGGAAATCTGTCTGAACAATAATTATCTTATCTTTCTCTCTGTAGGTCTGTTTGGTGGCCGTGGCAGAGGAATGACCGGTCCTGGTCGGGGCCAACAGCAGCAGCAGCAGCAGCAACAGCAGCAGCAGCAGGATAAGAAAATGGGCAAACCACAGGGAATGAAGAACCAGCACTAATGGACAACATGACACCTTCAACAACACAAACTCAGAGCAATTACTCCTTCATTACACGAAGATAAAATGAACTCTCTGGTGTTTCCTACTGCGGTGATGTTTGTCAAGACTGACCATGCAGAAATCACACCGGGCGAAGTTCAGAGAAACTGTGCTTTTGCACTGAATTTTGTTTTTTTAGTATTTGTAAGTCGCTTTTTTTATTATGACCATTACTATGACCAGTGTATCAGACACAGTTGACAGACTCCTTTAGTATCAATGTATAGTTTCATTACAACTTTGCAAGAACATTTCGTATAATAAGTCATATAGTATTATCCCAAAATCCATCAGTTGGTACACTGGACTGAGGTTTTTAGTTTAGTTTTTGTTTTTTTGCAGTTTACATGGTAAAGAAATTGCCCAGCCCCCAACTTCAGTTGCATGAAAATATTTTTTTTTAACTTGCTCTTTATTTTTGTGTTGTTTGTTATGTTTTGTGGTTTGAAACCATTTTGTCTGTCTGCTCTGCTGTACGGTCCGATCACGGCAGTAGATTGCGAGCCAGGGGACGAGAATTCAGTCTCTGAAAAAAAGTAACACTTTTGTTAAATCATTTGTAAGGTGATGCGTTGTGATCATTAGGATTTCCAGAAGAAGAAAAAAAGATTCTCATACTCTTAAGTCTAAAATGGATAAGTCCAACGTGTGTCTTGTTGGTTGGGTTTCATTTTATTTTTGTAACAAAAGACGGTGTTGTAATTTATTTACATGAGAACATGAGAATAAAACAAGTTTTGTTAAGTGGTCTTAATTTCCTTACTGATGCTCGGTCTAAAAGTTCCGAGCCTAAGCTACTAATATTGGTTCTGTTATTTAAATCAACTTGAATCAAACTTTTATAATTTACAGCAACACTTAATGTATCCATGAAATGACACAGATGCAGTGATTAGAGCTGGACAATTATCAAAATATTGTGATCTGCAACATCTGAGTCAAAGAGCTGCAATTTTTTGATAAATGTAAAATGTGTTCTAAAACAACATATATAATGCAGTGCTGTGGTGCTGCAGAAATGTCCTGGCCTACAAATCTTGTTCTCCAGATCTGACATGTTTCGTTTTTACTGACTTTAACAAATGTCACATTTACAATTTTAATAGGTCTTTCACATAGACATGAAAGTTGTGATACAAAAATAATCAGTTATCATCAAGAATATCACAATCATAATATTTGTCAAAAATAATGGCAATGTGATTATTTCTTTTTTAAAAATACTGTGCACCCCCTTCTCATCTTTTTTTCTTTTTCCCAGGATCAGCTAGTGTTTAATGTAACAAAAGCACTAGTACTTAGTAAAAACACATAAACCTGTAATATCTTGAATGGGACCAACATTTAAGATTATTATTTATTGTTCAGGTGGTGAAATCTTACACATTGTCTTAATGAAGTCTTGAAAAACACACTCACATGTAAAGGAAACGCTGAACTGGATGACAACCCTCCTGATCTGAATGATCAGAATCTAATTTCTCACATAGTAAAAAATACCAGATTACAGCTCAGTAATGGAAAGCTTGAGAGATACACTTTGTAAGACTGGACCAGCAGATCATTTGTTTCTTTCTTGAATCAGATTCGAATTAAAAGTGACTTTTATTCAATTTACTGACCATTTTATCCATAAAAGTCCCATTAAAAGCCAGAATGAAAAATGGCAAAAACGCTATATCTTGCAATGTCAAAGAAAGTGAGAAAAAAAATTCTAAATCCACCCTTTTATCTAAGTTAATGGGGTTCTGTGACAACACTCACCCTCCAAGTTTTGGGGAAATCTGTTGAGTCGTTTTCGAATAATACTGACAAACCAATAAACCAACCAACACATGGACACAGATGTAAACATGATCTCCTTGGTGGAGGAAAACATTTTGACAACATATACTTTCACCATGACTAATGATGTCTCAGGCCACACGTGTCTTTAAACTGATTTATTGATTAGCTAAACACAAATGCAAACATTTTAATTCATTCTCTAATCACAGAGTATTACACATGATAATTCAATGCATGCAGATAAAACTTTTGATACACATTTATGATTTGATTTGTTTCATAATTCAGTGATAGTTTTCATTAACATTCTGAGAGGCTTAAAGAATCATTCTGAAACTATAAAACTTAGTAAAAGTTAAAGTATTCATATCCAGGTTGTCAAACCTTCCTGTAGTCACTTGTGGGTGACATAAAACATCATGACCATGATTTTCTGAATGCTATGACCCTGAGCATGGTCCGGCTGATCATAAAAACGTAAAACAAAAAATCGAGGATAGAGGTATCAAACACACTTAAAACACACTTAAATGTATAAGAAACTGAAAACAAAATGCAAAATGTTTTCTTCACTAGGTTATCGCACCACCATGTAGATGTTTATACACTATCAGATGTAGTAACTGTAACTGTCTTTGGCAACTTATATGAGGGGGAAAAAATACCGCAGCTGTACGTGGAGAAGCGTCTGTCCTCCTGTCTGTCCTCCCGACTCTTCCTTACATTTGTGCCCGAAAAACAGCGTCTGTCACCGGCAAACAACTTTAACTCACTGAGTGTTTGTGATGAAAATAAATCACCACGACCGTCAGCTCTCCGGACTGAGACTTCAGGGAACTTTCCCCCAGAAAACAGCCTCCGTCCCCGCGAGTGACAGAGTCAGACAGCGTCCTGTTTACTGATGGTGATTATGTATGTACTGTTAGCTGTTCTGAAAACTCCAGTGAAGAGTACACACAAATCCAAGTTCCCTGTAGTCACTCATAAGGGATGTCAAACATTTAAAATAATATATTAAGGACATCAAATAAACACTACAATCACTTTCTCACAAATCCCTCAGCTGTGACTGACGATTTTAGCAGAGAAAAACAAACACAACAATAAAAAAACTTAAGATAAAAATACTTAAATGTATAAGAAACTAATAATAAAATGCAAAATGTTTTCTTCACTAGGTTATCGCACCACCATGTAGATATATTACCCTAACTATTCGATTTGGTGGTCAAAGAGTAAAATAAACTTCTTCCAAAAAATGTAAAATCAACTGATAGTAACACTAAACGGCATTATGTACTCAGGTTCAATCAGTCTTCGCGGTATGCTTGATTGTTTCATCTTTGATACATAATTATCATAGAAAATCAATAAAAACAGGAACACAAAACAAAGTTAAGTCAGACTCCTTGGGTTTCTAGAATATATGACCAAAACTTCACCTATAAACTCAAATCTCTCTCAACTCATCTACTTCATCCCTTCAGTTTTCTTTGATAACATTTTGAGACTTAACAGGCTTGAAGAACGACTGTTAGCTGTTCTGAAAACTCCAGTACACACAAATCCAAGTTCCCTGTAGTCACTCATAAGGGATGTAGACATTTTGAACACCAAACACGTTCTAACTGAACAAAACACATTTAAAATAATGAATCAAAGATAACAAATAAACACACTAGTATCACTTCCTCACAAATCCCTCAGCTGTGACGGACAATTTTATCAAGGAAAAAGATAATAATAAAAAAAACTTAAGACAAAAATACTTACATGTATAAGAAAACTAATAATAAAACGCAAAATGTTTTCTTCACTAGGTTATCGCACCACCATGAATATTTATTACCTTAACTATCAGATTTGGTGTTGAAAGAGTAAAAAGAACTTCATCCAAAAAATGTAAAAAAATTAATATACAGATAATATAGTAAATGCAGTCAATGATCAGCCGGCTCATGATACCACTAAACAAACTTTATACGTTGAAGGCATCGTGTACTCGGGTTCAGTCGTTCTTCTATGAATGCTTGACTGTTTCCCTAGTCTGTAACCTTCAGGTTCTTCACCTTTCATTCAAAATTATCAGAGAAATAAATACAAAAAAAATTAATATCAAACTCCTTTGGTTTCTAGAATATATGACCAAAACTTCACCTATGAACTCAAATCTCTCTTAATTCATCTACTTCATCCCTTCAGTTTTTTTTGATACCATTTTAAGACTTAACAGGCTTGAAGAACGACTGTTAGCTGTTCTGAAAAGTCCAGTGAAGAGTACACACTAATCCAAGTTCCCTGTAGTCACTCATAAGGGATGTCAAACACTTTGACCATGTCTTTAACACCAAACATGTTCTAACTGAACAAAACACACTTAAAATAATGAATCAATAAAAGATAACAATAAAAAAAACTGAAGATAAAAATACTTTTTCACTATCGCACCACCATGAATATTTATTACCTTAACTATCAGATTTGGTGGTCAAAGAGTAAAATAAACTTCATCCAAACAATGTAAAATTAACTAATAAACAGATAACATCGTAAATGCAGTCAATGATCAGCCGGCTCATGAAAAAAACTTTGGTCTTTCTGGTATGCTTGATTGTTTCTATAGAGCCTCAATGTTATATTGTTTCATCTTTCATGCATAATTAACACAGAAAATCAACCAAAACATAAACAAATAAAAACAAAGTGAAATCTAACTCCTCTGGTTTCTACAAATTGCTTAAAACTCATCCATTTCATCCCTCCGTCAGGTACTCCTGTTTGGCTGTGATGGCATATTTCCAGGTCTCCACAATCTGGGAGAGTTGCAGATTTTCAGGAAAGCTTTCCTCCACGTAAAGAGGCACCTCCACTTCTTTACGCTCCATGTAAGCAGTCACAGCCTCTTTCACACTGAGCAAAAGGAAAGGAAATAAATCTTAAAACATTTCTTTCTCTTTGTTTCACAGTTTCAGTTGTCATAATGATCTTGTTCTACACTGTTAGTATCACATATGTATTTCGTATCACCTTGTTAAAACTATTTGAAGTTATTGATCTTAATGATTCCATCTTATAATTTGGTCTATGTTTTGTATATCACGCAATGGAAAGCGTTGGAGTTGTGTCAAAGTCTGTTACCCCGCTAATATGTGTTTCCTCTTACAAGCAGGACTCAAGACGGTTCGAAACTAGCATTCTTTCTACTAGATCAAGTAAAAAAGTAGAGGTTAATAAAACCTTCTGAGTTGAAGCCAGGCTGCTAGTGGTAGCCTTGTTGCTAATGCTGTGTGTACAACAACATAAAATAATAATAACACAGGGAAGCAAAGGGAGAGGGAATGTTGAGAAGTTCTCTATTTCCCCTTTAACTTCTGTTTTCTATTGCCGGCTGTTGTGAATAGTAAAAAGTCAAATGTTGAAGTCCAAATCAATTCACACAGCCTGCTGTAGATTTCCTAACAATGGGAGCACACACCCAATTTTTTGTGGAATTCACTTGGTTTGACATTATCACATCCATCACAAATATTGCATTAACTGTCTATTCACCATTCTACATTAATGTGCTATAGCCTGTATCTTAAATGATTACCAACTCAAAATGCAGTCCTTCAGTGCATTACCCTCTAAACACCACAGGATGGCGCCTGTAACTTCCTAACACTTTCCTTCTATACTGACTGACACTTTAAAACACAAGTGATCATCTCACATCCCATTATGATACTCAACCTTCTACTTCCTGCTTCTCATAAAAAAAGTATGACTGGCTGATCTGAGCCCTGTGCAAGGAAACTGATCATTTTCGTCCAGGTCTGAACCTTCAAACTGTAGGATATATTATGTAATAGTACAGATTTTTACTAAAATGCACACACAAGATGCCAGTCTACATGACGGGACGCATTCCGAGTTCAGGATTGAAGTTAAAAGATAACACGGACTCTAAGCCCTTACTTGTTGCTTGAGGTAATTATTATGTTTAAACTAAGTGAAATATTCAAAACCCAAAATAAGATGCCTTTTTAATTGTGCAGCAATCCATCAAATGAGATATTTTAGATGTCTTGTGCATCACTCATCCCTTAAATTGAAATACATCAGGAAAAATTGTGAAGCTGTTCAAGAGATTTACCTCCAGGATGGTTTGTAATCTGCTGTGGCCTGTGGGCGGCCGAGACGCAACAGGAGGAACTCGTGTATCTCAAGCAGCCATTGATCTACGTTTGCTTTGGTCACAAAAGTTTTCAACTCAATCTTGTCTTCTTCTGTCAGCGGCATGTGGTACTCATCTGGATACCCCATAAAGGGCTCCTTTTTGTAGAAAGAAAAACAAACAAACAAACAAATAAACTAATGACAACATATTCTTGATGAGCCATGCCCAGGTTTTTAATTGATTTTCAGTATCATGCTCTTTTTTTGCATTTAAAAAGACCCAGCATTCGGCAAAAGCAACACTTACCCTCTTGAGACGGAGCAAGTTTTCAGATTTGAGGGAGGAGAGGAGTTGCCACAGAGAAACACAGTGTCTGAGGTGGCATCTGTGCAGGACCTGAAGAAACAACACAGCAGCGTAAAAGAGTCTGTTCCATACACTCCCAAGAAATACACATAAGGTTTTTTTTTTTTTAAAGAACTGAGCTTATACTTTCTTCAGACTTCTTTTATTTTAATGGAGTTATATTTTGTAATTACCTTATTTTACTTATGTTTAATTGGGTGATTGACCTGATTTAATAAGCAGTAATGATAAATTCTGTCTCTTTAAAATGTCCATATTTTTGTGTCAATAGGAAAAGGCACGATATTGCGTAACATGTTAATTACAATAATAACTGTTCAGGTTGGTGGAGTGACTTGAGGCTGGAAGTCACTGTACAGATTATAAAATCCATTGAGGCACTGTGATCGCAATTTTTGGCTATATGAATAAAACTAGCCTGACTTAAGACTGTGAAGATATGCATTTAGAATTGTTTTTTTGCTTATTTTTTTTACTTGAAAAAATAGTCATGATTCATTAAAGGATGGGTTCACAATTTGGCATTTGATTCACAAAGTATTCTTAAAACGTTAGTCAGGTGCCAATATGAATATCTGCAAATAAGAAAGCCCTTCCTTATGTATTTATAATGTAATTGCTCAAATTCCACAGCCCTCATATTTTCAAATGTGTATGACAATTCAAGTGGATAACTTCCAAAGTTACAGACTTGTGCATATCTCTGCCAGGCAGCAATGGTGGATTGTGGTTATATCCACAGGCACTACAAATTGGACAATAGATGGACGACGAGATGACAGAGAGGTTTACAAGTTGGATGCATTTTGGTAATTTTCCTAGCAAAGGGAACAGCATCCTCCCTTGTCCCCCCTCAAATCATCTGCTTACTGGTGAAAATTACATTGCAGATCTGTAGTGGAGGCTACAGCAAGTGGGAGGCGGGCTCAGCAATGCTGCCAGATCAGGCTCATTTTGGGATGTGTTGTGTGGGTTAACATGGACATCTTAGCGAGTCAGTTTACCTAAAATAACTGTAACAGTATCCAGCCTGGGTGAAAGAGCCTTGATATGTGCTGACCTGCAGTATGTGATGATTGATCTGGTCAGCCATCTTCAGGATGTCCTGGAGGTAGGTGACCAGCGACATCATGGGATCACCACCAGTCATTGAGAGGAAACCCATTAGCAGCTCCAAGATCTTAAGTGCCTCACACACCTCGCTGTAGGAGTCCAGTCCTCTGGACAAGGCATTCCAGGTCAGAGAGGACAGAGCAACCTGAAGGAACAACAGATGTAAGTATGAATGAAGGCTGAAGCTACTGTAAGTATGTGTTTTGTGTATTTATATGTAAATGACAAATGAAGCTCATGTCATTAAATAGCACAGAGACAAACCTTCACTGTTTTTGCTGCTGTCTATTCAAATATTAAGTTCTCTCTGTCTTCAGTTCATTCATGCTGCTGTTTTGATGGTCAAGGTTTCAGCTTGTCACATGAGATTATTTCTGTTTAATGTCATAATCGAATATCTGTGGGCTCTGGTGATTTGTGATAAACATTTTCACTATTTTCTGAATTTACGAGACAAAAAAGCCCCAACTGAACAAATGAAAAAAATCCCTAAATATTTTCCTTAATGGCTTGTTTGTGTCTTTAGTCACAAGTCAGCTGCCTATTGTACAAAAGTAATGTAGAAGATTTATTCATTTACCTGAGGCACTTTTCCTTTAACTGCTTTGAAAATAGTGTCATAGTCTCTGTCTTGTGTGTTGACCAGAGTGGGAATGCCCTGAAATAAAGCACAGTGAGTTTAGTGAAGCAGGAAAATACAGAAAAATAGGTAAGGCAACACAGAGCAGATGAAATAATGACACAAACAAGAAGCTGGGATTTACTAGCGATCTGCAGAGATAGTTTCAGTGTCCGTGATTTTGTCTTTTAGAATACACATTTTTCCCTTTGTGGCTATTCCATTGCCTGTCTGAACCCACAATCAGTGCACAATCACAGCAACAGTAAACTGCACAGGTCTGCTAAACTTGTGTTTATTGTGTTTATCTTTCTTTTTCTGTAACCACACCAGGCTTTCTGGACTTACTGTGCGGGTGATGAGGAGTTTTCCCTGCAGGAAGTGGGTGAGGATCTGCTGCTGGATCCTGGGCAGGTCAAATTGTGTTATCGTCTCATGGCCACGTTCTAAGTTGTACTGGCAGTTGGATAAAACCAGGGGAAGCAGGTCTTTCTCCATGTCATAGTGGATCACATGCTCTTCTGTTATCTCTGCCACACTCACCCTGTAACTGCTGCAGATATTATAATGCAAGTATAAACGTGTTGTTATTCATGTAATCACATTTGTTACCCAAAACCAAAAACGCATAAACTCAGTACAGCAAACATATTTTGTTATCGGTAAACTTGTTATAATTAATTGTCCAAAATACATCTGTGGCTGTCTATCAATAAAAATGATTGAAATTATATTTGGCCAGATGCTTAAATTTCTGATCTGTAAAGCATACAAGCAGGAGGCATGATTGTTACTATGTTACATATTACATATGCAGAAGCATAAGTAAAAGTGCTCTTTCTACGTATTTCTTGGTGCTGCTATGGTTCAATACATTTTTCACTAACCAATGTCGGGGGATCATTAGTTTAGCATTTTTAATAGTGTTTAGTGTCTTCTTTCAGAAAAAAATCGCTAAATAGCCGGTATGTCCAGCGTGTGTTAAACTGAAAAATTGACATCTACTCTCTGTTGGACAATTCAGTTTTTTTTTTTTTTTTTTTTCAGTTTTTTCTTGTTTTATGAATCTCTGTGTATATTTCGTACCTGCTGTCCTCTTTAGTGTGGTTGTCAGCAGCGTCCACCATCTCATTATGTAACGTCACAAGGTAGCTGACCAGCCCCGTGGCACACAGGCCTGGACCCTGCCGCCGGGGCAGGAGGTACTGCAGGTCACTGTCCAGGTCCAAGTCCCTGCCGGAAAACACTTCTGGGATCTTCAGCTCATCTGTAGTTTGAAGAGGACATAAAATTAGTTTTCAATACAGCAATAAATAAATATTCATTTACTGATTAAGTGCTTACTAGACATGTTAAACAATATTAGAACTGATTTAATGCATTATGTAAATCCATGCTAAATTAAACTTCAGCAAAGTTGTGCCATGTAAGTGCTTTGTAAGACAAAGAAAAATAACGAAATAAGGGAGAGGACAAGGACAGATGAAAATGAACTTATTGTGAGTTCCTCCATCGGTAAACTTTTAAGGAGATCAATAGCAGGGTAAGTGCTTTACTTACTGCTGGTTACAGAATTTTTCAGCAGATTCCACGTTTTAAGGAAGATGTCAATGTGGTTTTCATACCACTTTTTCCTATCTGAAACCAGAAATGTTTGGGTTACAAAAAAGAAAACATGCTTTCTTTCCCATAAGCCATGCTTCCCAAAAAATGAAGTTCTTCCAATAGATTTTGACAATTGAATGTTAACAATTTGAGAATTAAATAAGGCTTTTGTCAGAGATACTGCAACTGTACCTTTTTGCTTCTCAGTGAACTCTCTGATGGAGCCCACTGTCTGGTCAGATGCATTCTGGAACTCTCTCACCAAGCGTTTCTGCAGGATTAGGATGTTTGGAAGGTGCTTAATCTGTCGAATTTCCCCCTCCTGAATAGGAAAAAAACAACAGTTTAAAGTCACACCTCAATTGATTATTTATATATAGCTGACCAAAATTAACCTAATTTTCAATTTTTACTGAAATCTGAGAGGTTTTTATTCTAATTTTCTTTTTTTTTCCCTCAAACAAATTTGTGATAACAAAATCAGTGTAAATGTATTGATCTACTTCTCAAGACTAAATAAATGAAAGTATTATGATTAAATGTAGTAAAAATGTAACATTTATCCTGACACTGTTGGAAGGAACCATTGCAAATGATTACTTATAGCTTATGGGATATCTTGTTATCATAATTCACATTTGGTCTGATGGTTGCATAAAATAAAATCTCACGGTCTGTCTAAAAGAGTATATTCTCTGAACTTGCACAGTTACTAAAATGAATCCAACAATGTGAAATGTTATTTGCTTTTGCACCATCAGGGGCCAGGATGCCAAAAATATGATTGTCAAGTCATTTTTTTGGAAATGAATATCTACAACAAACTTTTTAGTAATCTTATTGTTCTGAACCAAACTGTTTTATGGAGAGGTGAATTCAATGTCGTTCTGTCACAAAGCTTTACATCTCACAGACATTTACCTTCTGCAGGAACCTGCAGAGAAGAGGCAGCTCCTCCTTTTGGTCTTGCTGCTCCACAATGTGTATGAGGCTGAGCAGTGACAGCCTCTCCCTGTAGCTCCATAATGCCGAACTGTGGACCTGAGAGCCCTGCGCTAGAGACGTCAAGAAGGAGCAATCATCACCAAAGGTCACCCTCATGATGAAGTTGGAAGATACACGGGAGTCAGTCCTGATGAAGCCTTTTGCTTTGTGTAGGAGTTGATCAAGATCCTAGGCACAAAATATTTGGAGTAGTAGAAGGTGAGTTTTACTGCAGCAGTATAAAATATTCATTTTATTGCAAAAAAAAAAAGTCATGTAAAAATCAGCATACAACACATATGCATTATAAATGAGTAGATGGGCAAACATCATGTATGAATCAAAGCATATAAAGGCTTCATTGTCACTTGCAAGAGGGGAAAAAACAATGTGAACTGGTAAAAATGTATGGCAAACGGCCTTACCTTCAACTGAGGTGTCATAATGTCTTCAGCCACAGTAGTCTCCCATTTGTTTCTGGATGCTTTGGTTGTTAGGTTAAGATCGATACCAGCTAGTCCAGGTCAAACAGAGGGTATTTTGTAAAATACATCATGTATATAATGTACAAAATACATTATCTTCTTTACGCCTATAAAGATGTGTGTAATATTAAAACATGGGTTCAGAAATGTTACTATCCTTTCACACGGATACAATTTTCAAATCTTATCCTACAAATTTAGAAAATTCAAAGTTTGTAGTAGGTTATGCGTCCATCATCTCAAAGATGTGGACACAAGTAATTGTAACTTGGATTTGAGTTGACTTGAGTCACTGTTTTGATGACTTACAACTTGATCTGACAGAAAATAAATGGTTTGAGACTTGACCTGTACTTGGAAGTTTAAGACTTGACTTAAGACTGTGACTTGTACCTGTATTCATTTTCTTATATCTTTCTTATATTATCTTATATCCATGGATGGTTATTCAGCTAGATGGTGGAAACAAGAAATCCACACACATATGGGACTTCAGAACCTAAATCTGTTTGTAACCGAGTTGCTGGGCAAACAGGCATAACAATGTTTGACTGTTATTTCACTGTTCAAAACTGATCGGGGAGAGATTTTTTTTTTTTCGATTGAGAAGCAATTAAGAAATAAAGATGCTTTTAAAAGTCATTCATTTTTGTTTGAACTCAGTTGTTTCACTGAAGCTAGAAAATGACTTGACTTTGGACTTGACTTGACACAACATGTGACTTGACTGTGCATATTTCAGATGGCATTCCTCCCCTCATTACGCTATCTACTGTTTTCCTCTGTAGTTGTGTGAAAAAACAACAAACTTAGAGCAAGCAACCTACACGCTGAAAATGTCCGGGTTAATCTACGCTAACCCGGTCACTAACAGTGTGAAACTCAAAGGCAATGTGCTTTAACAAATAACTATTAACAGTGACTGACTGGTGGTGGGCTTACAGTGACTGGCCTGCAGGAGCTCCTGCAGCGACCTGAGCACCAAGTGAACAGTTGTAACAGTGTCATCAAATCCTCTTCCCAGTGCCTTTGACAGCTGATCCAAATCCTTTTTTATGTGCAGAGCAAGAAACGAACTTGCATCCTCTACAGTCGGCTGAATAATTTGCTGGAAATGCTAAAGACAATCAGATTCAAAACATTGGGCAGAATTATTAGTTTTGATATGTTTTCTTGCACAGAGATCTTATCTGGATAGAATCATTTGATATCTCAGCTAAACTTTATGTCAATTCTAAAAAAAAAGCATTATTTCGATATTGAGAGTAATTAACTTCATTCATTCCACTCACCTGGGATTTTTCTGAGGCGCCCAGCAGCATTGCCAAGTGTGTTACCAGCCTGACCAGAATGAAGGGTGTCAGAGACATATTTTTCGTGTCCAGGGCATCTGGATTGTTTCTCAGCTCAGGGTCTCCCAGGATGTGGCCAGGCTTTGTTCGATCCCTTAAAAAACATAGCAAAGCATCAGTCAGTCAATTAGTAATACAGAAGAGTTGTTTAAATGTAAGTCTATATGACATTTGATTTGATGGTACAACTACAATCAAATGGGTTTATAAAAGGAACTCACAAATTATCATCCATAGTGCTTGTACTAAATTATTAGTATTAATCCAATTATGTTCTATATAAAACAACTTTCTAACTATTAAATTCTGAGTATTTTTGACATAAAGTCTCATAACTTCAGTAGGTACCACAAATCACCACAATATGAGCAGCTGGCAATATACTAGATACTTTCTACTGGATGCAATATATGTTTTTTTTTCAGCTGACACAGATAACCAATAATTACCTGCTTCTCATGGCTGATACCTAAGATAACCAATAGTTTCAAATTTTTAAAAGTTTTATGTGACATATTTCAAACAATGTTATTTTCTGTCGACATTTTAGACTTCTTCCATCTTCTCAGAACCATTACAGGGACCCTTATCACAAATTGCAATTGTGTTGTCTCCTTCTTCTTCTTCTTTTTTTCTTCTTCTTTTGCTCTGTGTTTATTGGTGGACTGCAAACCAGTTTTGCAGCTGCACACTACCACCTACAACATCGGAGCACATAGGTGCTGCACTACTTCAGTCAGAAAGCATTGGCAAAAAATGATCTGCTCTATTTATTGGGTATAAAATTTCACTAATACCGATAAATGGCCGATGACATATTTTTCCCAAAACCAGGTCAATAATCTATCGCCCAATATGGTATATATTGTGCATCCTTACCATAAAAATCAAAATACTACACTTTTTTCACTTCTTCTTTGCTGTGTCATGGTAATATTTCTTTTGTTTACAAAAATGACATTTTAACTGGGAAGTATACTATATTAAGGAGCAAAACTACTTAGAGACAATTCAGTGAGTGACTGTAGCTTGACCAATAATTACACCCACTGTTGCAGTGGAATAGATGTGAATCCAGGCAGGGGTTGATGATGTTCCCCTCCAACCTCCTCGCCACACTCCAGACATCGGCCTCTCTCCATGGGCTTGCCGCACTGCAGTAGAATGAAGCAGATCAGTGCATTTTGCTCAGAGAGCACATTTTTACTACTTCATATTCTAATCACTTTGCAAGTAAAAAAAAAAATGGAACTATATGAAAATAGCTTACCTCATCAACAAAGCACGGATGATTATTTGGACACACTGTGAAAAACAATTGGCAACTTAGGCTAAACTCACAATAATTATTTAGACAGAAGATGAACTAAACTAGGAATTATTATTTGGGTTGATATGAGTCCCTTAGCATTGAATATGATGAAGCAAACCGAGAGCGCAAAAGAATATCAACACTTCAAGACATCTTTTCGGGAAAATAAAATCTACTGAGGAGATGAAATGTATAAATAAATGCAGACTATTGAGATAATCTAAGATGCAATTATGCACTGAATAAAGCTGCAAGAAACCATAATTTACAATTGTGGTTTATATATGAATAAGTAATACTTACCATACCAAGTAAGCTGCCAATAGTCTTGTCGTATGGCTTCCTGGGCAACAGCTAACATGTCATCAGGCATTGTGGGTATAAATGCCGTCTGTAAGATTTAATATAATAACATTGTAAAAACTAGCTTGAAAGTAAAAGCGAGTAAACTGCAGTAGGGATGAAAGTTGTTCCTAGCTCTTGCCAGTACTACCACCTTAATCTTCATCATTTGTTATTGTGTCCCCAGAGCTTTTCCAGTCTACTGACCGCCCAAAATCGCTTTACAACACAACGTCAGATTCAACCATTCACACACACATTCATAAACTGATGGCAGAGGCTGCCATGCAAGGTGCCAATTGCTCATCAAGATCAACTTGGGGTTCAGTTTCTTGCTCAAAGACAGCTCAGCTATGAGGAGTCGGTATTCGAACCAGTGACCTTCCAATTACTAGACGACCCGCTCTACCTCCTGAGATACAGCTGCCCCGAAACACTTGACATCATGTATAGCAAAAGATTTGGTTAAAGTGCCAGATTTCATTTGTGAATTTTGACAAAACTTTAAAAATCATAACAATTTGTTACCAACTTAATAACAGCTGAACGGTTATCAAGTATCTGTCTCTCAATTTTTTAGAACATCGGGCATGTAAATGAAAATACAGATCATGAGTAAAATATATCAAAATGTCTGTTACAATGTGTGATGGTGTAAATTCCACAGATTGTTACTGAATGTTAACAAAAACTTTGTAATCCTAACAACTTGGTTGGATTTTAATTATTACAATTAAATTAATCTGTAACAGGTGCTTTGCAAGTTAAACACTGGATTACCTGAGTGCAAAGTAAGGTGCAAGGTGCAAAGGATATTTTTGTATATTTAGACTCTTAATAAGTCATAGGTGTGTTTTGGGTGGAACATGAGTTATATATAGGTAGGTATATATGACATTGATGAGAACTATATTACATTACCTGCAGCAACCCCCCAGCAGCAGTTGTGCTCTTTATTAAGAAAGCCACACACGCATTTGTGCACAGGGAAGAGCAGAATGACATGGCATTAGCAGAAGTGTTTTCTTGTTGAAAATGTAATCATTAGGTTTTGGATGTGGGTTTTGGCAGGCAGTTGTTGTTCCCTCTTGCCAGTACGGTGTACTGGCACTGAATCTTTACGTGGTATGGAGCACTGGGGCGTACCAGTCTGCATTCACCCCAGCTTATAACACAAAATATGTTTAATGTACTCTTCAAACACTAGACACAAGACTATCTAGGGCACCTTAAAGTTGTAAAAAAAACAGTCATTGGTGGTCTAGACAGGCAGATACCATACAATGTTTACCTGCATATTTTGAGGAGACAGACCAAGTTGCTTGAGTGGCATCACAATAGCGTGAGTCCCAGTGAGCAGCACAGCTGCCAGATGGATGGTCAGCTCAATGACAGTGTTGTCAACAATGGTTTTACCAGGATGAACAGCCAGTTCTCCCAACCTGTTCTGTACCAAGAGTGAGCCAAAATCCCTTACTTCTTTTTTTTGCAGAAACCTTGAGCCCTGGATGAGATCTCCAAATGCTTTGCATTGCTACAGGGAAATATAAGATGATATACAGTGACTATAAGCAGGTTTTTATAGCTGATTATAAAACATATGACAGCAAAATATCATCTGAAAAAAAGTATCAAATATTTCCAAGAAAGAAAGTTGTAAAACATTTCTACAGTAATACTATACACTACTTCTACACACTAACCGCAGGTTGTGTTTTAATGCTGGATTTTTATATTAGTGGTTGGTGCAGTCAGCAATTGCAGAGAAAGACAGCTGATTGTTTAGTCTCAGTCACAGGTCACCAGACCAGTGGCCAACCCAAAGCATCTGTATTTGACAACCTGGTAATGAGACTCAACAAAAAAACTATTTCTTTAACTATGAAAGTCACATCTCATGTTACTTCCCCTCAATCTTAGTGGAGGATCTTAGTGCAACCAAAAGGCACAAACCCTCACTGGCTTTGTACACCAAGTAATTGTGCTCTGCCAAGCTAGAACTGTGCTGCTTGGAGGTGTGAAAAACTTTTGGTATTTTTCATGTCACACATAGGACCCAATACAATATTTTGACCGATGACCCACAGATTATTTTCATCTTTCTCTGCAAACCGAGAGGGCTTTGTTAGCGTTCCATGCTGCCCACTGAGGTTGAACAATATCGAAACATTTTTACTCAACATACAGTTCATAGAGAACTTTACAGTTTGTGAAAAAATGTCAAGCAAGCTTAGATACCAATTGAAGCAGTACCTTTAACAAGGGATAATTTATCACCGAAAGTTTGTTCTTGTGTAGTATACACATCTTCAGTCCTGAATGAAATCGGCCTCTGTTCAACTCTGGGCTACCTTCAATTGTCTACTGAAGAGTCTTGATATGTAATATGTTATTTCATTTCTTCATACCTCAGGGGTTGGATGAAGACCTGTATTTGCAGATCTGTACAGAGTTGTAACCTCTCGGAAAAGTGCCAGGAGGATGAACACTGTTCGATTCTTTGGTGGCACAGTGCATTTCTGAATCAATGGAAAACAAACAAAAATTAGTTGACTACACTCAGTAATCTAGTTTACAGTTATTCACATTTCCATCTGGGTAACACTGGCCCAAAACACCAGACCAATTTGCATATTGTCATCCATAGTTTAGCTTTTTATTGCATTTTTGTCTGCTTTTGTTGATAGATTAGCAAATATAAGTTTGTCCATAGAATTGTTGCCTCGGTTATCTGTAACTTTTACATTCAGACCCTGAACAAATGCCAGTTCTGCTGTGCTTTACCTGAATTACATTAGCTAAATTATTGTGTGTGTTACAGACCCACTCTTGCCTGATTAACAAGATTGTTTTTGGGGTTAACAAACTTTAATATATGCCATATTAATAGTAATATTCGTTTCATATTTGAGTTAAAACTTTTTGATCACCTCTTGCAATATCCTTCATCTTCTTTACAGCCATTCCAAAATGACAAGTGGAATTGACATTTAAGCTTAAACATGTATAATGTTTTGTATATTCAATTTCTTAATTGAGGGGGGGAGGATTGCTACTATCATTTAATGGTGTTCACCAGTGCTACCAGTGGAAAAGTTGTTCCAGACCCCTGGAATGAGACAAATATATGAAAAAGGTGGATGTGAACAGTACTTGGAGCAGATTCATTTGGTAATTGTATTAAAATACCTCTAAGACTTCTTCTATCTGCTCAACATTGCCATTCACCACTGCCTCGGCGACTGCATCCCTGACTGCCTTGTATTCCTCTCCATATATAAGATACTGGTCGATCTGGCCTCCATCTTCATTCTGTTTACAACATAAATGGAGTTAAAGGAGCAAAAACATGGTTTAAAATATCCAAATAAAGAGATTTTGAATGGATTTCAGATGTCATGTTGGTTTCCTGGTCAAGGGGTAGTCTATTAATACAATGAAATGAACACCTGCTCACTATCAAATGATAGTGTGGTGCTGATGATTTGCCCCACGGCCTGCATAATATTACAGCTGTGACAAGTTTATATACATTTTTCTGTAGTAAATTTGCTGATGAATGGTGGTGTACCTGTTGATTAATTTCCGCAGGGAAAATCCAACTGAATTCTGGCTGTTTCAACAGTGTCTGGACGAACTCAACACCTTGTCGTACACTGAGTTGACGGATCAGGTAAACACGGTACCAATCATTCCCGCTCTCCTGACAGAGCTTGATCACCATGTTCAGGAAATCCTCTGCTCCTTCTGAGACATCGTTGTCTGCAATAGCAATGTAGCAGTAATGTTATCCAATAGATACATTCTTATTTTTTTTTCTCTGCTTACTAATGCAAACTTAGTAATAGTTAAGTTATCTCTCACCAGACAGACTGTCACTGATGAGCTGGACAGCCATGGTGAGGGACAGACGCAATCGTGCGATGTGCTGGAGATGTTTAATAGACACTGTTTCTGGAACAGAAGTGACTTCAGCCAAAAAGAGGCGCAGGAATTCGGTTTCACCATTGAAAAATGCCTTTAACTCTTGAGCCTTGTTGCCTTGAGGCATTTTCTCCCACATGGAGTCCTGCAAAAAAAAGGTTGAGGGATCATTATTTTTTTATCACTTGACACAAACTGATCTTAATCAGCAGTGACCAGAAACTGATACAGCAGTTTGTGATACAGCTTCTATCTACTCCTCCAAAATCTGGCCCTCAAGTAAGAAATTTGGACCACTGACAAGGCAGAAGATTTTTCATAGCTCACATCAAAACCTTTGCATGATTTTCCATACATCCTCTGTACAATGTGAATATAAAACTCATTTAAACATTGAATATGACCAAATATGACATCTTCACATCACATCCAATACAGCAGCTCTCTGAGGAAATCAATCAATAAATAAACGTTATTCCTAAATGAATCGAAAGAACTAAAACAAACAGTAAAGATGTATCATCCTCCTTTTCACAGAAACCTACGCACCCTGTCCTGATTGAAAGCAAGGATCAGTTAGGCCCCCAACATTTGGAGTCAAAGTTATTTTTATTAACACATTATTGGTTGCTCATTTTAAAAAACTGTGATGAAGTGAATGTGTAATGTTCTGCTAGAAAAAAATATTTTTTGGGAGTGCAGGACAACTGTAGTAAAAGGTTGCCCTGACTTATTTTCTTTCTGAGGCTTCTTGAATGTTTTGAAATCTTCAATGAAATTGTCTTGCCATTTAAATAATAGACTATTGTCATGTGTATGTGATTAAAATATATTTTACCTCCAAGCAGTTGATGTACAGGGAATAAAGCTCTGCTTTATCCTCCTCGTCCAAAAATCTGCTGTCTTCAACTGATGACAAATGTTGCTGCAAATATTCCTGGACTGCATCAAAGCTGAAACACAGTTAAGTTCATCATACACTTAGTACAATGCCGAAAGACTTTGCAAGGTGAAACAGAGGAGCTTAAACCGATTCAAACATTCTCTCATAACCAAATTCTTCAATGTGATGAAAGCAGCAATGCTGTAACGCACTGCAATGTTGTTGTCAGAGCTGCCCCATAAACACTTCAGACAGCTCTAATTATCTACGATCATTTAAATTTAGATATATAATTTCAGTGTACCTACCTGAACTTCAGCAGCAGCTTGAGGATCACAGATCTCACCACTGGGTTTTTATCTGGGGACTCGTCGAAAGGCGACAGATCTTTGGTGTGAATCTGCTTATGTTCTGGTTTGACAGATGAATTAGAGTAAATATTAGTAAGAAAAAATTAAAGACTTCTAATTATGAATAATAATCTCAATTTCAGAGTGGCAATACAAAAAGCATGATGAAATGAAAAAAATATTGTTTAAAACTATTTTTTGAGATCCCCAAAAATAGGAATTTATGTAGAAAATGGTCAAAGCTTTAACATACAGGAGGAAACAATACTTTTGAGTTTATTTTAGTCTTTTTTTAGAAGAATCTCTACAGTAAGAGATACCTGTTTCAATGCTAAGGTAGGACAGCAGGTGTTTGATGACACCGCTGGCTGGTGGTGTGTTGTGCTTGAAGCACACAGTGGAGAGCAGGTCAATGAAGAAACCGTTACAACGTTGTCTGATTTCTGCATTTTTCTTGACAGAGACCCTGCGGAGTAGGTAAGTAGTGACATCTTATCTGTGTTAATTTGAACATTTCAAAATGTGGCTAGGTTTAACCAACTGACTCTCTGACTCTATCTGTAACTGATCCTGACAAGAGTGAGTTTCATCTTTGAATTTTGACAGGTGTTCAATGGTAAATTAAATATTAAAAATCTCACCTGATATCTTCAGAGACACGTGGTCGAAAGTCATTTGGTAACTCCTGTCTGCATGTGGGGCAGAACATCTTTCCTATATCAAGGCTTTCCATAATGCATGTTAAACAGTAAATGTGATGGCACGGCAGTCCAACAGGATCCTGAGGCTCCCTCAAGCAGACTGCACACTCAAGTCCAAACCTTGAAAATTAAACCAACATCAATCAGATTCTCTACTGTAACACATTTAAAATAACTGTTCAAATTAACAAGCCCTCACCTGAAAAGCTGATCACTTGCCCCCTGCTTACAGGACTTCAGTACTTGAATCACAGCTTCAAAAGTCCTCACTGATTTTACATCTGAGTTGTCCAACAGAGCCTTAGAAATGGTTGAAAAGCATTGTACATAAATAAAGCAATAGTCATAATGGTGTTTTTTTTTTTTTTTTGTTTTTTTTACTTCTTTGTAGACAATCATGAGACACCAAAATTCTACTCATGGTAGATGGGTTAATAAAAGAACTAGGGATGCACCGATACCACTTTTTTTCAACCCGATATGATACCGATGCTTAGATCTGAGTAATTGCCGATACCGAGTACCGATACCGATACTACTACCACCAAAACAACCCCCAAAAAACTATTAGGCAAAATGCAATTAATTGGAAGACAGGTTTTATTTTCTTCTCTGCTTGTTACAACAAATGATGATAAATGAAAAATAAACATTTTCTGTGAAATGTTCTGAGAATTATTGCAGAGTTTCCACATTTTAATGAAAGAAAATATCAATTAACTATTTTGCACTGTCTCCAGCTTTCAGATTGACACAACATTGATGAACCTATTGCAGAGTGTCCATATTTGAATCAAACAAAATCTCAAACTTCAGTCAGCATGCAATGGTGTGGTCTCTGAACTAAGTTTTTTTTGGGAAAGTGAGTGGCAGGTTCTTTTTGATGAAAAGAATCATCTCTGCATGATCAGCTGTGAGCCTGTTTCTTGCTCCTCAGCCACTCCTCGTGGGCTCCCGTAGTTCATAGTGGCTCCGCCCCCGCACTGACTTTCCACAGAGAAACAAACACAACAACATGCAGCGAGCCAAGAGCTCGTTCCTAAAACGGCACCGTCTCGTTAGTAGCTTGGTTTTGTGGCATTGGACCTCGAACAAACCACGGACCGCTGCACAGTTTGTTCAAAGGCTGTTGTGACTAAAGACAGCGGACCGACACATTTATCTGAGTCTCTCAAACAGATGCACGTATCAGAGTGGGACACTTGTTGCTCACTACGAGAAGACCGCGGCAGCCCACCCGGGCTATAAAGCAGCTAACATTAGCAGAATCATTTAATCATTGTGTCCCGTATGAGAAGAAAGGGTCCCAGTGGACAGCTCTTACGGATGCAGTCACGTTGCATATCGTTAAAGGCAGCGCCGCTATTCCACCGTCTGGGGAGAACACTGATTGGTATCGGTTCTTGGTATCGGCAAACTTTAACAAGTACGAGTATGAGTATATTGGAACAGTATCGGCCCGATTCCAGATACCAGTATCGGTATCAGTGCATCCCTAAAAAGAACCTCAGTCATATTAAATGTAAGCAACATTGATTTTGTCTGTTTTCTCTGGAAGATACCGAAGACTGTAAAAGTTCTTACCTTGCTTAGGGTTTGAATGTGAGTCAGGATGAGTGCTTGGAGATGACTCTCATCATTTTGGAAACCCAGTAGCATGTGTTCCATAAACAATGCGAGGGTGTAGATGCGCTTCCACCCGTTACTGTAACATTATATAGACCAGTTGATTGATTCACCATACTCCAAGGCAGTATGTTAGGTCAGTGCAGGGTTACCCTAACACATTAGCTAGCAGAGATGGCAAGCACTATATTGTGTAAAAATTATTGAATATGTAGCCTTTGCAATGTGTAATAGCATCACTATTTGGCTCCCAGGGGCTTAACAAGCCTAATATTTTATTTAGATAAAAATGTAGTATTTCTTGTGACTTAAGCAGAAGAATTCTTTATTTCAGGCATGGTAGGCCTAGTCTGCTACAAAACACAAACAAAATCTAAAACATTAATTGAAAAAATGTCTTGTGAAATTGAGCATAAATCAACACGCCCAAAAAATTACATGACATGAGGCATTATTTTCATGTCATCTGCAGATCTAGGAAACAACTCAACAGCATTCACACTTCAGGACAATAGAGAGTTACCTAACCTAGGGAACAAGAGTAGACAGTCATTTTATCTCTAGAAAGACGTTAGACTTTGGACTGAGTATTTCACTCTGACTCCTGTGCATCTGCATCATACCTGACATCATGGAGTATTTCTTTGCATCGCCCTCCATATTGCCTGGTGTTGTGTTGAGAGCAAATCAACTCCAGAGATGATTTCAGCCTCTTCACTTGCTTCAGCCAGTGCTGGTAAAGAGCTTCAGTATCTAGAGTAGAAGGCTCTAGATATTCAAGACATGCCTTTGCTGCATGAACATCCAAAACCTACAGGACAGGAAATAAGTTTGGGAGTGTTTTTTTCAATAACTAAAACATAAGTAATTAATAATAATCTAGATGAGCCATAATCAATGTTGTGAAAAATACTTCAATAAAAACTATATAAATATGACAGAATTAGAGAATTCAGTTTTAACTGAAGAAGCCTCTTGGATGAGAGGTGAAACGTCTTCAAGTCCAGTTGCCTACGATACAGCACTTTAGAGCATCATATAGATTTGTTAAATTTTCTCTGGATGGTCTCATCAGAAAATGTTGCTGAGATTTAGGAAATGTGTTTACCATCTCTTGACAACAGCTAATTTGCTGGTTTCTTTGCAAAGGAGAAATGATGTCAGGCCGAAGAGATATGATCCTTGAGAGGTTCTGAAGACGACTTTTGTAGAAATGGTAGGCGATGTGAATATGAGGAAGAGAAAGCTCATCGTCATCTTTTTGTCGTTTCTTTATTTCATCCACACAGCTGGCCAGGGCCTGACACAAGAGCTGTTGAGTAGTGCAAACGTAGATTAATGAAACAGTATTTGTTTTTTAACAACAGCAATGTTAATGAAAAACCTTATGAGGGTAACTGCTCATTTTCTACTTTTGTGTCCTTACCTAGCTGCCTAGCACACACCCCTGTGTCTGGCATCAAACCACAATCATAACAACTAAAGTTATACCATAATTTGTTGAAAACTGATTTATTATTAGGATCTACTCAGGCCTTTTTTTTCTTATAGCTCACTTAGTCAGCTGGTATATTAGTGGTATCTGTACTGAATAAAGTTTAACACTTGTTATCTGGGATTGCATTCTTACGTACAACTCTACAATTCATGCATGTGCCCTGTGTCGTCTTTATTGGGAGACTATAAATTTGCTTCAGTTTTGGTCATTAGTGGATATATGGCATGGGACCCTCCAAACATCAGACATAAATGTCAAATGTTTTGGCTTTGGAATAGGTTTAAAAGGCAGTTAAATGGGACATCTCATGTGGTCATCCCTGGGCTAAAGACGTGAAATCACTATTCTCTTTTCTTGATTTGGCTTTTGTTTTATAGAATAAAAGAATATAGAATAGCCACATAGTAGAACATAATCTGAAAATTTGTCCCTGAGACCAGCAGGGGTGACCGTGGCTCAGGTGGTAGAGCGGGTCGGCCTATGTTCGGAGGGTATATGTTTGAGGTGGTGGTTGGAGGGGCCGTAGGCACTGAATGCCAGCCATGCTTACATCAGGGCAGCTGAGGCTACTAGTGGCTCGTATTTAACCACCACCAGTATGACTGTGTGTGAACAAATGGAACGTGGAACCCAGGTTCAAGACACCCTGTAAGAGTGCTTTGGGTTACTACTGAAAAGCACCATACAAATCCAATCAATTATTATTATTATTAGCAGGTTAATGCCACTACAGAGTTTGTTTTGCTGTTAGCAAGGTGAAATTGGGAATGGATTTCATTTTATGTTTTGCAGTCCTGTCTATGAGGACATAAGGGATGTATTTTTACTTAAGGTTTATGTTGACTTCTTTGGCTGGGTGACTATGAAACAGGGAGTGAGTTGTGCCTCAGGAAGGGAAACTTTGTAGGATATTTCATTTGCCAAGCTTGGAAAGGAAGGCAGAATATTCCATATAAGACTGAGCTGCAAAATAACCTGTAATTTTGTGATGAAATGAAATGTTTGACCCCTACAACTGTACTTCTGGTGTCTTGTAAACCGATAAGGGTTGGGCACCTTGTATGCTTGACACAAAAATAAAAGAAATCAATCAATCAGTCCACTATAAATTAGTGTTGTTTTTGACTGCACTGAATTAAATGTGGGTAACACCAGAGAAAATCATATGCAGACAAATGTTTTGAGGAAGTGAGCAGTAGTATTGCAGCTAATGGAAATAGTCATTAAGTACTTAATTTACACTCACCTGCAATTCTTCATCTGATGCCACATCTATGCTCATGGAAACAAAATCCCTCAGGTACCTTTCGAAAAGATCTTTCTTCATTTTTTTGTTCACATTTTTTGAGATGTAACTGCCAAGTGGAGTGTTGATGAACAACTCCTGGAAATGACCAGGTGAACTAGCTGCAAAGACAAGTTGAGAATGCCACTAATGCATTAAGTTTAATGTAAAATAGTGAAATCTGTCATTTACAAAGCTGGTACTTTAACTGAAGAGCAAAATTCCAGAACAGAAGACATTTGGATATATTAGTTATACAGTAGGATAGTTACTTTGATGCCTGACAGTCTGCATCATGAGTCCATCCAGGAAGTCTTTGATCCACCAGCTGAAAGGCATGCGGCAGTGCATTGTGCTGCCAGCTGTGATATGGCTTTGTACCAATAACACACTGGAGCTGTTGAGACAGGATGCAAATATCATGAATGTCATTTTGCAAGTAAGAGAAATTATATTATTTTAAGACAAACAACTTCTATCTGATGCTGATGTTGTTCACTTGAATTTACTTGCATCTTTTTTCTACAGTCAGAAAAAAAACCCCATGGCGAATGGCCAAAATGCATTTATGTTAAGCTTCATTTAGAATAACTACAAAAATGTAAAAAAAACAACAACATCCGTGGTATGTTGTCAAGACCAAAAAAAATGCTTAATCTCTAATAATAAAAGCGTTTGTGCTGAATAGATACCACAATCATACTCACTTGCTTTCCAGCTTCACGTAATGTACATGGAGCATGTCTTTGCTCGCAAATATTTCAAGCCATAGGTTCCTGATGTCATCGCACTCAGTCAGCAGGAGGTCCAAATTGCAATCTCGGTCAATGACTGATATCAAGTTGGCTAGAAGTGGAGTGACGATTGCTTGGATCTTCCTCCACAGTGTGTTTCTGTGTGAAATATTCATATTAATTTCTTAAAAACAACCTAACATTTGCATATGCACATTAAAAATTATAGTTGAAAGAAGTATAGCATCAATCAGCTGAATATCTGTGCTAGCAGTGACTGCTTGTTTATGTGACGTTTGCAGTGGTGCATTTACAATATCACACCACAGGAAATTAGTCACGAATAAATTACAGATAAAAATTGTATGCAAATATAGCAAAGACAGAGGTTACATAGACTGCTAGGGTATGGAATGTAAAGGTGAGACCTACAGGAACGTTCCCCCCTCTTGAAGAGCGTTGACATTAGATGCCTCCCTGAGCACCCAGCTTTTTGGATTGTCGATCGTGGCCTCATAGTCCTCTAACAGCGAGTGCAGATGTTTTCGCACAATGTTTGCAAACACACCTTTAAAACAAAATTCCTTTACAAAACTTTTTTTCAGCAGGATATATTTTAACAGGCCACAGACAACATTGGCCCAATATCAAAAGATAACTGATTTTATAACCTTGTGTTTGACTTCAATCTAGAAGTGTCAGCAAGTTCTCAACTCTCTTAGTGCTGAGTTCTCCACTTTCTGCTGCATCTCTGAGCATGCTGACAGCAGCCTGCACACAGCTCCTAATGAGATCTGCTGTATCAAAAATATCTCCCAAAACCTGCAAAAAAAAAAACCATTTGTCGGTTATATTTATTTAATAAATTTGTGAAATAATGGCTAAATTGCTTAAATACATTCTGAATCTTTGATCAGATCATCCATCTATCCATGTCCCGGAATACAAGACTTGTTTGTTTGAGTTAATGTAGCAGTTTAAGAATAATTTTGAATCAAGTTTTGAAATCCCTGAAATCATCAGAAAATAAAACATCTTATTCAGATAACCTTTTATGATGGGATTTTCTAAAATAATTCTAAAAAAAACATCCCAAGAAAAGCTGAGTCAACTGCCATCTAATCATTTGCCACACTCAACTAATTACCTCCACCACGGAAATTCAGTTTTCACCTGTGTCCGTTTGTTTGTTGGTTAGTTGGTTATTTGGTTGGTTTGTCAGAAGCTAAAGTGACGGCTCCTGCTATTATTTCTCACTTTCTTTAACATTGCAAGATAGGGTGTTTTTTAGCATTTTCATCAGCAGTCTTTAAATTCCCAATTATTTTTGTAGTCAGGCACTCTGGTGGCCAGTCTAGGGTCCGAGAACAGGCAAGTGCAAATGGAGGTAACCATAGACATATATACATAGACGCCTCATTGAGTGCTGGACCGTACGTCGACGTCGCCGCCATATTGGGGGAGACAGATCCGCCCCGTGAACTGATACAAGTCAATGGAGGGAACTTTATAAAGGTCCTTCTACAAAGTGCTATAAGCTAATGTCTCTCATCTACACATTCACACACGTACGGATATATTCAGGAAACAGCAAGGAACCAAAAACAAGGTCTGTAACGTTCTCTGATGATTATAAACGTGAACTACTCCTCATACGTTCAGTATACAGGTCGGGACCAAACCATTTTATAATGTTTTTATGAGTGTTTACAGCTGCTAATGTATGTAACGCTGTTACTGTGATGATACATGACAGTTAAATATTGAATCTGTGTCTATAATAACCAGATCCTGACATGTAAAGGTGACATCTGTCTACCACACTGTCAACTTGTTTCATTACGTTTAAGTTTAAATATGGACAACTGACTAAATTATCAAATGTTATAATGTTCTGAAAAAAAAGAAAGCAGCTCACTGCTGCTGCAGTTTCTTATCTTGATTTGCAGACTTGTTAAGTTTTTGTCACCATGATTGCTATTATTAGTACTTGGAACATCAAAAATCACTGTATTTATAAAAACAACGTTAGTGTTTTTTATTTACACATATGCCACATTTACATGTCAGGATCTGGTTATTATAGACACAGATTCAATATTTAACTGTCATGTATCATCACAGTAACAGCGTTACATACATTAGCAGCTGTAAACACTCATAAAAACATTATAAAATGGTTTGGTGCAGACCTGTATACTGAACATATGAGGAGTAGTTTATAATCATCAGAGAACGTTACAGACATTGTTTTTTGTTCCTCGCTGTTTCCTGAATATATCCGTACATCTGTGAATGTGTAAATGAGAGACATTAACTTATAGCACTTTGTAGAAGGAGCTTTATAAAGTTCCCTCCATTTACTCCATATGGCTGCGACGTCGACGTACCGCAGCAGCGGGCCAACCCGCTCAATGAGGTAACTATCAGTCTGCTGTGGCTGCAGAATCCTAGTCATTCAATGGAGGATGTGTTCATAAAGAAAGTACATATAGAGTGACCTGTAGAATGTATTTACTGCTTGTCTATGTTGAAGAAATGTTGCAAGTAGTGTGCATTTCGCCCTGTGAGGAAGCAGTACCCAATGTATTTGTTTGTTTTTTTTATCTGTTTTCTGCAACTGTGGGTTAATTTGACTCAGTTGCTAATTGGGCTTATGTGAGTTAGCTAGCTGTGCTACATTACATGTGCTATGATGTGGGTGTATTTAAGATACCAGCTCAGCTATTTTATGAGCCATTTTTGTGTGCATTGTATTTATGTTATATTGCTGTATATTGCGTACTAAGCTCAAATTAATGAGAAATGTCTGAGTGACATTTTATAGGACATTATTCGTAATATTTTTGTGTTTCTTTTTATTGTCATACAGAAAACATTCTCAATTCTCAATCATCTATCCAGCATTATATAAACAACATAAACTGTTCTCTAAGTGCGTGTCTACTCTCTGAGCAGAGTTGGTGTTGTGGATTAAGTGGTGCCAGCATTATACATCACAAACGAACATTCTTTAATAAGCGGATTTAAATATATTTTATTTGATATTGAATTAGGCTTTATTACACGGTGAAAGTGTCCTCTGTGTACAGTAAAATCACTTAACATGATGCTACACAGATGTTAGGAACACAGCGCTAATTTTAGCAGTACGGTTACTGAACGTGAATCAACTCCTCTGCCCTGAGTGAGTGAGTGACACAGCGCCACTATCAGCACAGTACGTGAACGAGAATCACGTCCTCAGCGACATGAATCATGAGTGAATCAGTCGTTCGCGAACGACCTGCTGAGGACGTGAATCACGTTCGCGCAGCGCTGTCACTGAATCAGCGTGGACGTGAATCACGTTCGCGAACGTGATTGACCGCGCAAACGTGATTCACGTCCTGCTGAGAATCACGTTCGCGAACGTGAGTGACTTTTACTGTGCAGTAAAATCACTTAGCATGATGTTACACGGATTTTAGCAACACAGCGCTAATTTTAGCAGCACTGAACATGAATCAACTCCTCTGCCCTGAGTGAGTGAGTGACACAGCGCCACTATCAGCACAGTACGTGAACGAGAATCACGTCCTTAGGGACAGTTCTCTGTGTGCAGTAGGTTCGCGAATCATGAACGAATCACAGCGCGAACGCGAATCATGTCCTCACAGTTCTCTGAATGAGTCGCGGAAATTCCACTCCCGGCCGGCATGCTCGCGGCTGAGCTCAATTGAACTGAGAAAGGAACGAATCAGTTCATGAAGTGAATCCGTTCACTTCGAACGACATGTTCGCGACCGACACAACACTACTCTGAGCTCCCAGCCCAGGCAGAGTCAGCTAAGAGGGCTGTGGCTAACGGGGCTAACTCGCTAACAGCAGCTACTGTTAGCAGCAGTTAGCAGTCACTCTGGTATTATATACTGATAATATGAATCGGACAGGTGGCTAACTCTCACGCATTACACCTTTAATTATGATTTCTCAGGTCTGCTTCTTTGCAAAACAACAGTTCACCTGACACATAAAAGTCGTACGGGAACTGCTCAGCTCTTTACTGAGGGGTAAATGTCAAGTTTCTCAGTTTTTTCGCCGACGAAGACGGAGACGTGGGCAGCCACTTCACCATGCTTACAATGTTTTGACGGGGGAGCTCAATCTGTGGGGAGGGGGGCGGACGCGAATGAAAATGAAAAGAAAATAGTATAAACTTATTATATCTAATGTTTTACTTCATCATTTTTTATCATTTTTTGTAAAGAAATGCTTTTTCTGAATTTTTTACCTACAACATGTTGGGAAAGATGTGGAATGTTCCAAAAACACCTGTTTGGAACATTCCACTGGTAAACAGGTTTAACGGTGATAGTATCATGATTTTTTATGAATGGGGCATCCTCAAAAGGGTCAGTTGTTTACAAGCAAGGATGGGGCAGGGTTCACTACTTTGTGAAGCACCTAATTGTAGAAAGGATATTCCTACCATGGGCTTGGAAACACTTAGAACCATTAATAGGAAACAGTTTGTTTGCAAATGATAGCACTATGATTTTATTTACATTTTACACAGCATCATAGCTTTTTTGGAATTAGGGGTTGTACAAGAACATCCAAGTAAAAGATAAAATGTTAGCTAATGTTAAACTTCTATTGTTTGTTTGGTTTTTGTTATGTGGCCTGACTAGTAATCAGGATCCTCTTGTTCTTGTAAATAAATATGGATGGTAAATTATACTTACAATGGAGTCATTATTTTGTGGCACATGGGTGTGGTCTTCTGTTTCCGTGCCTGAAAAAACATTAACAGGTGAATGTAATCAGTCATTTAAAAAAAGTAACATTCTTTAGAAAAAAAAGTTTTTTGATGAATTACCCTCAAGTGGATCATCAAAAAGGTCACTTATGCGCCGTTTTTTCAAGGAATGAACATTAGACACAAATTCTGTTGATCTCCTGAGATCATCAATGTGAACAGACCTCCAAGGACCTGTAAAAAATAAAACATATTAAGAGCCGATATGTAAGTTTTAACTGTTAGGCAGATTTGCTAGACGTGCTGTGAGTGTGTAACAGCAGAGCTAACCTCCTTGAAATCCAACATAGGAAGTCCCGCCCTCGATTCGGAGAAGTTTGGTGACAAAGTACACAAATGTCTTTGTGTTGTCAGTCGTGGCCCACTTGTTTATTTCATTGATGCATGAATACCTAAAAAATTGGAATTGGAAGTAAATGGAAGTAAAAATAGAAAGTTAACAAACATTAACTTTTGCAATAATGTTTGAGAAATATGTGATAGTAATTATTTGATAATCTTTACACTCACTTGGCTGAGGAAAGAATATTCCTTCTGTGGGAGTCTTCATCATAGTCTGTATGGATAATGAGCACTTTGTCTGCAGGTGTTGAGCCAAGAAATTCCCTAAATCCAGAACATAAGCATGCTTTACAATTGAACAGACTGAGTGAACACTTAACAAAGTCATGCAGGCCCATATTATGTAGTATCTACAACGATTGGACGATTGGACAAATATGTCAGCTATTGCCAACTAAGTCCATCGCTGTTTGGTATTTTTGGCAATTTTTTTCATTCCATTTAGCTAATTTAACAGTCTGCCGACAAAGAAGTGAGTGTTGGTCCTCAGTAAAAGACTCTCATAGAGTGAGCTAACCCAGCAGAGCTAAGAGGCCAGCAATGGCAGAGAGGCACCATCCTCTTTGAACTGTACTTTACACACACCTGATTATCTTGAGAAAAGAGTACTCTGTGTCAAATTGTTGCAGTGACAGCAGCCTGATATCAAGGTTTGTCACTTTCTGCAGTTGTTGAATGTCTGCTGCAGTCAGTAGCCTGGAAAAAGTTGTGACCTTCAAAAAAGCAAAAGCCTAGAATTAGAATTTAAAATACTATGTAATCATTTCTCATTGGCTATTACAAAAAGGAAAGGCCACCCTTATATACTGTTACTTTGTTATGTTCTATCAATCTGTGATTTATCATGTAAAAGTACCTCAGTGAAGAAGAAGTGGGACTGTTCAAATTGTCGTGTGCGACAGACAATATAGTCTCCCAGTGAACTGTGCATTTCCTCTTTAACATATTCCTTTATGAAGTGTTCTCTTTCTTCATCAGGTAGTTTGGTTTTGTCCAAACGAAAAACTGAGTCTGGAGTGGCACAGTTGAGCAGAATGTGTTTGGCTTTGTCCAGAATGGTCTGAGAATCTGTGTCAGCCCCTTGATTCTCTGTTACTTGCAGGATCACAGCAGAGCATGTGTCTTCATGGTAACCAATGAACACATCACTTGGATCATATTGCTTTTTCATGGGATATTGACTCTGTAAGGACACAAAATTATCAACCCATTGCTTTAGTTGTCCAGCAATGTTCTTCTGCTCATTTCTGAGAACAGTGTTGATGTCAAGGTAGTGTTTCTCCATCCTGTTAATCAGTGGGATTGGAAACTGCTCATAGACCACCTCTCGCTCTTCAATGACTATAAGCCTGAAGTTTTTGTGAACCCTGCATTTCACACGGTGTGTTCCCAATCCAAGATCAACATACTTTTGACCCCCTAGGGTCACATAATATTGGTTGAGAGCGTCATACAGACTTTCATACAGATTCTGAAGGTTCAGAAGCAAAACTGTCTGTCCGGTCTCCATGCAAACCTTGACACGATTGATGTTCCTACAGATCTGTGTGTATTCCTGATCCTTTGGGAAACCAGACCCAAAGATGATCTGTGGATGGATTTGGTTTGAGGAGAATTTCTGTTGGAGAATCTGAAGGGCTGCATAGTTTTTGGTGAGAATTAAGAGGTAACGACTTGCGTCAACTTGGCAAGCTGGGGAGATACTTTGACTGACCAAATCATTGGTGGTGATGCTGGCATTTGCAAAGTCATCTCTGAGTTCTTTGCTGAATATGCCCATCACATCCACAACATCTTTTCCACTGAAGTTTCTCAGGACCGCTCCAGTGATTTCATCTGCAGTGGGTTTCTTATTAGTGATCTTGGTAATGGCGAATACCATTTTTATCAGACTGTAGAAATCCCGCAGACCAAAGAAACCCTTGCCTTCTTTGCATACAGTGATATATGCATTTGCGAAAGGCTCAAAGAGGTGTTTTATCTTTTCAAGAACAGTTTCTTCAGATGAACATATCCCCTCAGCACTTTTGACAAGCTCTTTCGGGTTCAGATCTCCACGGGACACAAAGATTCCACGATTCATCTTGGCAGGGTCAAGAGCCCAGTTGGAAATTCCAATGAAACCAACCTTTTTATGAGGTTGTGGTTCATCATCAACACAGCCCTCTTCCAGTAATGGGTGCAGTGTTTTCAGAGGCATTTTAGGGGAGTCTTCAGCCAATCCAATCTCATCAAGGACAACTACTGAGATGTATTCATCCAAGTTTTTGCTTTTCTGAAAACGGGCACAATGTTTGAATGTGTTGATGATTCCTTCGGGAGTTGAATGGGGGCTGCACTGAAAAGACACCAGATGTATTTGCTTCAGCCTCTTGTATAGCTCAGAATGTGAGGCAGGGCCCTGCATTGCATCTGCAACAAGAGTTTTGGACAATGATTTGGAGCTCCCTGGTTTCCCAACAATAAACAAGGGAATTCTTAGCTCAACACAGATCACCATCATGAAGAAATTTTCTTTCAAAGCCGCATTTCTGGCAATTGTTTTACCCATGGGAACACCATCAAGTAGTAGGTCTTGCATGAGTTGGATTTCCTCTAGTACCCTCTTAATGTTGTATTCAGAAGGAAGCAACTGGCTAATAGTTCTCCAGTATGACTCTTTGTCTTCCAAGCATGACTGATAGCACACTCCAGTGGCCATCAAGAGTGACCAGATAACTCTGTCACTAGCAGGTAGAAATCTGTCAGAGTGTTTTCTCTTGTGATCGAATTTGCTCAGTTCTGTTGCAAACATGGAATGATTTTTGTGGAACCACACAAACACGTTCATCCAACGTTCAACATCCCTCAAACTGACAAAGCTGCATTCATCTTTCCTCTCCCTCATGAATTTTTGTGATGATGACAACACCTGAGTTATGGTTGGAATATGCTTTTCAATCATGTTGGCCTTCACCTCTCTTTGCACCATTTGTTCAATGTACATTTTCTCTGTTGAGTCATTGAGCTGCCCGAAATCCCAAACAAGTGGAATCATGCTGGGGGGCAACTTATGAACACGGTACACAAGCTGGCGTAGAGGGATTAAGCCGAGTTTGTCATCAGTATCCTCAGCCCTGACCCGGTAGCCCAATCCAGATGCCTCTAATCTTTCAATCATCTTGTCTGTATGCTTCCTGTAGGGGTTGCATGCAGCAACAATCTGTAGTCCTGTTTGGGAGCCAAGTGGTTGTCCCTGCACAGAGTGATCACAAATGATCTCTTTGATGCTGCTGATGGCGTCTGTGGTGTTTGCCTCATCAAAGAAAAGAACTGAGTCAAATTTATGATTCTGTGTGTTGTTCCGTGCGAGAGTTTCTGCTTCCTTCACTTTCTCATGAAGCATTTCTGAAGTAGTTCCTCCATGAACCTTGACCAGTTTCATGTTTTCTGCCGATGCTCCACACCTTTTCAATTCAGACATGAACTTTATGAGCTTCGTCTTACCACATCCCGTCTCACCCATTATGATTACCGGGATGCCACACCTGAATCTCATATGGATTGCCATCATTTTGAGAATATTATCAGTCGTCAGCTCATATGTTTCATCAGGATCTGTTGGCCATTTGACGCCAAGCACACTGCACAGAGTCTCAATCTTGTCAGCTCGTGGCAGCTGATCAAAGTCCTTATCAAAAGGAACTCTCTGAAGTTTTAAGCCATTGTACAGCTGTCGAGTCATGATGTTTTGTTTAATCACTTATTTTGTCAAGGGATTTATGGCATCAACTCTTTTCTGGTCATTGAGCTTCAGGTGAAACCCAATAAAAGTCATCGACATGTGGTCATCATTAAAAAAGATGTATGGATGTGGCTCAGATTCCCACCTCTTTCGAATGAGGAATGGTGCTAAGTCTCCTCCATTAAGTCCACTGTTGTCAATTTGTTGCCTCCCTGGGCTCTGGTCAGTGATGCATAATGATGGGGTTGCAAAGTCTTTGGACATCAAGATCATGAACTCAACCACAAAGTTTTTGAACCCACAGAGAGTGTCTCCAACCAACTCAACTTTGCAGAAATCTGAATTCTCACAGTCTTGCAACTGAAGATTAAGGAACCAGACAAAGTTGCGTAGCTCAGCCCATGATGGATCTATTATGCCACAGTGGATTAAAAGTATCTGAAGATACTCTGCATGTGTCCCCTCAATGCCCTGGTATGTGAAGTTGTCGAGATTGTTTTTGTTGTAAAAGCGTGTGAGGTACTGGAATGGTCTTTGATAAATTTCACTCCGGAAACATTCGTCATCCATGAGGGGGTCATCAGTCTCCATGTCTGCATTTTCCACTCTTCTCATTTCCAAAGCCATAACCTCCTTTGGTGGACGACAATATACTTTCGGGAAAACGTCTGAGAAAGCAAAGTTTTCTTTTCGCCCCTAGCAAAACAAAAATACACATAGATATAAGTTTAGAATCAATTAATCAAGCTTATTCTCTCAGGCAAAGATCTCAAAACTATTTATTTCAGCAAAAATAATTACAACTAACTCTCCTACCAGCTACTGTAGTTTCCTTTATAAAATATTTAGCCACTCATGCCTGCAACTGAAACAAAATGCCAAGTCTCTGAAAAGATGTAGTTTTATCTATCTAAATTGTATCGAACACAGGTGAACTTTAGTTATTTGAGAATCTGTGTTATTAAAAAAAATTGCTAAACAAAGATGCAACAATTGTAATATTTGTTTATATCAGTAATAAAATGAAATTGCTAGCATTGTGTAGTATGATTGATTGATGAAGATGAAAAATGCACAAACTGAACATCTCAACTTACAGATCCGAGGGCATATCTAGGTTGATTACTGGTTGATTTCAGTAACTCAATGATATACAAGTGTTTGTGGCTGCAGTGCCACACCCATCCATCGGAATCCATCAGGTACCGCAAAAAGAAAAGCTTGAATATGAATTCATTCAAGCCTTTTTGCACCTGGGTATTAAAGATCACTTTGTTAGAACAAATCTTAATGTTACTGGATAAAACAAACTTTGACCATTTTAAGTATTCTCTTTAGAACCACATTGTTAAAAAATAATCAAAGATCTTTTATCATCATGGTTATTTAAACATTGCTTACCGAGGATGTGACGTCAATGTGAAACACCTTGAGATCTTTTTGTTTTGGCGTGTCATACAAAGACTGAAGAATCTTGTGATCATCAACCTCATGTTCAGTTAGTCTGATGCACTTCTTGAATGCAGTTCCTTGTTCAACACTTTTCTCCAGCTTTTCATACAATCTTTGGACATACAATGACTTGCCTAAAATGGACAATAACCATATATAATTTGGTAATTGAAATGATAGCATCAATAATAACTGAATGGAATATGCTACAGTTCTATCTCTATAAAGTACGCATTCCCACAACATACAAAATGAGGTTAATTCTTTATCTTGTTTTCTAAATTATATAGGGTATGACTAATTTTAGTCAAAGATTCCATGTACTTGTAGGGGTATTTTCAAAGTTAGACCTCTACTTTGCTGAGTTATTTGAAATATTTATGTACTCCAAAACTGGTGACACAGATTCATTGTGCTAAACAATACCAAAATCTGACAATGCTAGTACTTATCTAAAGGCAAGCATCAATAAATTCGAGATTTGCAATACAATGTACAACAACTTTGCTCCTATAAGACTCACTTTGAAGTATTAACTTTTTTAAAACTGTATCCCCCCCGGGTTACCTAACCCAATATGCAGCATGCAAAATAACCACATAAGTCAATTTATCTCCAGCAGAAAATATTGCCAAATGGATAAACCCTGATTGGAATTAAAGGCAGACTTGTGCAATAAACATACTTAGAACTGCATAGGAATGCAAGTATTTCAACTTTACTTAAAGTTTAATAAGAACGTGATATCTCTCATCTTCATCATCATCATAGAAATTGCTGTTGATACTTTGGAACGTTTTGTTGTTGCCATCTCTGCATAATTCCTTTACATAAGGCTGACAATGAAAGAATATTACAAAACTTAAAGTTAAATAATAAATATAATAAAATGACAGTTTATGTGAGACTTACCTACTCCTGCTCTCCCGGAAGTTACAATGCCAACAGAAAGGCCACCTTTGAACATAGCATTCCTGTGGTCTGAGTGCACAGTGTAATGCTTGGACAAATACTTCTGGATCCTTTCCAATGGCTCTTGTGGCATGAAGTCTCTTTTGAACTTACTGAATGCAGTAGGAATGTAAGTGTGCTCCCTGTCAGAGCTGCAAAAGATCACTAGCTCGTAATCATGTTTAAACTGGGAACGCAGTTTCTGAAAACACTTCTCCATTGCACAGCTCACATCATAGGTTAGTTGGTCTGCCCAAAGCATTATGTAAATCTTCTGGCCAATGTCACCTGGTGTGAGACATCTCCTCAGAAAAAGCTCTACTTGCTCATTCGATGTTGCAGGGGTACACAAGAGAACCTCATCATAACTTGGCAGTGGCTCATAGTCACTGGTCATGTACAAGCAGATACTTGACGTCAGGACCTCATCGTGTGGGCAAATTATGAGGTTAGGCTGGTTTGAGAGGAGGCGTTTTGGGAGCTTTCTCCTGGGTGAACTGTCTTTTGTGCCTGAGAGCACTGGTTCTTCCCATTCATTTTCATTTTGGTTTTCTGCGACAGTCATCATTTTTAACAAATGCCCTAGACTCCTTATGTCCAAAAGGTCATGGAAAAATATTCCCTCATTCCTCATGTAACCTTTCCACAACCTTTCCAGTTTTTCCAAACCCACAGTTTGGTCTGCCTTGTCTGCTAGATCATCTGTTGTCAAATGACTCACATTAGCTGAAGATATATTGGTGTCATCCTGCCAAAGAAAGTGACTTTGAAATTGACCATCTTCATTAATCCTTTTCCCAGGCGCATATTGTTTGTGAAATCTTTCCCATGTGCTCCACACATCTGATGTTGTACAGTTTGGTTGGATAAAAGAGAGCATCATCAGAGCTTTGTCATCTATTTCAACATTCACATTTGCCGGCGTCACAACACTGCAGAGGTAGAATATTTGTTCTGCTGTGAAGTAGTTTAAGTGGTAGTGATCAGATCTCTCCTTGTCCATAAAGTTTTGCCAGTCTTCAAGAAACAACTCCATCTTCTTGGACAGTGCTCCAAGTTCTTCGATAAGACTCCCACATACTTGGATGCGATACAGGGTCTTGCAAAAAATGATTTCCACAATGATACATGGGTCACTCTGAGTTTTGCAATAAATCTTAGCTTCCCAACACCTGAAGAATGGGTTCCCTGCAGCATAAAGGTCTAAAAATGCTTTAGTAAGTCTCTGGACATTCTCAAAAACCTGCATAAGAAGAAGATACAGTGAGATTACAATTACAGGAAATCAAAAATATTACAATCATTATTTTAAATGAAATTACACAAACAAAAAAATCAGTCTTAGAATAAATCTCTTTTTATAAAATCACAAAGATATACAATTGGTATACAACACCTCAGCGAAGCACTCCACTGTGCTGTGATTTTGTTCCCCTCTTCCAGACATAAGCATAAGCTTATTTTGCAATTCTTTCAGGTCCTCATAGGTGTATGTCTTGTTCTTCTCATGTACATCCTGAATTTCCAGCACCAGGGAAGTCTCTAAAGTGAGCTACATGGAACGAGAAAGTAAACAGGAATATGACAGTGACTACATTAGTGTTTACTTCAGGTTCTTAGACCTAACTAGAATTACTACCTCACAATGCTAAGTCAAGTTGTCGGGCCAAGTCCATTAAGTTACTGTCCACAATGATGTCTGTCCAAACTGATTCATGGAGTGAAGACTTTAAAGGAATATCATAATATTACTATAATAATCATGCACAATAATCACTCATACAGTAAAGTCCTAGTTCTCCCTCTCTAGTCTAATACTGTAATTAAAAACCAACATCCGGTAGGCTTTTGGCTGAAATTGCTATCATCTGTGCTTGGAATGATATCTAATTTAATAGTAAAAAAATTCTGCTAATATCTAAACATGGGTACTGCAGAAATTATGGTTTCTTTTTAACACTGAAATTGAACTAACCAAAATTATTATGGTGATACTTCAATTTTTTTTTCATGTTGTACATTGAGCCTACCTTTTTCTGGTCTTGGGCCTTGATGGTGTATATTCCTCTCTCATTGATGGATGTTGCCAGGGACAGAGATGAAAATTCAACAGATCCATGGCTTATCTTCACAGTCTTCAACCATTCCAGATGTCGTACTGTATCCCTCTGAAATAAGTTACAAAATGGATCATTTTGAACATAATTTTTCACATTAACTAATTCATCAGTTTTCTGTGTTTTCTTCAAATGGCATATAATAAATGAACAGTGGCCATTTATATATTTTATATATGCATTTGATAAAAAAACAGGATGTGGTATGCATAGCAAACTACGTAGCTAAGCTCCCATCAGGAAATAAACCTTTTCCTAAAAGATTTGCCTAAAATGTCTAATGTGACAGTGCACTGATTAAAGGAAACTTTATTTTTTTCAGTTTTAAACAATTTGGTTTGGATAATAAGACATCTTAGTAACTTTTGATTGATTGTGGTTTAATTGTAGAAGCAATTTACTTACAGTATGGTGGTGACATAAAGGATGGAATCTTACCAGCTTTGTTGCTAAATTTATGTCACTTTTAAGAGCTTTCCACAATTTTGACAGTGACTCATTGAAGGCCTCAAAATGGGAGTCCTGCTTCAATCCATACAAGATGGATGAGAAACCAAGGACAGTATCATGAAAACAGGCCACTCGATCCACATCCAGGTCATTTTCTCCAGCAGAGATGGATGCCAGGTCGACAAAAACTTTCAGCTCATTGATATCTGCAATTAAAAAGTTCCTTAAGCCAATACAAAATCTTGTCTACAGTACTAGGTAACAAAAAAAATGCTATTTATGTTACCTTCAAGTGCTTCTTTAACCCACAGGACAAACTCTATGCTCCGACTGAGTTCCTGAAGACATTCCTTGCCATCATTTGTAATGTCCATCAAAATATTTTTGGTCTTCACGAGGTTATCATCTATGAAATTCAAGCTGTTTTTCTTAAAGTCAACTTGAGTCTGAAAAATATATTCAAAGAATTATATTGTTAATTGTATGATTTGTGATTCTAAAATGCTGTATTAAAGTCTAGTTTTTTCAGTTATCTTTTTAGTTTTCTCAAACTCTTGTTTAAATGATCTGCTGTGAATTGTGGGTGATTATTCAAGTAGTATTTCAGTACTTTATTCATAGTACAAGACCAAACTAGTCTTTATTAAAATTATGAAGTTTCTGGTGTAGTAACTGGTGTTCTTTACAAAGCATTGTTTAAGGATAACTTTAAATGATTGGGAAACATACCATTTGCAGCAATTTCTCCAGTACGTTGAAGTCTCCTTCTGGACATATTGTGTTCCTGATGTCCATGATGATTTTAGCAGACTCCATTGCAAGATGAAGATCATGGTACTGTTGAATCTGGTGAATCCTTTCTCTGATCCATTTTCTGTTATCAGATGGATCTGTTTTGCACATGATGTCCAATTCTTCCTGCAATTCTTCATATTTTCCTCCATAGTACGAAAAAATGCTGTCTAAGTCCTCTAATAAGAGTTCCCCACTCTTTAGACCATAATAAAGCCTTTTGTATTCACTGTAGCAACTCTGGAATACTTTGCTGTAGACCAGGTCGAGAGTGTAGGTTTCCTTATTTCCATCAAGCTCTTCAGTGTCATCTGCATCATGGTGGACTATTGACAGCTCTTCTACTTGTTGTGTCCAGCACTTTCTGAAGATTGTGCTGTCTTTAACAGCATGCAGTTTTGAAGCTATTTGACGAGTGGCATCACAAAGATTGAAATAAGTGATTTGCCCAGGTGCAGAAGAGGTTTCTCCGTCAAGAGTGTGAACCTTCATAAATTCATTAAGGTTCATCATCTCAATGTTCTGATCGAGTTTTTTGTCCAGCCCCTTGAAGTCAACTGTGGAACAAAAAGATAGATATTCATGAAGTTTGGTTCAACACTAAATTTATTACGGGTCTTCTGAAAATGTGACCAAATCTGCTGGCTCAAAAATATACGTCTCTCTATAAAAGCAAGGAATCTCTGTCTGTCTGTCTGTCTGTCTGTCTGTCTGTCTGTCTGTGTGTGTGCGCCTAAAATATCCCTGCGGATCAGGATCAGACTGACCTGAGAGATTCAACATGGCTGCCGTTTGGTTCAGTGGTGTGCAACTTCGCATTTGTTTGGACTGCAATGATACCGTGAATAAATTATTTCATAAATGCTTTACAAATTCGGGAGCATTGTCCACCGGAGCCACCACAGTCACGTGCGCACCAGAGCCAATCACTGCACACTGTAGCCACATGTGCACCAGAGTCAATGACTGCGGAGCTCAAGCCTACGACATACGTTAAGAAGCAAGCAGATTTATACCTGCGGTGGTGCGAACTGGACCGGGATTTTGCCAGCGGTTCGGTCCCATTCTGTTCTGTGCATCTAAACTGACTGTTGTGGATTAATGAGACTAAACGAGTCCGTACTGAGTCTGTTTGGGTCTGAGGAGATGCGGAGACGCGCGGACAACAAAGTGGAATCGGAATCTGTGGATGTTCGTGTGTAGCTAGCTGCTAGCTGCTAGCCAACCTACACGGCCCACCTCCCGAGGCGATGGACCGGACCCACCGGCATGTCCAAAACCGGACTTTGGGTAAATAATGTCCGCCATGCTTTTTCGCGAACATTGCCGTCATGTTTGCTTTGTGTCTAGTGCAGAAGAAACGGTATAAACGGGCTTTTGTCACGAAAGTGTTCATTCAGCAAGTTTGGTTGTTGAGGAACAGGAAGTTGTGGGAGGGACGTCGGCGGATGATTGACAGACAACGACGGTCGGTGTACAGACAGCGATATTGAGAGTTGAGAGATTTGTGACATTTAGCGTGTTTGGAGTGCATAGTTAGTGTGTTACGTAGTGTTTGGTGTAGTGTGTTTAGTGTGTAGTGGAGTCGTTTTTTTGTTTAATGAGTTAAAACAGGAGAAGCTGAATTTGATGCAGGCAGTGCAGCTCATTCAGCTGGAAGGAGCTCAGGCTGACCTGAGCATTGCCTGCATTTAAATGTAAATAGTTACACATAACTTTGTAAATGTTTCAAATGTATGCACATATTCAGCAAACAACAATTTAAATTTGCATTATAAGTAATACAAAATGGTTTGTTAAACATATTTGTGGTTTTCACAGTAAAAAAATCTAACTTTTTCTACTCGGATTTTATGTTTTTTTTGTGATTTTAGGTCCATTGTGTTAATACAGTAGGTTAAAATGAAAAAATAACTGTACAGTCACACGTGAGGTTGTGCTGAAAATAATGACACCAAGTAAATAGTTTTTAAAGGGATAGTTCGGGTTTTTTTATATGAATCTGTATGGCATCCCTGTCAGCAGCAGTGTAGTGCATCAACACTGACTTACCTCCGACAGTGTCCTGTGCGCCGAGTTCTTGCCCGGCTTTGGTGCTGACGAAAGTAGTCCGGCAAGTTGTCTAGGGTCACGAAAATAAAGCCTTTTTTCTTCTCAAAATAAATGTGTTCAAAAGAGTGATTAATTTGCATCACAAAACCGTTGTCCACGAAAAAAATCAGACCTCATAATCGCTTGGTGCTATTTTCTCTCGATTCGTATCACTGCGCGCTGCCGCCAGCTGACAGACGCGCACAAATCCAACACTTTTTTCAGTTGTTTGGCAGTGTTTTACGTGCTCGGACCAACGAACACAGCGACGCGAGAGAGCTAACGTGAGAGCTAGCTAGCGATAAGTTTATAAGCTGTGGCATGATGAGATCCCATTCATGGCAGCAGTAGCACTCCACCCCTGTGGGCATTATTTGACACTTAAAACAAGTGCACCACCTGTCTGTCAACCGGTCTCTCACGGCTCCAACTGTTATGTGGCTCTAGCTTCAACCTGTACCACTTCTCTGTCCCTCCTGTCTCTCTCCGCCCGTTCTTACTCCATCTGGCGAATTTCGGCGTCAGTGCATTCGGGTTCGTAAAGATACCCCCTTGGCTCTGTGCTAAAGTCTTCATGATCGTCGGTGTCGTAGTCAGACATGTTGTTAAAGAAGCATTTCACCGGTGGAAACATTAATCTTTATTGAAAGAGGGTCATATTTGTAGTCAAACTGTAACATAATTTTCGAATTGTGTGCATATTTGACCGAGAAAAGGCAGAAAGTGACTTTAGGGTGCATTTGTATGAAAGACAACAACTCCCACAATGCACCACAATGCACAGCTCTGCAAGCCACTCCCACTAATCCGGCACACCACACATATCTCCGTCCGCTGTAGATATTTCGTCGCGAACAAACTGGCATCTCTGGAATTCACTGCAGCAGACAGAGTCCAGTTCGGTGTCCATAGGCGCACAGCGAGAGCACCACCAGTCCGCCCCTGCTCGATCCAGTCCGGGCTCCTCGTACGGGACAGGCAGGTCTTCCGCCTCGGCTGCAGCAGCCGCCGCAGCCGAGGAGGAAGACCTGCCGCCTCCATCTCCCTCAGCCCGTACAAGTAGCCGCGAACATCTGACTCGAGCGTCATGCTTTCGAAATCACTCTCTTCGATATCTGAATGATCATCTTGAATACAAAAGTACAAGCCTGGCTGCACAGCGTCTGTTCACTTAGCGTCCAACAAAGATGGCGGCTATGTATTTTCGTTTCTGCAAGTGAAGTCCCGCCCATTGGTCTGTGATAGGTCTGTAGCCTGAGTGGGTCCCACCTCTGGCCCCCACCCTTGGAAAAATGAGCGAAGCGTTTGTAGTCTTACCCCCTCGACACAGATATAGGACTTCCTGCTTTCAATGACGTAAAATGACGATTTTTACATCATAGAAAGCAGGAAGTCCAAAACTGAAATCTGTATTTCTCTGTCTCAGGGCAAACTGAGGGAATGATGCACGACCATTCAAAAACATGACTGTTTTCCTGAAGATACAAAGCTTAATGCAAATCGGTGAAGTTTCCCTTTAACTTTCTGAGCAGTAAACACAGTGAAACAGGCTGACAGCAGCGGCAGCGCGCAGTGATACGAATCCAGAGAAAATAGCACCAAGCGATTATGAGGTCTGACTTTTTCGTGGACAACGGTTTTGTGATGCAAATTAATCACTCTTTGGAACACATTTGTTTTGAGAAGAAAAAAGGCTTTATTTTCGTGACCCCAGACAACTTGCCGGACTACTTTCGTCAGCACCAAAGCCGGGCAAGAACTCGGCGCACAGGACACTGTCGGGGGCAAGTCAGTGTTGATGCACTACACTGCTGACGGGGATGCCATACAGATTCATATCAAAAAACCCGAACTATCCCTTTAAGGTGAAACATAATGGCGAAATCAAAAATAGTCAAAAACGGCCAATTTTACCCTGGAATATCGGATTTCACAGCAAACCTAAATATCCCTGACGTTCCACCTTCAAACAGCCTCATTTGGCCATCAATGAAAAAGCTTCTTAACCTCCCAGTTTTCTATAGGAATACATATTTTCTTACGGGCACTGCACTAGTACATTAAATTGAACGATTAATTTTGGTGATTAGAAAGTTGTGTCAATCAAATTTTCTTTGTAGTATGGTCTCTTAACTTCTTTGAGTGATTCAGATTGATTACAGCTGGTGACTTTAAAGGGCCCATTTAAATAGGGCTTGTTTGATACAGACATTAGACTTAGCTGATCTAAAAAGACACCCTATTGACTTGAACAAGTCAGGAAGTCACTTGGAGACATTTCAAAGCAGTTAAAGGTCCCAAGATCAACTGTACAAACAACTGTAAGTGTAAAGTGCATGGCACAGTTGTGTCACTGTCACGGACATGAAGAAAATAAAAAGCATCACCAGCTGATGAGAGAAAATTGGTTGGGATGCTCAAGAGTCAACCAAAAACCACTAAAAAGCAAGTCTACAATGTATTAGAAGTTGCTGGAAGACAGGTGTCAGTGTCCTCAGCCAAGTGTGTTTTCATCAACATAAGCTGAGAGGCTGCCATGCAAGAAAGAAGCCTTTGCTCCAGACGCAGCACCTTAAAGCTTGACTCAACGTGACTCTCTGTGGTCAGATGAAACAAGAAAGTGTTTTGCCACAATGACCTGCAATATTTTTGGAGGGGAGAAGGTGAGGCCCTTAACCATAGACTTAAAAGTGGGCACATGTATTATTCTATAAAAGTAGCAAGAGACTCAAACAGCAACGCTATTGTAATACCAAGTGAGGTGAGCCTGTTAATAGATTGGGTTAGTGTTTCCACACCAATGCTGAGAAACACGCTAGCATGTTTCTGCTAACCTCAAAGAGCAAACAGTATTTAAACTTTCTGACGACTTTGCCCCACATGTTCACATGGAGAAGGTTACAACTGACGATTAACTACTACTACTAACTACTACAGTTAATGTGCATGTAAATTACCCATCTGTATGAGAGGCAATAACCAGTCAATTGTCTGTCTCTGTACAGACAAAAAAAAACATAATGCAAAGTACTAATGATGTAAGGCATGCCACAATAAACTATGGTAGTCTCACCAGCATAACAATAACCAATGTGTCAATCAATTATTTTGGAAAGAACACATTCCGTGTGTTTTAACACAAAGTTCACCACAACTGCTTCACACTTGGAGCATAATTCCTATGCTGAATATGCTACCCATAACCATGCAACTAGTGAGCACCAGTTAGGAGCTTGTACTGCTTGTTCTTACTTTGCCTGGCAAAGTTATGGCTGTTATGGATCCCTTCATTCTTGCTGCATGATTGAAAGACAAGGGAAAATTTACAAGCAATACAATATAAATTAAAAATGCAAGCAGTGATGAACGGGCCCTCGCAGTCCACGCACGTCGGCCTGCGGCGCCGTCGGAATGCGCGCTCACCTGTTACTTGCATGTCACGACGGGGAGAAATCAAGCAGTAAACATCATGTCATTCGAACGATTTTTGTCTGACTTCCTGTGTCCAGTGGGTGGCACTATCGATACGACACAGTTTTGATGCACAGATATATGCAGGGCGATTCCCTCTACATTCCTGAGATATTTGGCGCAGATAGGACATCGTATGATGAAGTTACGAGGACTTGATGCTTCATGGCGAAGGATTTAAATGGACCGCACCACCATGGCCAGTAGTTACGTCAGGCTGGGGCGCCGTCGGATTGCGCGCTCACTTGTTGCTTTCATGTGATGCTGGGGAGAAAACAGGCAGTAAACGTCATGTCTGACTTCCTGTGCTCAGTGGGTGGCGCTATGGATACGACTCAGTTTTGATGTAGAGGTATAATCAGGGCGACTCCCTCTACATTCTTGAGAGATTTGGCGCAGATTGGTCATTGTATGGTGAAGTTCCGAGGACTTGATGCTTTATGGCGAAGGATTTAAATGGACGGCACCACCACGGCCAGCAGATGTGTCAGGCTGCAACGCCGTCGGATTGCGCGCTCACCTGTTACTTGCATGTCATGCTGGGAAGAAAACAAGCAGTAAACGTCATGTCAATTGGATGATGTTTGTCTGACTTCCTGTGTCCAGTGGGTGGCGCTATGATTATGAAACAATTTTGATGCACAGATATATTCAGGGCGACTCACTCTACATTCCTTAGTGATTTGGTGTAGAAGGGGAATTGTATGTTGAAGTTACGAGGACTTGATGCTTTATGGCGAAGGATTTAAATTGACCGCCCCACCATGGCCTGCAGGTATGACGTAGGCAAAAGCTTTGAACAGGTTTTCATCTTTAAGGTCTGTGGATGATACTGAGTGACTGTGAAGTCTGTTGTGTTAAATCTATAGGAGGATGTCATTACAGTGCTAGGATTGGAAATATTTCAAAATGGCGGCTACAATCAAAATGGCCGACTTAGTATTGATGCAGAGACGTATTCCGGGCAACACCGTCTACATGAATGTGTCTTATGATGTAGATTGGAAAGTGTATGTTGAAGTTATAAAGCCTTGATGCTTCACGGCGAAGGAAAAAAATGGTTCCCACCGCCACGCCCACCAAGTATGACGTAGCGAAAAGATTTCCATAACTTTTCATCTTCAAGGCATGAAGATGATGCTCAGTGAATGTGAAGATTGTGGTGTTTAAGTTCTAGGACAAGATAGTTTTCAAAGTAGGCATGAATTGGACAAAAATGGCGCCGCACATCAAAATAGCTGACTTCCTGTTGGAGTGACGGTATCGGTCTAAAAGGGTTTTTTGTGCGACTGCTCATGATGAATCTGCGTACCTAATTTCGTTCATCTATGCGCATGCAGGAGGCGTGGCATCACCATAGAGGCCGCTGCAGAGCGTGCAGGACACGACCATGCCCAATAACAACACAGATCTATTCAGGGCGACTCCCTCTACATTCCTGTGAGATTTGGCGGAGATAGGAAATTGTATGAAGAAGTTATGAGGACTTGATGCTTTAAGGCGAAGCATTTGAATTGACCGCTCCACCGTGGCCAGCAGGTATGACGTAGGATAAAGATTTCCATAACTTTTCATCTTCAAGGTCAGAGGATGATACTGAGTGACTGTGAAGTCGATAGTGTTACGTCTGTAGGAGGAAAAAATATAAGTACGAAGATTGGCAATATTTCAAAATGGCGGACTTAGTATTGATGCCGAGATGTATTCGAGGAGACAGCCTCTACACTTATGAGCAGTTTGGTGTGGATAGGAAATTGTATGTTGAAGTTATAAAGCCTTGATGCTCCACGGCGAGGGGAAAAAATGGTTTCCACCGCCACGCCCACTAAAGTTTGGCGCAGCTGAATGATTTCCATAACTTTTGTTCTTCAAGGCATGAAGAAGATAACTGAGTTAATTTGAAAACTGTGGTGTTTAAGCTTTAGGACAAGGTAATTTTCAAAGTAGGCATGAATTGGACAAAAATGCCACCACACATCAAAATGGCGGACTTCCTGTTGGACTGAGAGTATGGGCCCCCAGACTTTTTTGTGCGTCTGGTCATGAGGAATCAGCGTACCGAATTTCGTTTGTCTACGCGCATGTGGAAGGCAGGGAAGAACATTAGGGGGCGCTACAGAGCCTGCAGATCATGACCATGCCCAGTGACAATGCAGGATCGTAATTTTCGCTGGATGTGATGTATATTCCAAATTTGGTGAGTTTTTGGGTATGTTCAGGCATCCAAAACTGCAGTCAAACTTGGAGAAGAAAATTTCTTTCCTTCCAATTACAATAGGGACCTCGCAGGTCTACCTGCTCGGGCCCTAAATATTAAATGCAAACACCTCACCAGCACTCTGTAGTTTAAAAGATCAACAACAGACATGACTGTGGCAGCAGAACAAAACTAGCCTTGGTCTTTTATAAGAACCTTTCCTAGATAAAAGTAGAGGTGTTTTTACACCACTTTAGATCCAATCATTTGAATTATCCTCTTTAAAGGGCTTCACACTTTTTTTGTCTTTTGAATCATGGACTAGCGACTCTTCAGTCTATACACCAAATATAATTCTGCAAGAATTTACAAAACATATTTCATGATAATAAACTACAACATAGCATTCTAAGACTAGGTTTCTGACATTACATTCGTTCTCTGTATATCAGCACTTCCTACCTTCGACGTGCTCTGGAAGCTCCCGGCAGACTTGTAGAAGACCCTTGACCAGCTCTTTCTCTCTATGGACAGCTATTACCTCGTCTTTTCTTATTTTCAGTAATGTTGTCATGTTTCTGTCATCTTTACAACGTCCATCATCACAGAGGCCATCTAGAGGAACATAAACACTTAGATGAACTACAGAAGCGAATGACAACTGTGAATGTCAATGGAGAAAAACAGCCACTGGAACTGTGTCCCCATAATGATGCATATGCACATACAGTTGTAGTCAAAAGTTTACATACACTTGTCAAGAACATGTATATCTTAGCAGTTGTGGTCACATTTTCAGAAGACCTATAATAAATGCATTATTGAACCACACTAAATGGCTGTTTTTTGTGACAAGTAGCTTGTGTGTCACTCATTACATCCCAGAAACATGAGAGCTATAGAAATCGTTGGAACTCAAGCCATTCTGTATAAACACATCAAAGGGCAAATAAAAAACCTTTTGTGAAATATTCAACAATATGTAATTTGGAGCTCAAAAAGTTAATATGAAGTAATCTAAGTGGGCCAGAGGGGATGTCACTCCTAGATAGAACTTCTAAGAACTCATGAACACCTGCAACATGACAAAGGACCTACACATTGCCTTTTTTTGTAAAAATAAAAAAATAAAAAAAACTCACACACTAAGGCAGGTAGTTTTGTTTAACCAGATTTTTCTATATCAACCAATAAAATCTTTGATGGTCCTGCAATACAATGGTGGTGAATGTTCAAATTTTAACAGCGGTGTTGTTGCAAAACGCTTTAAGTAATTATTATTTATTGGAAAACAAGTACTTCCTATTGGAATAAAGTTAAACTCCTTTTTCTCTTTTTTTTCTGGATTTTTCTCAGACTATAACTCTGTACAATGGCACACATTGAAGGTAACACACAATCAACCATCATTTTCATTTACAGTATGGAGCTGATGATACGGTGTACAATCTGGTTTAACATTAGGTAAAATTCACCTCTTGAAATGTAAAGGGGTAGTTAAAATGACTAAGTTGAAATTGCTTAAGCAGCCTGATTCATGAACTGTTTTTACCCTCGAGATTTATTTACTGAGGGACGACTCTCAGAAGGTATAAAAGAGGCCACAAATGATGGCAGATACAACCATCAGTTTTTAAATGTTTTTATTTGCAGTCTAGAGGAGTTATTCACAAATGTGTGTAATTCCTCTTGAATAATACTATTTCGTTTACAGCTGTTAGGTGGAAGTAGAGGGCACTATTTGGTTAAAGTTTATGGCCTAAACAATGACAACTCCTCATTTTTTCACAAATCTAGTTTATTGATTGCCTTCCTGCCAGTTAAAGTCAGTACTATTTACTGTTCCTGTGTCATGTCATGTATGCAACTGCCTGGATAAAGAATTAGAACAACAAAAAGAACAACAAATAGATGCTCGAGGGAGAAGGGTTTCAGGAGAAAGAGCAGCAAAAACAGATATTCGTATTCACCTATCTTCAGCAAGTCAACAAATTCATGTTCTCTCCGGACGATCTGATTTAAAGTTTTGATTTGGATCTCGCCAGTGAGGAACTTGTTTGACACAGATCTGAAAGTTGAACTTGCCAGAGTTATCCTTGTTTGCGCTTCATCTGACAATTTGTTGATTAGTTTTTCTCTTGCACCTGGAAAACAGCCGTAACAAAACCAACTGAAAAACATTTCAGTATGAAAAAATAAATACACCAACTTGAGATAAACCCCCAAAAATCCACTGCAAACCAGCTTTGACTTGGTTTCCTTCGTTATCACTTTCTCACTCACTTACTCACACCACTCACGCACGCACGCACGCGCACACACACACACACACACACACACACACACACACACACACACACACACACACACACACACACACACACACACACAGACAGAGAACCCCAGTCATTCTTGTGATGTTATATGTTATAGGTACTTACCTGTCATTTGAAAGACAGTTTTTGATATGGGCCAATTTAAAAGGTGCTCAAGTACCAAGTCCTCCGCCTCAATGGCTTCTCCATTAATATCCGTTGGCCATGTCTTCAGCACAACAACAGACATCAGCTTCCCAAACTTTCTGATATCATGTTTCTCCAAAAGAGTTGAGACAGCTCTGCCCGACTTATCCTGATCAGAAAACAATCATAAAAAATAAAATCATTGCACAACATATTCCAAGTATTTGTCATTGCGAGCTCAAAATGTTGTAAATAAGAGGGATCTGCTAATTTAATTAATTGCTTTATTGCAATAGACATGCACAAGACTCATTTTGGTAGTTACTTGTCTTTGTCAGTCAAGTATTAATAATTAAAATCTTGTAATACTAGAGCTATAAAGTAAGAGTCGACCGATATGTTTTTATTCATGGCACGGTACTGATTATTAGTATACAAAGAGACAGATAACTGATGAAAGGAAACAATATACATTTGCATTAAAAATAAAAATCTTAATGTCAAAGTTGAAAATACCAAGCGACCAAGTGATGTAACTAACTACAGTCTATTTAAGTACTTTGCATTAGTCAGTGTTGACAGGCCATATTAGATACTGTTGTGGGCTGGATATTTAGTGAGTAACCCATCTGACCCTACTTAAAGCTCTTAAAGAAGTTTCTTAACTGCCTCATTGGTTACTACGGAAGCGCATTGCATTCACTGGATAAAAAAAATAGACACCTTATCTCGTAATTTCGAGATCAGGATCTCGTAATTACGAGATCAGGATCTCGTAATTAAGAGATTAGGATCTCGTAATTACGAGAAAAGATCTCGTAATTATGAGATGAGGAAAGGTGCGTTGTTGATTGTGGTCAAGCCAGCCGTGGTTCGCGTTTGCTTGGTCAAATCAGCCGCACCGTTTTTGTTTCTATCTAATAACATTTGCGGTAATCGTGCTGAAGTCGCTCTAAAGAACTGCTGGTGGCGACTGTGTGGGTCAGACTGCAGTCTCACAGTCAGACCCATGAAGCATACGAGGATAAGGATTTTGACAGAGGATTACTTAAATAGTACACAGTAGAAGTACTTCATTATAGTTACACAAGTATTCTAGGGAGTACTTAGTTAAGCAGTATATGAATATTGAACTACTTATGGAAAAAAAAAGTGTTTAGTTGTTGTTGTTGTTTTTTCTCATGTCGTCCTTTACTTTGAAATCCGGATACCTTCGTGATACCTTCAGTTTATTACCGGGAGTATTTACTGTAAAAGTATGATCTCATAATTACGAGATCCTGATCCAGTCAACGCAATGCGCTTCCGTAGGTTACAACTGTTCATGAATTGTTTATGTTTATAACACTCAAAAAGAATATACCTAAGCATTTACATTATGATTTTTAAAAGCATTTTGTAACTTTTATTCACCACTTATCAAAATCATACCTGACAAATATCTGCAACTGCCTCCAACGTACATTTCTCCATTGTACTGCATAACAATGGGCTTGTCTTGCTCAGTTCTTCCATCTTTTTGGAGTATACTCCAATTTGATCCATTGGCTCTTCCTAGCACACAAGCACACATCCTCAGTTTTGTTTCATAAGTGCATATCTAAGGCATGCAAACATAAAAAAAATAGTCTTACTTGTTTAAGTTTTCCTTCAAAATCAGCCATGAAGGTGTCTCTCCAGACTGAAGTGAGTGCCTCATGACTGAACGATAGTGAGAGTAACTTTTTCCATACCTAGAAAGAGAGACGTGGATTTTAATAGTTAGTCAGCTATGTCATCTTTTAAGTAGAACAGAGAACAACATATACATTACTGCAATTGATTTTGGCTTACCTGTATTTCAATGGGTAAAGAAAATAGCGTCCTTTTTGATTTACAAAGCAGTCTGTTACTGAATGTTTTTCTCCGCCATTCCCTCATTGTTTCGAATGTCTCCCCAATGGACTCTTCTCTTGACTGGAATAGCAGTTATAAGTTACTATGAGTTTTGAATTGCTTTTACATGATAACAAGAACATATAATGAAAATAAACATTAACATGGTCTAATATTGCAATGCTTGAATTTAAGCATTTATACTTAGCTAGTCTGTATTTTTACATGTTGTACCCTGCATTTTACTGAGGGACATCAGAAACAAGACATAAAACATGAAACACAACTGGGAATACTTTTCACAAAACTGTCAGTTTAACAGCACAATGCTTTGCTTCTCTGTAGGTGCTACGCGCTACTTCTCCACACAGCTGGAGAGCTAACGATCATCTACTGCAGGTAATACATAGATCACAGATAAACACCTCATACAACCCCAATTGATACTTTAAAAGAATAAAGTTAAAGGTAAAGAATAAAGTTATAATGTTGCTTTAAATATGGTCTATAATTTAACAGCAGAGAGTGCTACACTGTAAATATATAAACCTCAAAATCATAACAAGCTTTATAAATTCTTTAAAAAGAATTCAGAGAATTTTAAAAAGTTTAAGACTGGTACAGAGAGGTGGAGAAGGGGAGCAGTGTGGTCCTAGACACCTCCTCATATGCTCTTGACTCTTGGATCTTGACCCTTGGCAAGCAGAGGCCATGTTCCCTACAGCTGCAAAATGCACCAAGCGTTTCAAGTCCCAACTGTGGCTTGGACACATAAATATAAGGCTTGTCCAACAGACAGATAGTTGAGTCTCACCTGGGAATCAGTGTGGTTGTATGCCGCGAAAATCTGACAGACAAGATGAAGGAAGACCATGGGAACATCGTAGCGATTTGGATCTGTTATGTGACGGCAAACAGAACCAAGCAGCATTGCTCCAGATTTCAGGCAATAGTCTCCATATTTCTCTGTGTCATCAAAACTATGGGGGGAAAAGATCTATTGATGAGAGATTGTTTTCTATGTCTAAAGCAATATAGATGCTGATATTTGTAGATATTACTGTAAAGATACTGTCAAACAGTGACAGGTAGTTGCTGTTGTTTTTGTTGTTTTTTTTACCTTTTACTGTTATGTATTGGTCTGTCAATAAGAACATCTCCCAATTCTCTTAAAGCCTTTCATACAAAACAAAAAACAGAACAAACATAATTTGAAGACATACAGTATCTCAACAGTGAAAAAAGATTCATGCAATTCATAACCTGCAATTATTTCAGGCCATTATTATAACGAAGGGTTATGGCTTGATCTGTGTCTGTCTGCTGTTTGATGCTGTGCAGAAGGTGTAAAGTGGGAAAAAAGGCAGAGAGAGCGTTGTCCAGAGAGGACGCGGAGACCCGGGACACGAGGCAGAGAGAGGAAGACGAGGTGAAGGACACCTAGTTCGAGACGGCGACAGAAAATCCAGAGTGTTACGACATGTCACAACCGCAGCGGCAGAGCTTAATCGCTCTGCCTGGTGTGTGAACATCCCTTCGGGCCATTAACACTCTGGTGTATGTATCCCTATGTTAGGGCATTGCGCTACTGGGCGATCGTACTGGCAGTGATTTTTGTGTTCTTCAGGTGGAATCCAGGACGCTGGATTAGCCGAGGCACCAGAGAAATTGGACGCCGCCGCGAGTCTTCTCCTCTGGACCCCTTGTGACGTAACTCTCCCAGTCTGGCGATCTGTTAAGACTTTCTCTTTTAAAAAACAGACTTCTCTTTTTATGGACAATTAATGCAGCTACCTTGTTAATCCTCATGCAGAGAGTTTTTATCATTGTATCGTGGACCCTTGTAAAAGAATTGCTTGTAATAAATGCTTGTGTACACCGGCATCTGCCGCTTTGCCCTCTGTTCATAAACAGTCACCGACAGCATGCTCTCCCCCGATTTCAATCAGAACCTGCACCTATTCAATAATAATCTTCCCTCACTATTGTTCACACTCCCCACTCCTTACACACTCATATCCTTTTAGATCTGATTCTGATTTACTGATATGTTACTGACCCATATATCAGTTTGTACACAGTCTCCAATTGACAGGGTAGCCTATTAATGGATTTGATTTCTTCTATATAGTGTCATGCATACAAAGTGTTCCAACTCTCATGGGTTTACAAGAAACCAAAAGTATAGTTGAAACATTTACACATTTCTTGTCATTACAGAAATGACATGTTATTTTGCTGCTTAGTATCTTCACTCCAAAGCCTGAAGGAGGTGGCCTGATGCGGCCCGCACAGTGATGCTTCAGTGCGCACTGACGGGCAGGCGCAGGAAGCATATTCCGCTCTGTCCGTGTCGGATGGAAAAGAGTATGAACGTGTGAAGTCAGCGGTGTTGAAAGCGTATGCGCTTGTTCCGGAGGCTTATCGCCAACGCTTTCGTACGCAGAAGAGAATGGAGAAGCAGACGCATGTCAAGTTTGCTCGTGACCTGACTGGTCACTTTGTGCGTTGATGTTCCACATTGAAGGTGGAGACGTTTGAGGATCTGTCAGAGTTGATTGTGTTCGAGCAACTTAAAAATTCAATACCTGACAGTATTGCGCAACACATCAATGACCTCAAAGCAAAAAGTGTGACTGAAGCGGCTTCACTGGCGGATGATTATGTGCTGACGCATAAACGCTCCTTTGGTGAGTGGCGCGCCAATGGTGGCACTTATGGAAATTTTGGAGAGCGTTCTGAGGGGGCTCTGGGGAACGTAATGGGAGAGGTTTTGAGAAAACGTGTAGTTATTGTCATAAGAAGGGGCATTTCAGAGCTGACTGTTACGCCTTTAAGGCGAGGGCTCCCCAGGGGAGTTCAGCAGGGCAACCGAAGGGTGCCCGTTGCGCCGTCTCTCTGCCTAGCGGGCCAGCAGTGAGTGTGACGGATCAGAGTGAGTCCGTGCCTGCTGCTTTTCTGCCATTTATTTCTGATGGTTATGTTTCTCTGGTGGGGGGCAGTTTGAAGGTGCCGGTTAAAATACTGCGAGACACAGCGGCTTTTGATTCTTTCTTTCAGGCTTCCGTGATACCCTTTTCCAATGAGAGTCACACAGGTTGTTGGGTGCCTGTTGTGGGTACGAAAATGAAGGTGTCACAGGTTCCTCTGCACAAAGTTGTTACACTCTGATCTTTTCCAGGGAGAGCTAGCAGTTGGTGTGAGGCCGGCACTGCCTGTTGAGGGGGTCACTCTGATCCTGGGGAATGGTGCTGCAGGTGAGCGTGTGTGGGGTGGTGCATCGCCGCCACCGGTGGTTTCTTCCGTTCCACCGGTGAGGAAGGAGCCCGATAATGATACGGCTAGTTTCCCTGATGTGTTTACGCCGTGCGCGGTGACGCGTTCCATGTCCCAAAATTCACCTCCAGCAGTGCCTGAGCATGAAGTGGGCGATAACGAGGCAGCAGAGGGGTTGTGTTTCTCCCTGTCTGATGTTTCTCTCTCAGTCATGCGGGAGGAACTAGAGAGTGAGCAGTGTGCAGATGCGTCCCTGAACGGGCCGTTTGACGTTGCATTGCCCACACATGAGGTAAAGAATGATTCTCATTGTTATTTTCTGCTTAAGGGACTGCTGATGAGGAAGTGGGTGCCACATGGGGATGAGTTTGTTGGGGACCCCGTCCTTCAGGTTGTTGTGCCTTCCAGGCTCCGTGAGACGGTGCTGAAGCGGGCCCATGATGAGTCTGGACACTGGGGGGTGAGGAAAACGTATGAACGGATTTTACGATTTTTTTTCTGGCCTAGGTTAAAGAGAGATGTGGCAGAGTACATTAAAACTTGTCATGTCCGTCAGCTCGCTGGGAAACCTAATCAAGTAATCAAGCCAGCTCCTCTGCTCCCGATCCCTGCTGTCGGACAGCCGTTTGAGCACCTTATCATCAACTCTGTCGGGCCATTGCCGCGTTCTAGGTCAGGTGCAGCCTATTTGCTCACAGTCATGTGCCAAACCACCCGGTATCCTGCAGCATATCCTTTACGCACGATCACAGCGCGTTCCATTGTGCGCGCCCTGACGCAGTTCATTGCTTTATTCGGCATCCCGAAGATTATTCAAAGCGACCAAGGCTTAAATTTCACCTCTCACCTGTTTGCGCAGGTATTGCGACAGTTACGTGTAAAACACAATAAAGCGCCTACATACCATGCTCAAAGTCAGGGGGCCCTGAAGCGTTTTCATCAGTCCTTAAAATCCTTAAAAGTTAAGATCCTACTGTATGCAGACGGATAGAGACTGGGAGGAGGGGCTTCCCTGGTTACTCTTAGCAGCGAGAGAAGTGACCCAAGAGAGTACAGGTTTTAGCCCTAACGATTTAGTGTTCGGACATACAGTACGCGTCCCTTTAAACCCACTGTATGACCAGTGGAAGGATGCAGACCTGCCGGAAAATCTGGTTGATTATGTCAAAGGCTTCCACCATAGATTGTACGCTGCGGGGTTATTGGCCAAGGAAAAAATTTGGTTTCCGCGCAGGGTAAGATGAAAACATTGTATGACCGGCAGGCTGAGCAGCGTGTGTTCAGTGAAGGGGACGGGGTCTTGGCGCTACTTTCTATCACCACCTCTTCGTTTCAGGCTAAGTATACCGGTCCCTACGAAATAAAAAAAAGAACATCTGACTGTAACTACATCATTGCTACGCCTGATCGTAGAAAAGGTACTCAGTTGTGCCATGTAAATTTATTAAAACCTTATTATGAAAGTGTCCCCCCAGGTGAAGCTGTCCCAGTCTCCCCGGCACCTGTGCGCCCTGCTTGTTCGGTGGGTAGAGTGTCCACGGTGTATCCTCCGCAGTCTGTGGCTGCCGGGGTAGAGAATGGGCTGTCTGAATCTGACACTGCGGTGCAGGAAGGTCGGCTAAAAAACTCTAAATCCCTCTTCTGCCTCTCTCTCCTCGTCACTCCGTTCCAGTGGCGGAGCAGGGCGCAGCTCCGTCTCAGCTCCTCGTGTTTTCTTTGTGTTCTTTTAGTTGC